>PISX010000073.1:0-296891 GCA_004024625.1 Mellivora capensis | reverse complement strand
GAGATATCATGACCTGCGAATCCATGGGTTTTCCAAATGGCTACCTGTAAACAGAGCTGCAACTGAATGGCTACATTTATATTTGTCCCCTTGGCTGGGGGATTAACTCCTGACTTTTTAGTTTTGAGACTAATTTGTACAGTGTGTAAGGAAATTCTGTAGAGGAGAGCTTTTCGTGTTCCCTTTAGAGTTTGCTTTGATGGCAGTATTTCAAAAGATACATGGCGGTAGGTATTAGAAATAGATATAAATTCAACTTTTGGAGGCTCCAAGGGTGTTTAATTTTAGCGACCTCGCAGGTAAGACTTTTGCAATTGCACATACATCTTTACCTTATTGGCACTGATTTTTGCCACAGAGAGGTGTGTGACCACCTGCACAGGAGATGCACGCCTTCATAAATGAGAGAGGTGTAATTCTCTTTTCTTGGAAAGCTGCACCCTAGGAATCCATTGTTTTACTTGTGAATTACCAACCTGAAGGTAGCATGGAGTTAGCACATACATTTTTATTTGGGGTTTTGGCAGTTCCTCTTCTAGCTGGAACATTTTTCTTTTTCCTATTTGACAATGGCTTGATAATTTAACACTTAGACAAACGAGACTCAGTTCGTCTTCCTTTATGGTTCTACTATGTCCCCCTCATTTTCTGTTTGCATTTAAAATGGGGGAAGGCCCCTTGACATGTTTGTCCCTCTGTTGAAAAGAAGACAGTCCAGCCCTAATGCCCTTGCACCATCCCTCTGCCTCCCAGCATCCTGAGCATTTCCAAAGGACGGGCACTTTAATTACTGTATTGTTCATCAGGTTAAATTGCATTTAATTGGCTTTGTGTTTTGTCTTTTTGTTTCGATGAAAGGAATATTGGGGGTATTTAAAAAAGCCCATTGAAATGAAGCTCTATCATTTAAAACACATATAAAAATTCTTTAAGATGGCTTTTATTCTGGATCCCTTTATCTTCCTTCACAAGCTTTCTGAGAATAAGTAGTGCATGTTGGGGTTTATCTTTGCTTTTATGTGCTCTAGCCACATGCTTAACATTGAGCACGTTTGAGTTGCATTTCATTGGGCTCTCACAATCCTTTTATAAAGGGACTGATCTGTTAACATCACCCTCTTTAGATCTAGCAGACAGGATGTTCCTCCATACAAAGAAGTGCTCCCAGTCTTTCTGGCCGGCTAGTAAGTGAATGATTTCAGGCCTGGTGGGCAATACTTGTGTCCATGCGTAACACAGCCCGACCACAGTAGTAGGCAGCTGCATGTAATTTTGAACTCCACTCATTGAACTGTAATAAAACAATATAAGCACTGCTTGGGGGGAAGATTGGATGCAGTTATCCTTACACAAGGTTCGGGCATATGAAAGCAGTGCTGGCTGACAAGAGGATTTTGAGATTTGATTTTGATTGAATTGCAGAATTGAACAGGCCAGGAATGTCAGTGGAAGGCTAAACGCCTGTAGTGCCATAAAGTTTTATTCATGTGAGGCTTTCCAATATCCAGTAGATGGATTATTGGAAAAGGTGTCAAGGGACATGAAATGGAAGTGCCCAAAACATAAAATGTAGGCAGGAGGGAAAAATTACTTCTTGCTTAGTATATAATTAGGTCAAAAAAAAAATTCTATAAAATTGTTTATTCTGCCGACCCCTCCACACCCCACCCCTCTTAAATGAAAAAAAAAATGACCAACTCATCACATCACTTATTTTATTCTTTCAGGAGAAATTGAATTGAACGGTATTTAGACAGGAGCTTCTCTTATGCTATTCTTTACTTTTGTTCCACATTAACAGAGTGATAGACTTCCTTCAAAAGAGAGGGGATGGTGAGCCAGGAGGGCCACCGTGCACTGGACACCATGACCTCTTCTGTTCATCAACAGGAGAGCGGCCCATGTTCACACATCCTGACATACGGACACACTCCGTGTGGAATTGTGCCTGCAATTTGCATGGGACAGCTGATACCAGTATCCATGGGGCGTTCGAGAGTGGCGTTTGTTGGTGATGAGTGAGCCCTTCTGCAGAGGAGTTACAGAGAAGGGCGGGAGGGGGAGAGCCAAGTCTATTGCATTTTGTCCTGGTTCTTTACCTGCGTGCACTGTGTCTGCTCCCATCGTTAATGACGCCTGTCTAAAAATTTCCAGCATGGAGGTAAAGAAACACCTGTAATTTTTCAGTTTGGAATCTATTGGTTCAAACATTCTTTTTTTTTTTTTTTCTTTAGTTTAAACATTTCTAAGCAAAGTGGTTTCAGTGAAATCATCGAAATGAGGAATGTATCCAGTGTGACAGTGGTATGCAGGTGTGATTTTTCTTTGTCCTCCTCCTACCCCTGTTCTAATGTATTATGTATTTAGAAACATGTTTATTTGTAAATGAGGCTTTGTGAGGTTAAAACGGAAAACCAGAAAGGAAATTTTGAACAGTGAGGGCCTTCTGTTTTTAAAGCCCCTTTTCCCTTTTATGCTCAATTCTAAAGACTCAGCGTGCCTTAAGTTACCTTTCTGTTTGTAAAACTTTTATTTACACCATGTTCCATAAAATCTGTGTTAGAATGCATTTAGTTCTACTTTATTATTATTTAGTTTTTTCTAAAAATAAACTCTATGAATATTTATCTAATCAAACAATGACTCATTTACAAGAAGCCCTTGAAAAGAAAAAAGGAGTCTTCAATTTGAGTGGTCAGATTGCATGATCAGTAAGTGGGCCCCTTTTCTTTTACATTGCATTTCCTCTTCCTTTAGGGCTCAGGCAAAAATGCCTGGGATTTTCTGCTGTTTATGGAGTTAAACTTAATTTGTGGGGGACAAGAATAAAAATTGTGTGGGAAATGCTCACAAAGTTGCACAGGGCTGCCTTTGAACTTGGTAAGATTCCAGGAAATTGTCCCTTGCCTAGGCTGCTCCCAACTGTGAAATTCTGGTCTTTCACAGGGAGAGATGCGTTGCGATGTTACCTATGAGTTTACATCTTGGTACCTACCTCCTCGCAAGTCACTGCCACACACGTGAATGCGTGAAAGTCACATGGGACTTCCGGGTCCCTTAACCATGGACCAGGGTGAGGCCGGCAAGGGGCAGACTTTATGGAGGCACTTAGTCTCAGGTGCTGACCTTGAGCTTGGCCTGATTTTGAGAGTGAGCGCCTCTTTTGAGTTTGTACCCCCGGCACCTTACTTGGCCATGTATAATCCTTTTGGGCTGCGTGTTTGCCATAGAATAAAATCTTTGATCTGGGTGAAGCACCTCTACCTTTTTGCTGTTTTTGTAATCTACCCCATGTTTCTTATCAAAATTAAGAAAATGTGATTATACAGTATTGTCCGATTACTGTTTCCATGCCGTTTTTCTGAGCTGGCAGGCTTTCTGTTTTTGAACTGAAAAGCAATTTTGCATTAGGTCTGGTCATAACATGTATTTTTTTTCTTTGATCCCATGGGAGCTAAGGTTTGACATTGGCCAACAAACTTTGCATGCCACACACCTCATTAAGTTGTACAGTTGCAAATGGCCTCCGTTAAAAAGACATGTGCTGGCACCACCACGCTGAAGTTTGCTAAGCAGGTTTGGAAGGATTAATACTTGGCAATTATTTGGCTCTGAAATTGTGGAAATGGTAATTTGGTGTTCAAAGTGGAGAAGTTAAGTTTGTAATGGGCATCTTAACTCAGGACAGTAAAACAGTCCGTAAGAACAGTCTGCCTCTGACACTGTTAACCGCCACCTGCTGGGTACGGGTTTCCTGTTAGGTGCTCTCTTTCTCTTTGAATTCCTTCCACTTCTCCGGGAAACCTGCTTTAGTAGGTCCCATTATTACCTACTGGCTTACAGATGAGGGAATCACTGCTTGCAGGAATGAAATCATTTGCCCAAGTTCACGCCTCAAAAACAACAGAGCCTAACCCTTGAGCTCTTAATACCAATTCTCGTAACCACTGCCTAACCCTTCCATTTATTGTTCAGGGACATTATTACAGGTACGGTCTGCCTTTTGGAAGAGGTACCAGGATTTCCCTCTTAAGTCTTGCTTCTGTCTTACAAGTCAACAGCCTTATATCTGTACAACGTGCAGAGCGTGAAGCACCCATACCATGTGTAGACTCAGTGCCGTAGGATTTCGTACATTTCTTTATGGAAGCCGTTCAAAGAGGACCGAGTAAGGGAAAGAGAGGCAGTGGGAATGCTGAACTCTGGTCGGAGAGAATGTTCTCCCGCTAGAGCAGGAGGGAACTGTCAGTCACTAAGATTGAAGTGTGAGAGGGAGCCCGCTTCTGCTCTGGGGTCCCTCCCCGGGGCTGGCAACATTCGCTTTCCTTAGCAGGGAAGCGTTTGGATCCATCCAGCCATGAGGGGTTCCGTGGGGTCTGGCACTGACTGATGTGTGGTGTGTATGAATGAAGCCTCTTTCGTGAAGCTGAAATTGGTTTGAGAAAACTGGAAGAATGAGTCATTTCACGTTCTTCTCTCAGAGCATGCCTACACTTGTCTATGGTTGATTGTAAAGCGTTGAAATTTCTCTGATCCTGAGTAGGACAAAAGGGAGAGAAACGGATATCCACCTTCCCGCATCCTGGTGAGTATGCAAGTTTAATAAAAATGTATTAAAAAGGCTAGATGCTTTGGAAGAACTCTTCTGAGATCTGTTATAACCTGCATCTTAATAGGTAAAGCACTCCGAGCATGGATGGCCTTCCTTTGAATAAATTTGCTATTAACATGAAGCCTCATCCGCATTTTTTTTTAAGTAGTTTGCTGTATAATAACTGGAATATAGGCCTCGATGGTTTCATGTCTCAAATTGGCATTAACGCCATGGAACAAGGCCCCCCACCTCTTTCCTTTCCACTTCACTGATTTCCATTTGGATTTGACCCTCAGTGGCATGGGATCAGGTTGCCAGTCACTACCCAGGTACCTCTCTTCCTCAGTGTGTCCATCTCTAACATGGGCATTATTCTTGGGTCACTCTCCTGGGAGCCCTGAGAACGAAGACGGTAATGGTGCCTGCAGAGCTCCTGGTCGTCCGATGGCTGAACATAAGCAGTGGCCATTAGTGGGTCTGCGGAGAAGTAGTGTAGACAGAGGTGGTCGGGCCACGAATACGTTTTGTTTGACTTGCACGGTGTTCTAAATAAGATGTTTGAATTTATCACTTACATTCCCTGGGCTTTCCTACGCAAGGCCTGGATTTCTGGTTTCTTTTGACCAATCAAAAGGTGTGGGAATGCCCTCCTTTCCCCCATGCGGGGGCCAAGGTGCCCCTTTGGATGGCGCTTGTCAGGCTGTTCTGGTAGGGATGCCTTCTACCACTCCCTGGTGTTTGATTCCCTGCCTGACTGCATTTTCCCTGGCCCCTGTGGGTGCTTGAGTTTGCAACCATGATAGAGTGTGTGTCCTGAAATGTAGGTACGAGGCTACAGGAGTGGGTGGACAGAATCGGTATTGACCGTTGCTCCTGCTGGGAAATGTGCAGCTAGATTTGTGCAAAGTGCCAGTTTTTTTAATCCCTTAAATGATTTAAACTTTCTGGAAGCTGTGCATCCCATAGAAACAATGGGATCCATAGAAAAACATACTCATTGGAGAATTACAAGGCATATAATTTTGTCTTTAAATTCTTACGAGTGAATTGTAAGAACATGACTTCATAGGAACCTCTGAGACATTACAGCATTTTAATAACACTTAACTGCTACATGTGATACTTCGTTTTTACTTTTATTAAATTTTTTTTTCCTGTGTGTGGTAGTGGGTGCCCAGGGCACCTCAGCTCTGTCTCCTCCTCCACCCTTCTGTGCCTCAGGCAAGCCGCCTGGTTCCCTCCCTCCCCAGGGCAGAGGTTCCAGGGGCATGTCCTGTCTGCAAAGGGTTTACGAGGTTCACCCACTCCTTCATTCTCGAACATGCTTTTTCCCTGCTCATTACCTTCCCTGTTTCCTCTCGTGCTGCCAACAACACATTATCTCCATCTACAACCTGGGCTGCTACCACCACCGCATGGGCGGGCATTTCCACAGTTAACATTAAAAAAGAAAAGAAAAGAAAGAAAGAAAAAGGAAAGGAAAGGAAAGAAAAAAGTCAGCAGTGCCTAAGAGTGGTGGTAATAGCTTCCTTAGAAGCCAATCTCGGCAAGGTGGCAGAGCCCCCATTTCTCCATGGGGCCCAGGATTCTTAGACAAGAGCAAGAGCTGTCTTCTGTTCATCCATTTATTCATTCACCTGTTCTTTCCAGTAGGTATTTATGGAATGCCCATTATGCTCGCGGAGCGATGTTCTCATACTGTGTGAAATAGACTTGTGGCTTGGTCCCATTATACAGGCCGAAATGAGAAATCCAAAGCTATCAAGAATGCAGCAAAGAAAGGCCCTTATGAAAGGACAGATAGGCTCTTGTTTTTGAATGTCATGGAGTTCAAACAATCTTAGAATCTCAGAACTTGAGAAGTTCTCTGAATTAGGTTCATTTTTATATTTCAAAAACTTTGGAAGGCAGTGTATTATGTCATTGAAAGGTAGCAAGCAAGACACTGGGGCTGCCATTTGCATTGCCAACAATATGGGTGGCACCTGTTGAATTGTTCAGTGTACACCCTTCTCAACTGTTCGGGGCAGCCCTGATTCAGACGGAACTGAGTTAGAGCTCTGCTTTTGACACATACTGTTAGTGAACCAGCATGTGTTTCTTTGGCTCTCCCAGATTGGGTTTTGCCATCTGTAAAATGGAGGTTATTATAGCTGCCTCACAGGTACCATAGGTGAGGACTAAGGGGAAGAGGCATTTCAATGCCCTTTGGATTGGGTCTGCTACACGGTCGAGAGATAGTCATCGTTGCTATGAATGGAGGGAATGATCTCCTTTTGCATATCGTTCCCTAACCAGCCACATGATGCACTTTGAAAAGGATATCCTTCACATTGGCTTTCTAGAAAATTGAGGTCACCGACTTGTTTCCTTCTTGAACCCTCTGCCCTGTGGTCCCCACGGCTGCCTCCCCGCTGCCCCCATCCCCAGGGCTGAGTTACAGCCGAGGCCTGTACAGAACATCCCTTGCAAGTATCGGTTGCCTTCTGTCTGCAGCAAGCCTGTTCGATTCCGGCTGCTTATCTGATCCAGGGAAGAAGCCGCCCTCCTCAGCCCTGGGGAGGCCCGTTGTGGGCTGGCCCATACTAATACAATTATGAAGGTTAACAGGAAAAAGTGGGGTCCAGGAGCAATTCCAGGCAGCTGGCAGTCCTGCCGAATTGGAAGCGCCCCACCAATGAAAGCTGCAGCAAGAAGCAAATTAAACCTCCTATCTGCCATCTCCCTCTCTTTTCCCCCTTTCCTGTTTGGACTTGAAAGGCGATTGGAGCCAGGGCCCTGACAGTTGACGGAAGTGCTGCAAGGAGAGAGTATTTATTTACAGTGAGTCGTGGCGATGCTTGTTCAGGATGCGGTTTCTTGCAGGAAGCTCTGTCCCCACCCCCGGGTTTGATCATTTCTCCAAAAAAAAAAAAAAAAAAAATCCTTAATTGTTTGAGGCCTCAACTCTGACTTGGAGCAACACTGTGTAACCTGTCTGTACTTGGAGGGTTTGCCGAGTGCACCCATGTAGGAGGGCCTAGGGCAGGGCAGGAGGCAGTCAGCCGGCCCAGCTCCCTCCAGATGTGTTTGGGCACAACAGTAGAACCAGTAAGCACTTAAAATAGGGAAGTAGGCTGAGTCGCATGTACTGTAAGCTGTCGTTGGCGCAGCCGTCCCGATTGTTCACAGCAACCAGAGCCAAGTGAGGTGGTTGTGCCGGGTGCTTCAGGGAGAAATCCCTTTGAGGTGAAGGCAGAGGCTACGGTATTTGAGTTGTAAACCAGTCTGGGCTGGGCTGGTGAAGGCCCTCACAAGGAGGCTGGGTGCCAGACTGCTGGTCCAAAGTTTGGGTGCCTTTGGCCTTCAGGGGGTCTCGTAGATCGTTGGGGGAGAGAAGGGTGCCAGGGAAGCAGTATTCGGCTGAAGAGTTCATTCTGGTATTTTCTTAAGTTATCATACTATAGTACCTGGTGATTTTCTCATAAACTGAGAAACGGCCTCTATTCTTACTAGAACATACACACGAGATGAGGAGGAATCACAGAAGGATATAAAATGCAAGTGAAATGTCCCCTCCCTAGGTTTTCAGCTCACTTCCCTAGTCAGTGAGTCCTCGGGGACCAGCGCCACCAGCATCACCCAGGAACGTGTTATATACAAGTTCCGGGGCCCCAGGAGGTACCTGCAGAATCAGAGAACCTGGGATGTGGCCTGGAAATCGGAGTTTCATCGGTCTTCCAGGTGATTCTGGCGCTCGGTAATAAGTGAGAACAGCAGACCTAAGGAAGTGGCTCATGAATATGATGGCAGCTCAGAATCTCCATGAGGCCTGGCTTGTTAAAGCTGGGTGCAGGAGTCCCACCCCTAGAGATTCTGACTCAGTAGGCTGCTCACGAGGCCCGGGAATCTCCTTCCTTAGTTTCTTCCATCATCGTCACCATCATTGTTACTGTTATTGTTGTTATTATTTGCCAGGCTTCCCCACCCACTGTTCCCTTCCCTTTGGGAGTTTTCTGATAGAGTGATCTAGGATTCCGTAAACCCTGACTTTAGGAGTGGCTATGACTGTTGTTAAGAACAAATTCCAAACACAGAACCAAAACCATGGGATGGAGGCAGCGTCTCTTACTTGTTGAGGCTCTGCCCAGTTGGGTGCCTGATGATACCCGTAGTACAGAAGACCTTGGCACCCGTGTCACTTTTCCCAAACATCCCAAGTGCTCACCTCATTGCAAGAGACTTGTGACTGATTTAAGCAACCAAGGAATTCATCCCTCCTTTTCAGAAACAATTATAAGTCTGCCAGAATTACTTGGACCTTCTCAAGATTCAGAGGAAATTGCAAATGTCCTCCTATAGGTGTCTCCCCCAAAATGTTAGTTGATATTTATTTATTTATTTTTGGCTCCCAAAGATCTTTAACCATCTGCAAAAGGTGCTAGTTGGACATAATTTTAAGCGGATCATCTTTATTTGTAAAATTTGGCAGACAAAGCTGCCAGGTTTTTGTTTCCCACCACTTTGAGTCTCTGTTGTCCTAGACAAAGTGGATACAAAGGCACGTATGATGTATGCAGTCCTTGTGTCAAGGAGGTTGCATTCTGGTTGGCTCATGGTGAAGACAAGAGACGTAGGTGTAGACCAGAACTTACCACATGGACCTGGTTCAGAAGGAAGGCAAAACTGGAGTGTATGGGAGAGCTTCACAGAAGTGGTATGCCAAGCTTGAGTGGGTTCTTAAGGATGAAGAGGAGTTGGTCTGAGTGGTTCGGGAGGACTCATGTTACAACCATGTTACAGGCAAGAGCCAGGAGCTGGAGATGTATCGGGCTCTGCCTCCTGAGATACTTCATGATTGGGAGTTCTTCCAAGAGGTTTGGGAGTGACTTTAAAATCATACTTTTAAAAGATTAAGGCAACTATAATGAACAGACATTATTATATCACTTTCAGTGTGTACATAGTGAATCAACAATGATCAACATCACACAATGCTTATAGTAAGTGTAGTCACCGTCTGTCATAGCACAAAGTTACTATGACATTACCGACCTTATGCCCAGTGTTCTACTTTCCAGCCATGTGACTTATGAATTTTAAAACCCGAAGTGGGCTCCTCTTCCTCCCCCTTGGTTATGTCCAATCTAGGAGTGCCTTCTGAATTGGAAGATTCTGGTGAAAGATACTAATGGGTACTTAGTTGTTAAGGCCCTCTTGATGTAAGTAACATTAGGCAGAATGGACAAACCTTTATAACATAGAGCGATGGTTTATCTTGAAACTTTCCCCTTGAATCTCAGAGTTCTTTCATAGTTCGTGTGAGGTTGACAGGCTGCCCCAGTGCTGAAGGGGCTTGAGTGGGAAATGCCTGGTGTAACTGTTGCCTATGACAGCCTTCTTCCCAGTGTGTCTCGTTGAAGTCAGGTCTCTTGATGTGCCGCTCAGAGTCCTAGAACACTGGGGTTTAGGAAGTAGAGGTAAGAATGCCACTCTGGCTTATTTAAAAATCCCAGCAGTAGCCTTAACTTTGGATTGCTCCTTGACCTCTCCAGATGTGTTCCCCCAATAGGGCTAGGGTCGTAGCAGTATCTCACTTACAATAGTGAGAACAGAATCCAGTAATGGGCAGAGAGCATTTAGCATCACACCTAGCAGATGAGTAGCTGCTTGCTCTACAGGCTGCTCAGAGACATGTGTAGAAGGAAGACCAAAACTCACCACAGACCTGGTGTCTGAATCCCAAGGCCAGTCTGGTGCAGGATTTTTCAGCCTTCACACTGTTGACATTGAAGACCAGAAAGTTCTCTGTTGTGGGGCTTGTGCAGTGCATTGTGGGATGTGTAGCATTGTCCCTGCCCACATGCAATAGCTGCCAGCAGCATTCCCTCCTGTCCCCTGTGTGACAGCTAAACTGTCTTCAGACATTTGCCACACATCCCCTGGGGGGTTGGGGGTCAGCAGCACAAAATCATTCCCGAAGAGAACCAGTGATCCTGACCACACTGTATCAAGGGGGTGTGCCCTGATACGCAAATTTATTTATCCTCATGGAGGCACAGCTAAACCAGGTCTCTCACTGGGAACATGGAAAAAGAAAACAGGAGGGGGCACCTGACAGAATGGTTTTATGCTGTTGGCCTCAGAGAATGCAGTTCGTTTTTAAAACAACTAGTACTTTAAAGTCCTGTCATCTCACAAGAAAGAGGAATTCCTGAAGTACACGTGGTCATTTTCAAGGCTTTGCCTTTAATACCAGTTTCACTTCAAAATCCAAAGAACAGGGCCTTTGATTTTTTTCAGATGTTTTTTCTTCTTTTAAAAATGTTTAATTATGTTAAAATACATAAAACACCAAACTTACTGTCTTAAACCGTTGTAAAGTATACAGCTCAGTAGTGTTAAGAATACTCGTGTTTAGGGGCACCTGGGTGGCTCAGAGGGTTAAGCCTCTGCCTTCGGCTTAGGTCATGATCTCAGGGTCCTGGGATCGAGCCCCACATCGGGCTCTCTGCTCAGCGGGGAGCCTGCTTTCCCCCCTCTCTCTGCCTGCCTCTCTGCCTACTTGTGATCTCTGTCTGTCAAATAAATAAACAAAAAATCTTTAAAAAATTTACACACACACAAAAAAGAATACTCGTGTTCACACGATCGCGCAAGCGGTCTCCACAGCTTTTCTATCTTGCACAACTGCAACGCTCTACCTATTAAATAGTGACTCCCCACACACCCCCAAGCCCCTGGCACCCACCATTCCACTTTCTGTCTGTGAATCTGACTACTCCAGGTGCCTGATAATATGTGGAGTCATATAGTGGTTTTCGTTTCTGTAACTGGCTTATTTCATATAACATAATGTCTCCAGGGTTCATCTATGTCGTGGCCTGTGTCACAGTTTCCTTCTTTCAAGGCTGAATAATATTCCATCGTGTGTTTAGATCACATTTTGCTTATCCACTCATCCACAGGTGGACACTTGGGTTCTTTCTACTGTTTGGCTCTTAGGAATAATGCTCCTGGGAATCTGGGTGTACAAATCTCTCTCCAGGTCCCTGCTTGCGATTCTTTTGATTATATACTCAGAAGTGTAATTGCTGGATTGTGTGATAATTTCTGCATTTTCTTCCCTTTGGCCTTTTTTAGCCAAGGGAAATGGAATCCACAGCCCTTGGATCCTATTCATGCCCTTTTTTCAAGCTTTTCATTACCTTGCTACTGCCCTTGATGCTTCTTCTCACCCCCTTCCTTGTACACACGTGGACCCGCTAAGCCGTCAGGGACTGGTACAAGGCAATTGTTTGCATCCGTGGGCCTGTGGTTGCCAGCAGCACTCAGGCAACTACGAATAATCACGCTTCGATCACTCTGTCACCCAGATCCATGCTGCCTTGACTAGCCCCTGTGTCTGTGGAAGCACGTGGCCTGGCTCCCTCTTTGCCTATCTGACACCTACCTGGACGCTCACATCCCTGTGCAACTGAATGAAGAGTGAAGAGGAAGACGTGTTGCGAGAAGGGCCGTACCCTGCCTTTTTCCCCCAGGAGTACTTTGGATGGCGTGGCCTAGCTCCTACATAAGGCTGCACTCGTTGCTTTCCTCTGAAGAGCCCTTTATCCCCGCTACCTTCCATGCAGCTCTGTGGTCTTCAGAATGTCCAGCTGGGTGTCACCAGTCAGGGTGTGGAGGGATGGGGGGAACGTGTACTTTACTTATAAATATTCTGGTTCTGCCTTGACATTCTTGGTGTAAGAAAACAGGAGAGCAGAAAAGCAATATGTTGAAAAGCTTGTATCTATGGAGACTGCTTTCTTCCGCCCTTTTTTTTTTTTCCAATTAGACAGAAACCTCCCTAAATCTGTGTAATTCTGTTCACACAATGGACCTACCAAGCCTTGTGCCTGAGGACTAGATCTTGGCCATCAATACCCCAGGTGTAAAGTGAGTCCAAAAGGCCCAAGGGAGGGCTACAGTCCCAATATTTGGAGTCCTAAGTGGGGGGGAGCCTGAAGAAGGCAGCCAGAAGTCGAAATCTCTGCTGTGCTATGATGTTCAATCCTTTTGTGAGCCAGGGGTTCCTCGCTGATGGCCAGGAGGATGGAGAGTCAGTGGAGATAATGGAATGCACAGGGACTGATGCCACAGCAGGTGACTCTTTAAAGGTGGATAAATAAAGTAGAAATAGGACGAGTCTTGCTGTTTTCACATTTTTAAAAGTAATCCAAAAACACTAGTTCTTGCAGACCAGTGTAGCTTGTATGAAACTAGGTTGCCAGAAAATGAAGACTATGGGGCAACATTCCTTCCTCCCCTCCCCTCCCCTCCCCTCCTCCCTCCCTCCCTCCCTTCCTTCCTTCCTTCCTTCCTTCTGAAATCGATTTTTTTTTTTAAGATTTTTTATTTATTTATTTGACAGAGACCACAAGTAGGCAAGAGAAGCAGGCAGGGAGAGAGAGGAGGAAGCAGGCTCTCTGTGGAGCAGAGAGCCTGATGTGAGGCTCGATCCCAGGATCCTGAGATCATGACCTGAGCCGAAAGCAGAGGCTTTAACCCACTGAGCCCCCCAGGTGCCCCTGAAATCGATTTTTTAACAGCCAAAATCTAGTGCTGAGCAAAGCCAGACATGCTGTCCATAAAGGGTCTTATGTTACTGCATCCCTTCTAATTCCTGTGAGTAAATTCGTTGGATGTGTGCATTTTCCTGAAGGTAATACGTATTTCTGTTATTTTTCCTCTTATTCCATTATTTTTGTAGAAATACTAGAGGTAGATTTTAGTGCTGAATCATGCAAAAATACATTATTTCTGAAAATAATTCTTTGTCATTTTCCTTTTCTCCTTCTCTCTTTAGAGGATCTTAGGAGCTTTCCTCAGGTTCCCTTCCACTCAGTCTCATTTAAAGAGCATTTCACCTGTTGGGAACAGGCATTTCTTTTTGTCTGCAGGGGGATCCTATCCCTTTGGGGCAGCTCCTTTTTTCTCTGATCCTTTTTTGGGTCAGGGGGCGTCTCCTGTGCCCCATCTAGATGAGTCAGCTCTGATTCCTGGTCTGTTGGTGGCTTCTTTTCTTTTCTCTTTTCTTTCTTCTCTTCTCCCTCTCTCTCTTTTCCCCTCTTCTCTTTTCCCCTCTTCTCTTCTCTTTTCTTCCTTCTTTACATCCAACCTGGGGCTTGAACTCATGACCCCGAGATCAAGAGTTGCATGCTCTGCAACTGAGCCAGCCCAGTGCCCTGGGGCTTCTTTCTTTTCATTCCAAAGGTATCACAGGGCTTCTTCTTTGAGCAAAGGATAATCTCAGACTTGGAAGCTCATGCCCTTACACACTTGGGCCTAAGTTTCCTGCTGGGTTGAGAGAGATGATGGCAGGCCATTGCCGAGTTGTGTGACAGCCTCTTCCTCCGGGAACGTTCAGAGCCCTGCTGTATCTGTATGCTGAGAGCCCACTCTACTGCCCCCTTAAAGAGACTGCCAAATTTTAGTAGTGAATGCATTTTGTTTTCAGAATGATAATACCAAGTTTGTTTCCTATCACCTTTGTATGTGAAGGCCCGTTTCCCCAAATGCCACAAATATAGGATATTCTATGTGAAAATGTTTCCTAATTTGATAGGTAAAAAAGAAAAAATATTGTCTTAATTGACATTATTTTGATGGGTAGTGGGGCTGCAGTTTTTGTTTTCTGTGTTTTGGATAGGTACCAAAGTTAACCCAAATGAGATTGTTGTAGTAGACATTTTGCATTATTCCTGCATACACAACTCCACTCAGGCTAATAAAGACTTGGAAACAAGATTCTGATTTCAAGATATAGCTGGTGCATTCTCTGTCACACCATTTGAGGATAGGGGCTAGATGTAGTTTATGACTGCTGTTGGTTTAACACTAGTGGGCTGATGAAGTTAATCCCTGAAATTTTTCTATTCTACTCTTTTTAGTATTATAAGAAATTATGTGAATCTATTCATAAGGGTTTTATGGAAATATATGGCATTGTAATAGGGACCATATTTTATGAATATAAAACTAGGATTTCTGATTTTATGAGAATGAGTCATATTCATAGGGACAATGGGTGAGGTATTTGAAATGTGGACGGTAGTGTAAAATCTGGAAGATACTATCATCATAAGAGTCAGCAAGTCCTACACTGTGATCCTCAGACCACGATTTCCGCAACATATTAATTTGTTCCATGCAGAAACTATTCTCTGGTTAAAATAAGCTGGGATACATTGGTCTGTACCAGGCTGAATATATTTTATTTTATTTTTAACTCTAGGGCTTTTCAGACTTTAGTGTAGTAATATGCATTATTGATGTCAGAGGGAACTCTGAACATAGGTAGAGTTTTCCAATTGAAACCTTTTTGGTAGGAATGGGGAAGGGGTTGGGGGACAATGCCTTTTGATGTATTGAAGGACCCATACCAGGAATACAGTTTGGGAAGTGTTTCATTGGAATAATTACACATTTTTGCAGGACATGAACTCATACTCTTGGGGGTTGAAAATCCAGAAATGTTTCAGTTGTGGAATGAAAAAGTGCTCATGTATGTGGAAAGTTCGTTCTTTTCCTGTTTTCTTTTTCTTTTGGCCTCAAAGTCTATTACTCTAAGCTCTTAAGAGAGAACAAGTGACAAAACTGAAAAATCATTGTTTTGCGTGTGTGTGCACGTACACCCAGGAGATAAACCCTTGCTATGGAGATGAATATTTATTGCTTCAGAGAATAGCTTTTTTTCCCCCCCAGAATGAAAGGTAGCCAAACCAGTCTCATTGCTACATTTTGTTTGATGTTTCTTAACTTCAACATCATCTAGTAACGTTGATTTATTGACTGTTTTGTGGGAGACGTTGAATTGAGAAAGAAGGGCAGGTAAATGTTTCTTGAATTCAAAAAACTCCACTTCAGTTGAACAGGAGAGAGAAAAACTGAAAAATGAAAAAATAGAGGTATTTAATTGTCGATTTAAAAATGGAAGAAATGCCAGGAAGCTGACGTGAATTGGTCCCCTCCTGCCTGGCTATAGGAGATCAAGGGAGAGAGACACACAGAGGCAACAGGGGTCTGTAAGTCAAGGGGTTTAAGCTCTTTTGGGGTCCTGAGCCCCTTTGTGAAACTGAAAAGTTCCTCTGTGTGTTTGTGTAAAACAAAAGCTCACTCTTCTGCCCCCCAGAATTAATGACTTTGATGTTTGGTCACATTCACCTCTTCTCTGTTACCTTTAAGCAACAGAACATTCATGATGAAAGTGGTGTCCTCTTATCCCACAGCTCAGGCCTGGTCCCTTCTCCTCTCCTGGGGTTCTACTCTGTCTTCTTTCCGGGGCTGCTGTTTTATGCACATGGGTGTCTGGAAGGGATAGACGGTGCTTTTGCCTACGGTTCTTTATTTTCTGTAACTGGCGTCACGACGTGCCAGGGCACTCACGGTTTTTAGGCTGTGGCCTCAGGCACTTCCTAGACCCTGGAAGCCCATTTCTAGACTCGCGTTGTAGAGGAAGTTAGGACTTGCACGGGGTCTGGTCCAGAGAGTGCCCTGTGTCAGGCAGCGTGCAGGGGTCCCACTAGGGCAGAACCAGGAGGGAGGGCTCTCCGGGGGCTGTGAGCCTGGCTGAGGCAGTGGAGCCAGTCCCTCTGGGGCCTTTAGAATCGAGGCCCCAGGCCTCACTCTTTCCTGTAGCTTCCATTTGGCATTTAACTCATACTTCCTCATGGTGGCTTATCTTTTTAGATGTATGTGGCCTGCTTCTTTGCCTGGACAGTAAACTCCTTACCAGTGAAAACTCTCATTTTTGGGGGCCTTTGCCTCTCGTCTTAGGTGCCTTACCTAAGGAACATAATATTTTGTGGTTTTTTTTTTTTTTTTTTCAAGTGGTGCATAGCAGAAATGTTTATTGTGGTGTTAGGTCCTTAAATAATTTTCAAAAACTGAACTTGGGGCGTATGAAAATAAATGATGGTGACTGAACCTAGCCGGGAAGCCGTACCGTGGCTTGAGCTTTTACTTGGCCCGCTCTGTGACTGGTGATAAGTGAGCCCCCACCGCCCCCCAGCATGGTGGGGCGGGGGAGGCCCTCCAGTGCAGGTGAATGCAGGCACGGTTTTGGTTACCTGCACAATAGAGACGTTCACACCCATCCAGCCAGCCTGTCAGGAAAGAGAAAGCTCACATGGGGGGGCTTGGAGGTGCTCTTCTGAGGACGGGAGAGATGGCTTCTCAGGGATTCACAAGACACAACAAGCTGGGGAAAGCTCACCTCGCCAGGGAGGGAACTAAAGCCCCAGTCGATGTGTTTTATATTCTGTTTGTACAACATGCACATTTTTAAATGTGCGTTTTTATTTTAGTTTGCGGGCCTCCCCGCCCCCCGCATATGCAGAGATTATTCTGGGTCTCCACTGCCTGCCCTCTCTCTGATGTGCCATGTCCGATACTGAATGTATTGGGAAGCCCGGAATGTGTTTGTTTCTCGTGGCTGACCCCATAAAGTTTCCCGGATTGACTGTGTGTGTGCGTGACAGGAACAAACACGAGACACTGTTGTCTTCAGACAACAAGTAGAGAAAAAGAGCTAAATCAGAAGTCGGGCACCTGCTATTTGAGTGTATCGTTTTAAAGACAATGCCTAAAGCAGTTGAGCTAGTTGGGCTGACCCTGACGCATTTTCTTCAGGGCCCCTGTATACCCACCGTGTATGACCTGACTTTCACCGTTGGGCAGGTGAGTTCTGAGGCGCGAATCTGCCATCACTGATTCGCTCTGGATTTGTCGCGGGTGGAGGACAAAAGAAGTCACTCAGGTCATTAATTTTGCTGTTGTCTTTTTAAATACCTGAGGAGCCAGAAAATACCAGTGCAGGCATAAGATGATCAGGGTACCCTGGCCATTAGAATCTCTCAAACCCGCTGTCATTTTATCCATCTTAAAGCTCAGATGCTGGTTCTTCCTTGGGAACATTGCAAAGAATAACTCCTCAGCCAAATGATGTTAAAAAAAATTTTTTTTTTTTACATGTTCACATTTCCTGTCAGAGTCGAGTGCTGAATTGCTTTGAAGGCTAGACTTAGGAGTGCCGCACTTAAGCCTGAAAATGAATATAAATGCTGAGAGTTCTGGTGTTTTGGTGGGGGGGAGGGAGGCAGTGCCGGAGGACGGGAGTGAGTTTGTGACGAGGACCTCCGAGCTGCAGCCAGTGGAGGAGCGGGACTCAGAGCCCCTCGAAACCAGAGCTGGGATACCAGAGGCAGCGCGGGCCCTGCCCTGTTCCGCGCAGCGTCAGCCCAGGGGCGGGGGGCAGGGGAGGGGACCCGGTGGAATAGGAGCAGATTATTAGACAGGGAGGGACAGGAAAAGGAAGCTTCCAAAGGGAGAAGAATGGGGGTCATTGGGCCAGGGCCCGGGAGGGGTGCGCCGATTGTGCTCTGAGAGCAGGGAGGGGCGCAAGGTCAGAAGCCGGCTCGGGGCTGGCCAGGCAGGGACCGGGCAGGGGAATGTGCCGAGGGCCGAGCTTGGGAGGAGACGCAAGAACCTACAAGAGCTGGGTGCAGGAAAGGAGGGAGGCCATACAGGAGCTGGGCTGGGCTGCTGTTGGGCACGGAGCACAGAGGCCGAGGGTTGACTCTCTGCGGATCACGATGGGTCCTACCTGCTGCCCCGTAGGAGTTGAAGTTCCCCGAGCAGAATGGTCCCAGTGTCAGCCCTTCTGAGGACTCCCTCTCACACAGAGGTCAGTCCTCAAGAAATACACGACAGGTCGGTTTTCTACAACCAGTAGCCTTAGAGAGGACCCTGTGACTCTGCCGTGGTTTCTCTCAGCTTCTCCGGTAGCTGGGGAGATGCTCCCCAAGGTGCCAGTGAGGGACTGGGAGTTGCAGGATGATGGGGTTGAGGGGTCGTCTTTATTTTTTTACTTCATGGCTTTGCTTCCCGATGTCACTGACACAACAAAGTCAGAATAAACACCTAGAAAGAAAAACATGGTCCGCAAGAGGCCACGTGGTTTGGGTTCTGATTTTGGCCCAAAGTCATAGAGTGGCTTTGTGGAAAAATTGGTCTCCATTCCTCCGTGGGTATGTTTATCACCTATAAAATGAGGTCTTGGGGCTACAGAGCTCTTAAGTTTCTATCAACTTCAGTAAATATCTGTGGAAAATGTGTTTGCTCGAACTAACCATCCGAACCAGATCGTAGGGCCATCTGGGACCGGGTGGACCAGGGTCTAAGTCCCTCCTTTCACTAGCTTGGGGAAGGCAGCAAGTTGCCTTGTCCCTCCAAACTTTAGTTTTTCCGTCTTGAAAATGGGCAAGAGTCACCTCATGGACTGAATGCCTGAAGCCCGTGGCTTAGCCCGGGGCCTTGTACCGTGTGAGCGCCGAGACACATGAGCTCTGATGAGTGAGCTGGAGTGAAGTCAAGGTCACCAAGAATATTAACCACACAGGTACTTCCTGGCTAGCAAGCACATGCTGGCGCGTTGCTTCTTGCTCTTCACAGCCTTTGTTTTTCTTGAAACCTTCCTTGATTTCCTACTCAGCCACCAGAGAAAGGACCCTGAGCTCCTGGCTGCCGGTGGAGGTTTGTGAGGCTACTCAGCTGGGTTGTTTTCGTCTGTATTGTCTCTCTGTGGCTTGTTTGCTTGTCCATCTTCCTCCCCAGGCGAGCAGAGTTACTTGCAGTCCAGGGGTGTGTCTCCTGGATCGTCCTCTAGGGTCCCCTCCCTGCATGCTTCCTCCCACCAGGCACCTTCCAAATGTTTTGTTGCAATGAAGCTAAAGCACTGGGGGAAAAAGTCTGGGAAGGTGTTTCGTGGAAGTGCATGTGGGGGGCTGTTGGCACGGTTTCCGTGTTCCCTGGTGGTTGTGGCTGTTGTCCTGCTCCAGAGGCAGCTGGGCCTGTGACCCGTAAGGCATTCCGCTGTGGACATTCTCGCCCCAGAAACGTGTGGCTACCTCCCCCGCAGCCTAGGGAGCTTGGGTGACAGACAGACACCATAAGGCAGAGTTTTGAGCCTCTCTTCCAAAGTGGCAGAATGCAGTACTTTCTCCCGGTTTCCCTGCAATCTGAGCAGGTAGGTTTATCTTTGAGACCGAAGTCTGAGAGCTTCAAGTACAGAAGACCCCCTGAGATTAAAAATTAAAATTAAATATTTCATGTTTCTTTAAATAAAAGTGAATTAAATAAGGAATCTAATCATTTCTGGGGTAAAGAACGAAGGCTAGATCCTGCTGTAAGTGAAGCACTATGCAGATAACTACTCCTTTTTTGTTGGTTTTTTTTTTTTTCCCCTTGAACTTGGGATCCCTGTGTATCACAGACAAGCATCAAAACCCAAGTTTCAAATCTGTTACTGAATCCATTCCAGAAAAGCGGGGAAAAGCTACCAATTTGTCATCTGTTATAAAATTTCATAACCTTTCTTTTTTTGATATTTTTGTACTATTATTCACTCGGCTTGAAATACTGCGCCAGATTTGCGCCTGCTCATTTTACTATGTGTGCATGGCTGTGGTCTTTATTTTATAAGTAAGGACTGTCGGGTTGAGTTAGCAATGCCCAGATCGCTCACGCTGCAAGTCCTTGAGTCAGGCTTTCCGTGGTTTGGGGCTGGCTGTTTTGGGGTACGGTCAGGAGGGAGCCAGCTAAAAACCTGAATTGCCTCCTTCCCAGGGTGGTCTTTCTCCGCCGGGATTGTGGTCAGCGGAGCGGGAGGGACGTTCGAGCCAAGCTCTCGTGTCACTTCCTGGGTGAGATAGGTTGGCTAAGAAAGAAGCGTCTTCATCTGTCCAAGTTGCCAGTTTTTATAGCTTCCCAGTAGAGCAGAAGCAGCTTGGAAAGATGGTGAATTTTGTTTTTCACTGGATATGCAAATATGTATTGAGGAATGCTGGTAATGGGCTTGTCTTGTGGTTTTGGAATGGGGAGTACACGGCACACACTGCTATGCTTTCATGAATAGAGTGAATGGGAAGGCCGTCCGCCTGGTGAGTCAGATAGGGCACCGCGGAGGTGGTGAGCCGTCTTGAGACGACAACGATTTCTGAAGACAGCAACTTCCTTGGAAAGTCTTATTTTGAGGGTTTCACCAAATTTCAGCTCAATATTTAGTTAACACAGACGAATCATTACGGAACATGTTAATTCTGTTTTTCCATTTTTGTACAATCAGTCTAACATTCCCTTTCAAATACAATACCCTTTCAGGTTTTGCTCCTAAGCAGTTTTCTGACTTTCTATTTCTATTTCAATATTTTCTGCCACCCAGACATCAACAGATGGACAGGGACATTTCAGCACCCCCCCCCCCCCCCCCCCCCAAGTTCTCACGAACCACACACACACAAGTGCCGAGTTCCGCCTGGCTGCCTGCTTCTTGGCACAGGCCTTTGATTCCTGAAATGCTCAGAGCAGACCAAAAAAAAAAAAAAAAAAAGTCTTTCTCAGGTGAGCCTGTCCAAGAATGTCTTTTTTTTTTCCCGCCCCCTTTAAAAAATAGTTTCCCACTGCTCCTGCCCATCCCACCGAAGTGGGGAAGGCAGAGCCGATCCAGACTCCTCTGGACTTTTCTCCTGTGTCCTCTTAGAAATGGCGTCGCCTTGGTGCGGTGGTCCCCACGGCGGGCGAGCTCTCCCGGGAGGACGTGGGCCGCACAGAGCACAGGGGCGGCCTGCGGGCAGCCGGACCTCATGGCCACCTTCTGGCCCAGCCCTTGCTGGAGCTCGGATGCCTTCTCGTCAGGTTTGCCGGCTGTAATAACGGAAATAGCAAAGAAAAAAAAAACAAAAAACAAAAAAAAACGTCAGCCGACTCCTGTCTGCGTGTCGGCACTAGTCCAGGGAGTTTCAAAGGGATGCTTTATTGATTCTGTAATTGCACAGTAGAATGGACAAGCTGAGCTGAACCTCAGGGCCAGGAAAGCCCCTGCTCCACCAGCAGCCCCAGATGAGCCGGGGTTTGGAAAGAGCTCACAGAGCGGTTGCAGCTCAAGGTGAAGTGCACTTAACCCTTTCTCTAATGTGCCCCTTCAAGTTTCTTTTGTGCGGATGTGTGTCCGGGCCACATCTCATTGTAGGGATTTCCAATGTTTAATTTCCTTTGAAACTCTTGACTTGCCCTGTTACTATTTTATGAGGCTGCCTCTCGAAGGGCTGTTGTCGAACCTTGGGCATGAAAGACGGTTCCTACAGGAGCCTCTTTAGAACAATGGCCTCTCAATAGCAACTTCTCACAAAATAAAAAACCATAAAGCAGGCTTCTGAACCAGACTCATCAAGATACAGTAGCCCATTCTCTGCTAATAAGCTGATTGCTTTCCAGACCTGAAGGAGTGGACCAAGCTGTTTTGCCAAAACAATGGAAAATTAGCTCTGTAAACTTTTCCTGCTGCCATATTTTTCCACTGGCATTTGTATCTGTACTGTTCCCTTAATTCGGTTAGAGCAGGAAGCAGTTGGAACATGGGCATTTTTAAAACCAAAAAGGAACTGCAGAGGACTTTACCGAGCATCTCACTCGGAGACGGGCTAGAGACACCTGACAATTTTCAAAATTGCTCCCTCAAATCTCCCTGCTGGCCATAGCGCTGTGGGAGAGATTGCTTACTCTGCTGCTGCCACGTTCATCTCTCCAAGGGCTCAGGGACTTGGGTGCAGACGGACGGTCTCACTTTCTTACCGGAGAGGAGAGGCTATGCCCCCATGACAGGTGCTCACCCACCTAGTGGAAAGCCGTGATACTGATGCCTTAAGGTTGGACCTTTCTCCGATTTAACCTCTAGGCAGTCTCCCTCTCCCTCATGGTCCTGCTCTTCACCTCAGTATGGAAAATTTCAAGATATTCCTGTTTTGAGCTGATGTCTTTTTTCTGGATTCCAGGTGCTCGTTTTCAGGTTCCTGGAAGATACCTTCACAAAGATTCCCCCCCACCCCCCCACTTCCAGATCTCTTAATAGGCATTCCTGGAATGGAATTTGTCATCTTTTCTCTTGTACCTGCTCATGCTCTTGCATTTCCTATATCTGTGAATTCCGGTACCACCTTTCCCATCACTGAGCTGAAACCCAGGAGTCCTCTTCATTGTCGGGACTCCTCACTCATCATATTCCCCGTGTTGCTAACATCGGTGACTTGCATCTCTCCTTCTCATCCAGTCTATTCTCTTTGCTAGGTTTTCCCTCTCATTCAAGGCTTTGGTGTGTTTTCTGCATATTATTGTGGTAGCCTGCGGCTGAAAACGCTGCCTCCATACGTTTCTGTTGGAACAATCTGAATCATGTCACATATGTTTGTTCTGAACCTTCAGTAGCTCCTTTTATTGAAGAAGAGCCCAGGCTCCTTGGCCAGGCATTCCAGGCCTTCTGTGATCTCCCTCCCTGCACACTCCCTCTGCAGCTCGGTTTCTGGGTTCCTGGTTCTCCTTAATCCCTTCTCCACACACCGCATCCCTACCCTCACTCCCACCTAGCTCTCCTCCAACATCACTGACACTTTCCTATTAGAGTGTTGCTATTCCTCTCACTCCGTGTGAAACTTTTCTCCATTCTCTAATTTGTATTCACTTATTAGTTCATGTATTCTGCAGCCACTGACTGACTTCTGTCTTTGTGCCAGACCCTGGGCTACATGTTAGATCCGTGGAGACCATGCAAACAGCTGTGCTTCCTTCCTCCCTTTATGGTCTTTTAAGGGGAGAGTCAAATAATAAATAAGTCAAGAAATACATGTGTATAAATGGGGTAATTATGTGGGGAAAAAAAAAAGTGCTTCTGATGTTTTAAGAGACAGTGAGAGAAGGGAGGAGGTAGGCCATTTTAGCTTGTGTGGTCAGAGAAGGACTTTCCAAGAAGGTGGTATTCAAGTGAAGGTTTACAGGGTGAGACAGAGACCACTATACATGGAGCTGGGAAGAATCTTTTTGGCAGGTCGGACAGATGGCATGTGCAAGGGCACTGAGGTAGGGTCCATGTAAGTCGTAAAAGAACTGAAAGACTCTGGTCCTTCTTCTGTTGAAGTTTTCATTTTTCTTTTTCTTTCATGTGCCCACTATATTCCTCCTCTCATTGGAAGCCACTTTGGTTTTCCTTCATAACACTTGTCCATTTTGCCTCATAGTGAATCTACTGAATAAGTTTCTTCTGAACTCTTTGAGGACAACGGCTATACACTCACTGTACATTTCCATTTTTCTTACTGATGGTATCAGCCAGAGGAGAGACGTCCATCTGATGGGACTTGGGATTATTTGGTGAATTGGTAATTGATGTTGCAAATATGATTTGGCAGATGGCTTCCATTTAGCCAACAGTGGAGCTTATGTGACTCACTTTGTCCCCTGACTTTTTTACCCACCCCCCCTGGACTTCATAGACTCTTTTTAATCTTCAGGCCTACCTGCTTTTCAAGAGTACCTTGTTTTTCAGCTCATAGGTCAATATGAGCTGGTGTTAGCGCTCACTATCCTCTTTCAACTGCTCGTGGGATCAGAGAACTGGCATGATCTGAAGCTCATGCATTGAGCTTGGAGTTTATGCTGGGTCGTTTTTTCAGTTCTAGGCAAAAAACTTGGGTGAGCCAGCGTGTAGGTCAAAACCAGCTAGCCTCCAGGCTATGGTATTGAACAGGCCACGCTGTTGATTGATGTGGTTTAGCAATATGTGGATGGCTGAATGTGGTTGTGATCCTGGAAATTTGTTAAAAGTTTGAAGAAGCCCAATTTAGTGGGCCTTTGTGTTGGATGAATGTCATGGTAGAGTAAGAAATGGAGGCAAATGTAGAGATACTCATAAATCTCCTGTCTTTTTTTGTTTCTTTTTTTTTTAAAGTGGTTTTGCTGCCTTGCCCAAAAGAAATCTTACGTGCCCCCCACCTCCCAACATTTAAAATAAACAAAAGTGGAATACTAATGGTTGACTAGGGGCATGAGCTCAAAGCTCCTTCTTATTTTTTTCATTCAGCAGACACTTAGCTGTATGTAGCTTATTTGCCAGGGGCTCTGCTTGGAGAGACGACGAGGCAGTTTTATACCAGGAAGTTGAGTGACTTACAACTCAGAGTAGCTCGTCTCTCTTCCCCACCATTCATACTACAGTGGCCCCTCAGAACAGAGTTGGAAAACCACAGTCTGTCTCAACAGTAAAAGGAGCACACCTTTTAGGTGATTATCTGACATTTACAAGTTAGCGTAATCCCAGTCTATTAATAAAAATTCAAATTAGTGCTTTTTATCTTTTCCTCAGTCAAACCTGGAGTATGGCAGCCGCCATATGCATTGCTCTCTGCCCAGGCAAGCATCCTATTTTTTTTTCCTCCATCACTACTTGCTTCTTATGTTTGACTTGTACCTTACCGACCCCACACCCCCCCCGCCACACACATACCTACACCCCTGCCTCCAGGCTGGCGGTTTTCTCATGGGAGTGTTTTGTTTTTCTGGTTGGACCTTTGGTTTGTTGTTTTTTTTTTTTTAAGGCAAAGGATGTATCTTCTGCTTTCATTTTACAACAGCGAGCACAGTGCAAGTACTGGTTGCTCAGCGAATCCGAGGATCAGTTCTCCCGCTCAGCAGTGACACTACGCTCAGGGTGAGGTTCTCCTGGATGTATAGGAAGTAAGTGGAAAAATTGGATTATGAGTTTTTGTGTGATTTGCAAAGCCCTGCTGTTTTTAGATTCCTATTAAGGCACCACTGCAACTGATCAGCCTTTTATGATTCTTCCACATGATGGTTCCCATGCTGTGATACAGGCCCCCAGCACCTGTGGTATGGGGTGGTCGAAGTATCATGAACTCAGAGTCAAGAGAAACAGACATCGAATCCTCTTGTGCTTGGCTCTGGGGCACTGGGCAAGCGGCTTGTCTTGATTTCTTTCCTCCTTGGTAACATGGCAGTGTGGACTGTGAATGGGATTAGGAAGGCACCCCTGCCCGTGACTGCAACATAGCCAGAGGTGACATAACATGGACATTCTCCTTAATTATGACCCTGAAAGCCCAGGAGGGCATTTTGGATCTTCCCAGATAGACCGCAGAGGAGATGCTTCTCTGTGCCCATTTTCCAAGATGATGGTCCCTCCTTTACTATCGTGGGTCAGACTCTTATTAAAGCATCTCTTAGTCCTATTCATCATTACTCATTTAAAAAGCTACATGTTCTGGCAGAGAAGTTGACATCTGGTTTTGTGGGTACATTTTCATCATCTGCAGGTATATTTAGGGCCACGCATGAAATTCTGTGACCCAGCACAAACTGATTGAATGCAGCCGAAGACACATGTATGATGGAGGAGACAATCCTATTTTTTATGCCAGACTGTGGAGGACTTCCATGGAGGAGGAGGAGAGAAGAAGAGCTCTGGCTCTCGGGCAATGTCTGTGACATATACACAGGCCGGGCTGGGATGCCCTTGAGTTGGCCCCGTGGGCAGCTGCCCCTCTGGTGCTGGATTCTGTCCTCTTGGTGCCCGTTTCAGAGACATGTCTAAGTACGCCAGCCAGGGGGAGATGCTCCTCGTGTTAGCAGAAGCTGGCCTGGTCCCAGATGTCCTATAAAGTTGAGCAGTTTGTGAGTAGGGGCGAAGGGCACACCTTTAGGGATAATGTGTTTTTCCTTGGCAGAATTCCAGGACCAGTCTCTGTCCTTGCCAAAGGAGCACCACCTCTGGGACTATGACAAGGATGTTCCTAGGCTGGGTTGGTCTGGGGAGTGGGAGCCAGGGGCCTCCTCCTCAACATTAAGTGCACCCTTGGACTTGCCAAAACTCTTCATTTTCTCCACTTCCTCATCTGTAAAATGCGGTTAATAAGACTTGAGGAAGGAGAACTCAGAGGAGTTTTGAAGACGTGAAACTGTCCAAAGACTTGGAGGTGTTGTAAATGGGCATGACCAGAAGTGCTACCGTCTTGCATCTTTGCTTTGCCTGGTGCCACCAGAGAGTCGAAGGCCTCAGATTCTGGGGCTGGGTGTTGGGTTTCAGGTTGTATTCACCTAGCTCTTGATCAAGTTTTAATTCTTTGCTGAGAAAACCCTGGCTATTTTCTTAGGTCAGACAGCAGGTTTTTTTTTGGAGTTGTGCTTTATTTTTTTCCCTCTGTGAAAGGAAGGAGAGAGAGAGAGCGAGAGAAGGAGAGAGAGAGAGAGAATGAGAATATCTACCTCTAATCTGTATGTAGCTTTTGTTGAAAGGGAGATGACAGAATTTCACGTCTTATGTGGCCAAGATGGAGAACAGTTGCCTTCTTGTCTCTAAAGGTCCCATCTGGCCACTAGGTCCTTCCCAGAAGTGTGGGAGCTGAATAGCCATCTCAATGAATGACTTCCACATCTTTTTTTTTTTTTTTTTAAGATTTTATTTATTTGACAGAGACACAACGAGAGAGGGAATACAAGCAGGGGGAGTGGGAGAGGGAGAAGCAGGCTTCCCACCAAACGAGCAGAGAGCCTGACATGGGGCTCGATCTCAGGATGCTGGGATCATGACCTGAGCCGAAGGCAGAGGCTTAACCCACTGAGCCACCCAGGTGCCCCTGACTTCCACATCTTAATGGAAGAACTTGTTGCAACTTGGACAATTATTAATTTTGCTTTTCTTTTCGATTATTTTTCCACACTTCGGATCTGTTTGAAACACATTTGCAGCCTGGCTTTGGTGGAAACATGTTTTCAGTTGTGGGCTCTCCTGACCTCACTGGGATGTTGGGAAGAAAAGGTGGAGATGAAGGGGAAGGACCCTGTATCCTTGCAGCTCAGAGTGTGGTCCTGGACCAGCAGCATCAGCATCACCTGGATGCTGGTTATTAATGCAGAATGTCCCCCACCTTCAGACACACACCCTGAATCTTCTACTAAGATCACCAGGTGGTTCATATCTACCGTAAGGTTTGAGAAGCACTAGGACATTTTAAATTCTATTTTTTTTTTTTTTTTTCCAAATAGCGGTCTACAGTGGCGGGTGTTGGTGGTTCTAGGTTGAGAAGTTCATGTTTACGCTGATGCTCTTACATGCTCCTTTCTTCTGAAGGGTCTACATGATCACTCCTCTAGATTTCCGACTTCCTTTATGTGTTGTCCTTGACTCGTGTTAGAAAGCTGTGAAGTGTGACTGAAACTAGCGGGTGAGTTAATGTTTCCTGTTCCACATCACACCATTAAGAGGTCGAAATGTCTGAAAGGAGAAGATGCTCCCTACCCAGATCGCTCAGTGACTGCAAGACGGCCTTAAGATCTTGGGCTGGGTTGCTCGAAAAGGGCAAAAGGAAGCGTCTGGTAAAACGATGGGATAGAAAACGCAGGCCATAGCAGGAGGAATAAGATTATGACTCGTGCTCCCGAGCCGCTCAGACGGACGTGCTCCATCAGCCCTGCAGAGGCAGCTGGGATGTTGCTCACCCCTGTGGGCTAACCCCTGCTCTGGCTTGATTTAAGAGAATTGTGGTAGTTGATGATGGTTTTAAGAGTAAGCCTGCCATTAAAGGAGAGGGCTTTGGGCAGTGGCTTGGTAACATCATACCCTTGGATGAAAGAAGAGTCCAGCCAGCCTCTCTTTGGGCAGGAGTGTCTGAGACCAGCAGCCTCTTTCTAGGGCGGACCATTCATTAGGCAGGTGTCTCTCTCCTGAGTCTGGCTGCTGACTGATGTTTGCATATTGTGGTTATCCTAAAATAGGATGGACTGCGATTTATCGTCACGCATCGGGGAGATGGCCCTCAGACGATTTATGGTTCTTTGTGGGGGGGGGGAGGGAAACAAACCCAAACCTGTCAAATTGTATAAATTCAAAATTATTTAGGAACCACGTGCAATGTTGGTTGCCTTATTGAATAGAAAGATAACTAGATTGCCGTAGCACAGCGAAAATATTGAAACCATGTGCAGCTTTATTCTTTTTTCTAAAATGATGAACAGGGCATACATTTACCTGAGGGGAGAAGATGGCATTGCCTAGCTAAATTCACCTCTAATTTATTTAATTTTTTTTTCCTGATGTCAAAATTGTGGGAAATGATGTTCATTCACTTTCTGCTGCCATTTCGTTCTTCTTTTGCTTACTCTTATGTGGTTTTCCCACTAATAATTTGTTGTTCAGAGCTCTTCTGTAGGAAACCTCTCACTGTGGTCGTGACAGTTGGTTTCTTTTGGAATGTCTGTCCCTTGCAGACTGGTAGCCTTGGTTGTGATACAGATAATCGGTCTAGTCTCATCTCAAGGGCCATCCTAGGGTGAGGCTTCAGGAAATAGGGACATTGTAGAGCTAGACAGGAACATGAACGTCCTTATAATCCTATGATTTAATTCGGTGGGCCTGGGGCTTGCCAGACGCTGGTTGGGACCAGAGGTAGAAACTCAGATGCATAGCACGGGACAGGGAACGCTTCTTTATTCAAAACTGCCTTTGATCCTTATCTGCCCTCCGGCTAACCTTCACCTTGGATATGGTCTGGTTTTACATACACATGAATGTGCGTATGTGTAGATAGGTATCAGTGGATGTACACACACAAGTCTGTAACTGGGTGTGTATGTGTATCTGTGTATGTGTCGATGTTTGTATATGTGAACTTACGGACATACACAGACATATACCCTTAGAGACCTGAGTACACGCCCCCGTGTCTATACGTATGCATTTTCAAGAAACCATTTTAGGGAGTATCATGATAGAAACGTTTCGGATGTATGTATTTAATCCGCTGCACAGATGAGGACACTGAAGCTCACAGCAGCGGTGACTGCAGTAGCACGTGGGTAGGATGAAACCCCACGCCTCTGCCCTCCTACTGTGTGCTCTAAATAGGGGTCAGCGCCTCCTCTCTCGTGTCCTCGTGTGGCTACCGGATGGCTTGTCAAATTCTTGTTATTGCCATATCTATATATCTGGAATATGCTTTGCCTACTGTTGCTTTAAATTGCTTTTTAAAGATGGATTCATTTGCTTATTTATTTTTTATTTTTATTTTTTATTAATTTTTTAATTTTTTATAAACATATAAAGTATTTTTATCCCCAGGGGTACATGTCTGTGAATCGCCAGGTTTACACACTTCACAGCACTAACCATAGCACACACCCTCCCCAATGTCCATTACCCCACCCCCCTTTCCTAACCCCCTCCCCCCAGCAACCCTCAGTTTGTTTTGTGAGATTAAGAGTCACTTATGGTTTGTCTCCCTCCCAATCCCATCTTGTTTCTTTTCTTCTTTTCCTATCCCCCCAACCCCTCATGTTGTGCTTATTTATTTTTAATTAATATTTTTCATAAAATGACACTTCACAATTCGTGATTGGAAAACTAGCATGATGGTGGTCCATAAAGGAAAGAACACTGTCAAAATAAGCACCTAGGTGTTAAATGTGTGTGTATGGGTGTGTGTGTGTGTGTGTGTGTATACACACACGTGTGTGAGTGTGTTCATGCATGCATACATATCTCCATTTGTCAGCTAGAACCATGTATTTGCACTGTAACCCATGGTATTTGTACTGTACTTTTGGGAAAGACTAAGGTAGACCAGAAACCTCCAAATTAGTTTGCAAATGATGTGGCGTAATGAGACTGGTCTCCAAAGGTCATCTCCAAAGGTTATTGCCCTTGGTACACTGCTGCTGGGAAATAAAAATGTTGTTGGAGATCCAGTTTCTTTCTTACCTTCTGATAGCAGGTGTTAGGTACAACCTTGAATAAGATCAGTCCAGTCTCACTCAGGACCTACAATGTTTGGAAACCTCTACTTTTGATTAATCTTTTTCTTCACAGCTCTGCTGAAAGGGTAGAAGCTATTAATTTGGGTTATTATTTTCCTTTTCATTCCCCTTCCCCTTATGTGTTGTTAACTTCTGATTCTTAAATTCTTACAGTAACCTTTTAAAAATATATAGAACTGGTTTAGTAGATGCTTTCTTAATTTTTCGCAGTGATACTGGTCTCAAGTGGATAACCGAAATAAAATATTAAGATTGTGGTTGCCCCGAGTTAATCTTTCGATTTTGAGTTTATATCCTATCTTTGGGTTTTGGGATCTCAGGTGGGTATGATAAAATATTGTGGTTCTGACAGTTAATAATTTTTCTATTAGCTTTTTTGGGTGGAGGAGGAAATTGAACTCTTTTATCACTTCAAAATAATATTAAAAAAGAAGCAGTATTGAATTAGTATATTATGTAAAATGGAAGAAAGGAAAAAAAAAACCCACCTGTCATTTTCTCTCTCTGCCATTTGAACCCAACACCCTAAAATGAATGGTGTATTTAAGTTATAGAGCCCGTGTGGGAAAATTCAAGAAAAATGTTGCTCAGCCCTTGCTATGCTGTGTTTCCTTTTCCTGTGCAGGAGAATATGCAAATTGTCTTTCTGTGGATGCGCTCTGTCACATCCTTGTAAAGGTTCTGTGGGGATCCGTGCATCTTGCTGAGTTGAGCCTTGTGCCAGCTCGGAGAGTTTGATTGTTTTTGCTAATAGAGACAGATTTTGTCATTAGAGATACCCAAGTGTGATGCTGCCTGCATTCTTCTTGAGTCTCTGGTCACAGAAATCCCTTTGGCTTTAGGTGCAATTCAGTGGAAACACACACGCATAACCACACGCGCGCACGCATGCACACACACACCCCCCTCAAGCACAGAGAATTTTACTGTGGAATTGGCAAGGAATAAGTGAGCCAAATTTGGCCTGTAGAAATTAACACTGGCAACTTCGTGAGTAAAAATTACATGAAAAGCACTCATGGGGGAAGGAGGAAGGAAAAAAAAAATCTAGGATAACAGTGCAGCAGACCACATTTCCTATCCAGTCTGTCTTCTTGGGGCTGTTTGTCTAAACAGCATTGCCATTTTTTCTAAACAGTACTGCTGGTGTCCTCGATCTGTAGTATGAAGTGAATCAACCACACAGACCAAATGCTCGTTGAGTTGAGAGTTCCTTTATTTGGCCAAATTAAACCCAACAACCTCAGTTCTGTCCAAACTTGTGCTAGTCTGGGGCCAGCTAAGACGCCTGTCCCCGTTTGTAGATCTGTAGAGAAAAATGAAATGATATAGTAGCTGTTTCCTGTTCTTTGGATGAGAAGGAATTTAGCTCCCTGTAAAACTAATCAATTTTTTGTCTCTGAAAAGCTGGGAACATAATACTTAGAGGTTGTCTCAGACATGGGGGTGGGGGGAAGAAAACATAAGAGACTCCATGTGGTTTTTTTGGAAAGGTAAGCAGTGATATTAAAGTCTCGTGTGGATGGTCCATTATTTGGCTTTGCCACCTGAGCGTCTGCCGAAGAAGACAGTCCAGAAGCACAGTGCTTATTTTTAGGATAGTTTGGAATGGTTTACAGTTTTGGTTTTGGTGCACGGTCTTACACGTCTTAGTCCACAAGCACAGATAGAGAGATAATTGGAAGTCTAAAATCAATAACGATGGAACGCAGCCAGTGTGAAACAGATGCCGGAATAAACCATCTGTAAATTCCATGGTGGGCGGAGTCGGGGCTCAAAATGTTTATTTGCATCCTGCGGACCACTGGAATAGCCCGGAGGATGATACAGGTCTATACCATTTGCCTTCCAAGCTCCCTCCCTTCCAACCCCAACTCTACCTGTTTTCTTATGTATATTTGAAAGATTGCTTTGGTGTTTTGTAATTTTCTGCAGATATTGGGAATCCACTGGATAAGGTTGGACATTTTTTTCTCATAGACTGACTGGTCCTGTTCTAGCTGGCTCTCCATTCAGTAGCCTCTTCAAAATGTAGATACGATCATGTGGCCTTCACCTGTTCAACACCAAGCTGAGGTCTTCAGTGGCCTGCCACTATCGTTAGGATAAAGACAGAATTCTGTCACAGGATCTGTACAAGCTTTATGGTGTGAATTCTGCTTTCTTCTTATTCTGTGCTACCCGCATGTTTCTTTTCTCTTGCTCGCACCCTGGTTTTGTCTTATTCTGCCCCTTGGTGCCACTGGGCCTTTGCATGTGTTCCCTGTGCCTGGAGTATGCTTCCAACTCTTCTTCATCTGGTTGTCTCCTGCCTGTCCCTCAGCTCACAGCTCAACTGTAACCTCAGCAAGGAGTTCTTCCTTGATCTCTCTACTCTGCCAACATCTGTCTTAAACTTTGTTCTGGACACATGTAACTTTGTGGCATTTCCAATATAGTCTATATGTATCTTGCTTTCTATATTGATTAATGCCTGTCTTCTCACCATCTCCAGCGGGCAAGAATACAGCTTGCTGGGTACTGTTGTATACTAGTCTCTAAGCACAGTGCCTGGCACAAAATAGGTATTTTGTAAATATTTCTTCAACAAATGACTGTAGTAGTGGTCTGTTGTTCCTGTTTGGAAAGGTACTGGAGTCTCAACTTTCTATTATTTTGAGTCCTTTCGAAGTCCTATTTAAAAACCAAACCAAGTAGTTTCCTTATCAACCGTGTGGTTACTCTCTAAGTGGTTCACTATTTTTTTTCTATTGTTTTTTTAATTGCCTTTATGCTACAGGGTTGAAGTTCTTTTTTGGGGGGTGATTATGTGTTTTGTGGGGTGAAGGGCAGTTTGTGGCCATGACTGTTTTATAGTCAAAGTCTCAAACATTGTATACTAAATCCTATAATGGAAGCAACAACAACAACTAATTGTTGAGTTTTGTTCTGCTTACAGTTTTGATCCCTGATAATGTTCCCACCCTTAATTTGGTATTAGGGCACCTTATATGTCCCCATAGCCACATATAAGCCACTTACCATCTCTCAGCCTTTTCTATCTAGACCTGTGAAATGAGAGAGTCGGGTTACATGACATCTAAGTTCCCTTCTGGCTCATTGTAGTCAAATAAAATTCTAGGTTTTATTTGTATAATTATTGGCTCTCACATCAAAGACACAGGTTCAAAAATGTTTCTATGTCTATATCTTATAAAGCTTACATGATTTCATGGAGGATTTAGATTTTTTTTTTTTTGTTATCAGTATGAGTGAAAGTTATTCTCATAATTTATAGATTGAAAAATTATTATCATACTTAAGGATATTAACTTCTTAAAATCACTGGGATCCTCATGGCCCCATTTCTTTTAATGAGCCTTTAAGTAGGTGATCTGTGAGAAATTAAAAGATACTCTTGACAGATCGGTTTTGGCTGCACTTGGTTTCTCAGAGTTTCTGATACACAAATGTGCCTTATGAATTTCCAAGACGTAGGACATAATATACTTACTGGAATACAGAGTCCATGGGGAGGAATGCTTTTCTTTAGAAGACATGTATGTGTGTGTATACTGGGGGTGGGTGGAAAGGTTCTGGAACAGATAACCTTGGGATATGAATGAGAACTTAATGTTGTGTTTCCAAATACCTAGAGTTCCCATAGGGTGTGATTACAGTATACTTTGAGAGTGCCTTTTAATTTTTTTAAATGGACAATAACGAAAATAGTAAGAAAGTGCCAGGAGAATATAGTGTTCTCAGTGAGAGCACGGTTTGGGGTTATTAATGTGAAGCCATGTGCAGGATTTGGAAAGTAAACCACCACGCTATTAGATGGTGCTGATCCATTGGTGCTGATCCATCGGTGACTGCCTTTACACACTCCCAGGGACTGATCTTAATTTCCTTCTTCTTCCTTCTTCCTTCTTCTTCCTTCCTCCCCCTCCTTCTTCTTCCTCCTTCTTTCTTCTTCTCTTTTTTTAGAGGGGGATGGGGCAGAGGGAGAGGGAGAGAGAGAGTCTTTTTTTTTTTTTTTAAGATTATTTATTTATTTATTTGATAGACAGAGATCACAAGTTGGCAGAGAGGCAGGCAGAGAGAAAGGGGGAAGCAGGCTCCCCGCTGAGCAGAGTGCCGGATGCAGGGCTCGATCCCAGGGCCCTGGGATCATGACCTGAGCTGAAGGCAGAGGCTTTAACCCACTGAGCCACCCAGGCTGCCCAGAGAGAGAGAATCTTAAGCAGATACCATGCTCAGCATGGTATCTCTCTCATGGAGAGAGCCTGACACGGGGCTCTCTCTCACAACCTGAGATCATGACCTGAGATGAAATCAAGAGTCAGATGCTTAACTGACTGAGCCACCCAGGCACTCCTTAATTATCCTTTTTTTATTTCACACACTTTATGATTGTCTTCTTATTCCTTACCCATGGCATTAGCATGGAGATATCAAGTCTTTACAGGTACAGCTATGAAGAAGTACCCTTGACATCCCAGCCTCCAGGATCTCCTCGTGATCTGCTTGGTTTTCTTGTGTCCTTTACTTTTGGCCCCCACCAGAGGGCTGGAGCATGTCCAGAAGGTTCCATGAGTTGCTGTTAGCATACTCCTCACATCAGAGGAAATTCCCCCTCATTTGTTCCCCTTTCTAGTAATTGGAAATGAGATCTAAGTCTTAACCAGCATCCTTAAATCAGTCGACCTTAAATGCTTTGGTGAAAAGTGGAATGCCTGGCGGCTCCCTAAAGTGATGTGTGGGCTCCGAGGGTCCTGCAGAGCTTAGCATTCCCACCATTCTGGGAAGCTCCCGGCCTTTCAGAGCCAGGGCCAGCACCCGGATGGATGCTGAACAAGGGCTTGCTGATGAGCGTGGCTCCCGAGCTGGTTGTGGAAGCTGATAGCGGGGGCCTGCTTAACTTGGGTGCTGGAAACTCGATGCAATGGGTTGTTTCTGAGCAGGTGCAGGTACGAGCCTGGGATCAGGAAATCCCCATCACTTCCCACTGACACTCAGCGAGGTGACTGGGAATGGTTGTAGGACTCTCTGAAAAAATAGTTGATCTGTTACTAAGTGATCTGGCACGCCAGAAGGCCCGGCATTTAGTTTCTTCTCGGTCACCTTTCTCTGTCTTTCGTGGCCAACAGTTCCATGGCTTGTTGAACATGTAGCTTCTCACCGAGCTTCCGCTGCCTAGGGAGGGAGGCCTTGATGGCTCTGGGTATTTCTCTCCTGTCCTGAATTCTTTCTAGTTGCCTTGCATTCCTCTTCTTGTCTTTGTTTCCTTACCTTCATCATGGATCTATTTCTTTCGCAAGGAATACATGCTTATTGCTTAAAAAAAAACAAACCAAACAACAACAAAAAAAGGCAAAAAAGAGAGAGAAAACACACACACACACACACACACACAAAAAGAAAAAAATGCATATAGGTAACAAGGCAAAAAATACGAAAATTGTTACTAGTCATATTTTGTGGTATTTCCTTCCATTGTTTTTTCTAGGCATGTGAGTGCACACACCCATATATAGTTTCAAAAATGAGCTCAGACCCTACATGCAGTTTGGTAGTTTGTCTTTTCTATTTAAAATGTATCTTGGGATGTGCTCTTTGGTTTTTGGTCAAAAACCAAACTAGATGGATAGAGATACATGATAAACCAAGTGGGGCAGCATGTTACTCTGTAGTATCTAGGAGGCAGGTAAATAAGGTTTACTAAATAATTAGGGAAAGTGCAATATATAAAGAGAGGACATCGTCTTATACCATTAATAGAAACGTATGTCATATATTTTCATAGCAGCATGGCCTTGTCGTATGGGGGTGTATTGTCATTTACTGAGCCAGCTCCATATTGGTTGGACGTGGAGGTTATGTGTGTGTTCCTTTGGGGGCAGGGCATGTGTATGTGTGTTTCAATGGGCCAAATGGCTAGTTGACTCTCCCCGCGCCCCTAACGCAGTCTCCCTGTGTTTTCAAAGGAATGGAACTGTGTGTCGGCGTTTGGGTAGCTACTCCTATTCATCAGGAGACAAAAGCACCTTTGAAATTGCTACTTTTAGTTTTACTCTTCATGTGTAGACAGGTGGTACATTAATTCTCTAAGTTGGTTGGCCTATATTAAGCTGACGAATATTTTTAATTAGACAAACATATTTAACCCGAAATATGTTTATTCTCCTGTCCTTTTTTTTTTTTTTTAAATTTACGGACACTGTGAGACGGTCGTGGTGGTGCCCAGGAGCCCGCACAAAAGGTGGGGGAGGGCTGGGGTCAGCATACCGGGGAGATCACAAGATAGGAAGGAATGTGCCCCATCCCACCTGGGCTCACAGCCCCTGTGTGAAGGACCCCCTGTTGTCTTCTGTGTCCTTTCTTTCTGTTCTTTACCCCGGGGGAAGATTTGGGTGTGTCATTTTGAAGGGTTCAGAACGGGCATCGTTCTTGGCTCCCATTCACCTGCAGGCGCCACGGGGCGCTCTTCTGCCCCCTCTGCGGCCACCTTCTGAGCTACATCCCAGTCCTTGGTCTGGCCCACGGACACGGCAGTGCCACGTTCCCTTCCTTCCTTCACAGAGGCAGGGTATTGAGTGCGCAGCAGAGAAGGCTTCGGGGCCGCTTCGATCAGCCAGAACGTGAGGCGCAGCAGGCCCTCCGGCCGCACGAACCCATTGTCACCCCGCTCTGTAAATCTCGCCCTCTTTCTCGCCCCAGAGAGCTTGGGAGATACTTACTGCGAGCGCTTGGGTTTGCAGCAAGGCGCGTGAGACCCAAAGACAGGAACATCCCCAAGGTGCCCGTGGAGGGCCAAGGCCAGGTGTCTCCAGACCCTGCAGGCCGTGCTGCCTGTTCTGCGCCATGGGGGTCAGAGCCATCTGTCTGGAAAACCTCGATCATTTGGAAGACTGGAGGAGGAGACAGACGCTGCTCTGTGTGGAAGCGCTTAGACCTTCCGTAGCAGTGACAACATTCATTATCCTTATTGGGAGTTTCGGTCTCTACGTGTCCTTCGCAGCGTCGGGCCCGCTGATGAACGCTGCCTCACCCCTCAGTCCGTGAGACAGGGAGCTTAGACTCTGCGGCCCCCTTCCTCGGAGCCATTTCCCCGGGGATGAGGGGCCTGGCCGGGGCTCCTAGCTGCTGGGCCTGGCGGCGGCGCGGGACCTCAGGCTTCCTGCCCTCAAAAGCCGCTGCTGGGCTCCTCCGCCGCTGGAGGAGGCCCTGCAGTGCCGATCGCTGCTTTTTACGGGTCATTCTCTCTCAGAGACGTGGCCTGCCCCCTGCCAGCATCAGATAGTCAGAAACGACAGTAAGAAGGCCGTTCAGCTTTGTAATCCCAGGACAGGTTGGTCTCCCCTGGAGGGAGACCTGGAGCAGGTGCCTAAAAGAGGAACACACGTGAGCATCCTTACTCGTGGTGTGTCCAGTGGAAGCACCGATGCTCAATGTCGGTGAACTTAGAAGTGATTTTGCATCATCTGGTACCCCTCAGACGGCGTCCGGACTCTGTACTGCTTCTTTGCCCACGGTGAATGACGGAGCCCCTAGAACAGGCCCAAACTCCCTCATCTCTCGTAGTAAAAGGCTCGCCCGTTTGCCGTGTCTGCTACATGGATTCAGCCGCACACGATCAGCGTAGCTCCAGGAGCCTTTCAACGTCAGCAGTAGGTGAGAAAATAGACAAATACCAGCCCTTCTGAAGAAGAGCCATATCAAAACCGTTTGCTCTGGGAAAAAGACATTTTTTTTTTATGCAAAGGACAAAAAAGGGATGTGTTTCGACTTTGAAAAAATAAGATCTCAAGGAACAGAGCATATTCTGGTTGAAATCCTGCTTTTTTTCCATGAGATATTTCTCGAAGACCTCAGAAGCGCAAAGATCTACGTTTGGAGAAATTTTAAAAAATGTATTACAGCCATGTTTGACATTCGTTTCCTAATTCCTTTGAGAATATATATGAAACATGGAGTAGATGTGGGTAGACCATTTTAAAGAACACACAAATGCGTTTTTGAGTACAGAACCACAAGGATGCATCTTTTGGTGAATGAAGAAAGCTTGGTGTCTCTTTTGAGTAAAATAAACATCAGGAAATATCTAAAGTTGGAAGCACACCATAATTTCTTGGAATATAACAAAATTTTGAAACAAAAATAATAATCTGTCTGAAATTTTAAAATGCTGTGTCTCAAGATATAGAAGCCAACTTTTTACCTTTTTAAAAAGACTGTGAACAGCTAAGTAAGGGTAAAAATATCAAAAGACCAACAGTATCTCAAAATCTCTAGTCTTAATTATTCATCCATCGTTCTTTTTAAAATGGAAAATAACTTTTTGGTGCCATTAGTGAATATACTATGTGCCAAACACTGTGTTTCGGTCCGTTATTGTATCTTCCCTAAAAGTCCGTGTGGACAGGCCTGGTAGTGGCCATAGCCTATAGTCACAGGAGCCAAGGCTCAGGTGGAATTCCTTGCGGGGGCCACCGGACTTTTAAAAGGCACTTTAAGAGGCACTGAGGCTCGAACCCAGGCAGTCTGACCCCAGAGTTAAAGCACCTGTTAGGATATATTACTGTTCCTTGAGGGTTTTGCCTTCATTGTTTTCCCTGTGCACTTTGGAACAGCCTGAGATCTCTTTGTGGTGAGGGAAATAACTCAGACTTAACCCTCTCTTCATCCAAATAATACGTGAGCCTTAGCGCACTCATCCTGCTGCAGACAGAGTCATGTGCTTCTGGCGTAGTGCCTACTGAAGAGGACCTAAAGGCTGTTGTATTGGCACACCCCTTCGTTCATTTGCTTGTTCATTTGTTCACTCAGTAAATAGTTCAGTGGCAGTTGCATACCAGCTACTGTTTCACACAAAGGGCAGAGAGCAGTGGGTACAGCCACTCCCTGATCTCATGGTGCTTACATCCTAGCAAGGAAGACAAAACTCAAATAAATGTATAGTATGTTTCATGGTAGTAAGTGGTATAGAAAAAATAAATCAGGGTGAAGAAGTGGAGAATGTGAGGGAGAGGTCTGCTGCTTTTACCCAGGAAGTTCAAGGAAGGAAAAGACAGTGAGAATATAGAAAAATTGTGAGACATGAGGGGCCCTTGGGGATATCTGAGGGAAGAGCTGTCAGGAAGAACAGCGGGTGCAAAGGCCCTGTGGTGAGAGTCTGCTCATAAAAAAAAAAAAAGACAAAGAAAAGTCTGTTATTCACATTAATCTGTCCTTGCATATACCTTCCTGATCAGATAATCTTTTATTTCTTATATGGGGATCTGTATTGAATGGCGAGGGGCCAAACAATCTAAACATGGCATTTCTGATTCCAAAGATTTGGTAAATATGGAATATAGCCCAAAGGTGTGTACCTCTGAGATACATCCTGTCCTAGCCAACTGAGTGATTTATTTTTAGTGGACTGTATGTATGTAGCCTTATTCTAGGGAATGAAAATCAGGATCTCTCTGTTCTATGGACAATGGTTCCAATAGGATGAAAATCTGGTCCCCTTGCTTCTGGTTACACCCCTAGAGGAAATAAAAGGATTGCCTGTATGATCTGAAAATGAGTAACTGTTGCATTATGGCAGAGTAAAACCTCTTTGAACCGTTTGATTTCAAATCTAAAAGGTTTCACATCAATCAGTAAAATATTACTAGATGCTATGTTCTTAAAATTTACTTGGTAACACCTTTGCAAATTGTTCATATCAACCCATTGGAACTCATATTTTCTTGATGAAAAGTCTCCTGAAATCCATGATTTCCTGCTGGACATTCATAGCAAAATGTATATTTAAAGCCTTTGCGAGTGTGTACATGGTAACGGCTCTGTGGAAGCCTGATTAGCTGGTTTCCAATTTGCCAGATTTTTTTTTTAAGTTTTTTTTTTTTTTAAACCATTCTTTCTTGTTAGGGAGAGCATAAAGGCATCAGAAACCCGCTCACAGCATTTCATTTCTGATATCCCTCAATATGGAATAAACAACTAAACTGATTTGAGTATGAATTGTCTCTGAAATATCCCCTTTATGCTTGGCAGCCCTATGCAAAAATTTCCGCCTGTTGCAAATTGAAAGTCTTCAAGTTGCAACCCCCCCTGAAGAACGGTTTTGATAATAGGGCCATTGTCAAGCCCTTAACTCCATTGCACGCGGCTGGGAGCCTCCAGAATAACGTTTAATGTAGTTGTCGGGCAAGGAGTCGTTGGCAGCCATGAGGATCCCTGCTTGAGTGCTCCCTTTCCTGACAGGGAATATAGGGCAGTGATCAAGCAGAGGGTCTCAAAGGAGGTCTTCAATCACTGGGTAACATGAAGGACGGGATACACACAGGCTGCCAGAGAAGCCGGGACAAAGCTCCCGAGTTGCAGAGAGACAGGTAATTCCTGTATGAACACCCAGATGACTGGGAACCTAGTCCTTACGGATTAAACAGTGCCCAAGGGCACTAAGGCTAATAGGAAATGCTGGAATGGAGGGTTTTTTTTGTTTTTTTTTTTTGGTCCCTAGTTTTGTACTGTTTATGATCTGCCAGCAGGAATATTTCACGGCATTAAAGGCATGGCCGGAAAGCAAGATGTATATGTATATACACACTCATACACACACGCACGCGCGCACACACACGCACACACAGTTCCTCTGTATCTTCACAACCCTGATACCACATATGGCCCTTGCGGACTGAGTATTGTGTGTTGTTTAGTCTTGGAACTTCTTTTAAAGATAGGATGTCATTTACAATCTTCAGGCCATATGTTTACTCAGACTTAAGAAACACGGGCTAATCTTTTTCTATTTTGAGGAGTAATAAATTGAAAAGATAATTACATAATATGGTGCATAATGTAACTCTGGCTTGAGCCATATGTGTTTAATTTTAGAGAAACATGCGTGATGACAGGTTATGAAGGATGAAACTATTTTAGTCTTTTTGGGGATTAGAAGCATGAGGTTTTTTTGTTTTTTAAATAAGTGTCCCTTATTTCCATCCCCTCCCCCTCCCCTCGAAAAACAACCCAATACACAAACCCAGTGAGAAACGCCCTCCTGAAAGCTGTTTTTTTCTGCTGGTCACTGGCAAAGACAATTCAAGTTAGAGGGCATATTAGTTCCAAGCCCCTGTAAAATGAGATGCAGGCTTCTGTGTGCTGAAGGGGGTGGGGAATAGTTGGCCATGTAGTTCCTACCGTGAGAGCGGAGTGTGGAGATGCTGTGTTTAGAGTCAGGCAGAAATTTGTCATCTGAGTATCCAGTTAGAAACAACAACAATTCTCCCTCTTCTTATTGAACGTGAGAGCGTATCCGATATAAAATGCTGTGGCGGGAGAGGTGCGAGAATTGTTCTTTCCTTCCTTCTGCACACATCAGTGGAGCCCCTCTTATGAAGCTCCACCCACTCTACTTGGTCCCTGAGATGCAGCGTCAACTCAGATGCTCTCCAGAAAACTCTTAAGCAGGAGGCTCATATACTGAGACCCACTTTTAGGTCACCTTCACAATATGTCACTTTACCCCTGATCCTGGTCTGGAAGCAGAATCGTCACGTATGGTGGGCAGAATAATGCCCCCTGAACATGCCCATGTCCTGGTCTTTAGAACCTGGAAATGTGATCTGTCACACGGAAAAGGGGAATTCGGCAAGTAGATGGAGCTGGGGTGACCAATCACCCGATGTTGAATGGGGGGAGATTAGGCTGGATTGTGCCAGGGGCCCCAACATCCTCACAGAGTTTTTAAAAGTAGGAGAGAGAGAGTAAAGAGGTAAAAACAAAAGAGAACCAGAGCCAGACTCTGTCCAGTGCTGCTGACTTTGAACATGGAGGAAGGGGCCACATGCCAAGGAATGTGGGCTTCTTCTAGAAGCTGAGAAGGACAAGCAAGGAAACAGATTCTCTCCTAGAGCCTTCAAAGGAACACAGCCCTGCCAACACCTTGACCTTAGCCCCATGAGACCCATTGTGGACTTCTGACCTCCAGAACTATAAGACAATAAATGTATATGTTTAAAGTCACCGAGTTTGCGGTGACTTGTGATAGCAGCCATGGGAAGGTAATAGACGGGAGGAGGACCACGTGCCTGTGTACAGGGAGGAGATCAGTTGTTAGCAAACGTGGCTGTGTATGAGAGTCACTCAGAGTGCTTTAAAAATGCTGGTATCTGGACCCCGGAACCCCGAAATTGCAATTTAAAGAGTCTAGGGGTGACGTGGACATGGTCATTTTGCAGGTTCCCCAGGTGACTCGGGTACGCAACCAAGGAGGTGGAACACTGGTTTAGGGCATGAGCTTTGGTATCAGATAAACTTGGCTTCTGGGTGAGCACCAGCGTTGGGCCAGCTGGGTGTGCAAGTTATTCTCTTTGCTTTAGTTTCCCCATCTGTCACCTGGGGATACTGTGAACTTCTGCCGAGGGCTGTAAGATCCTGACGTATTAAAGGGCCCGTGTCTTTCTCACGGGGATTGCTCAATAAAGGGTTGCTACTCTTTGGAGTCCCCTTATGGTGATTGGGACACACAGAGGCAGATCCCCTGATGAGATAATATTAGGCAGGGAACATGGCTGATTTCTAGAGCTTGTATTTGCAGCTGCTTTCAGAAGTAGCTCCTATTATTCTACCCTTTCCACAGAAGGGAGAGAGGATCGGGAAGGGTAAGCAGCTCTTCCAGTGGCACCAGTAATAAGCTGGGAGCTGGTACTCGAACCTGGTCTCTCTGAGTTTGGGGCCATGCCTGCTTGCCGTGTGTGAGGCTTGCAAGGCGGATGGGTAGGATCGCGGAAGCTGGCAGCTGCACTCTCTTGAGCCCCCTTGGGTGGCATTTCACAAACCATTGCCAGTGTCAGGCCCTGAGCTGGGGCTGGCATTTTGTACCGGATTCGGTCTCTGCACGATAAAGCGTATTGCCCTGTTGCCTGCCGTCACGGAAAAGGAGGTTGAAAGCCATGGGAATGATGATTCTTAACAGTTATAGGCTGTTTGCCTCTGTCTGCCGTTTAATCTAATCTCAGGTTCAGTTGATACTATTGATTAGGTTCTTTTCAGAACGGTATGCGGCATATGGGGCTTCTCTGTGTGGGGTAAAATGTTATTCTTCTCCTCTGTGAGTTGAGAAGAAAAGGTGAAAGTATACAATTAATTTGCCTGCACTTTCTTGCAAATTGTATGCTGGATTTCTGTGAAATGCTGTATGGAACAATATCCCAAGCAAATTATTGTTATTTACTGTGACTTTTGCCTGCATATTTAAAGTCAACAATTATGTTTCCTTTCTGTACTTAATGGCCTTTGTACAACATTTTTAGAAACTTGGTCAGGTGTCACTAAGCAAACCTGCGCTTCGACCCTGTGATTCTTGGGAAACAAGTTAACAATATCAGAAGTAACAGCCAAGCCCTGTTTCCAAAGGAAAGAACCGAACCCATGGGGGCACGCTCACCTCTCCCTTCCTGTGAGGTGATTAATTAATTATCTGGAGGCCATTGCCCTGAATCTCATTTGTTTTAGGCAATATATCATCTTTTGTCATCCTTGCTGTCGGTATCACGGAGAGCGAATAATAAAATTGAATCTGATAATCTTAAATTTTTTTTTCTTCACATTTCATGCATTATTTGGAGTTTTGCTACCTTTGGAATTCTGTCATTCCTTGAGTCCTTTAGAAGAGAAATTCTTTGAAAATGGACGTAGAGATGACACAGAATGGGACATCACTTCCAGCTGTACAACATAGTAATTAGGCCATTATGTACATCACACAGTGCTCACCAGGCTCAGTGCAGTCACCGCCTGTCACCATACAATGTTATTACAATATTATTGCAGTATTATTGAGTCTGTTCCCTTTCCTGTACTTTTCATCCTATGACTTCCTCATTTTACCCCTGAAAGTTTGTACCTCTTCCTGCCCTTCACAGATTTCGTCTATCGCCCTCCCCCCTCCCCTGTGGCAACTCTCAGTTTATTGTGTACTTAGGAGTCTATTTATGTTTCTTTGGGATTTTTTGTTAGCTCATTTGTTTCACGTTTTAGGTCCCACATGTAAGTTAACTTACATGGTATTTGTCTTTTTTGTGTCTGACTTATTTAACTTAGCAGAATACCCTCTAGGTCTGCCCATGCTGTCGTGAATGGCAAGATTTTGTTCTTTTTTCTGTCTGAGTAATATTCCGTTGTGCGTGTGCATACACACACCACCTCTTCTTTATCCATTTATCCATCAGTGGACCCTTGGGCTGCTTCTATAGCTTGGCTACTGTAGATAATGCTGCCGTCAATAGAGGAGTGCATAGGTCTTTTTGAGATAGCGTTTTTGTTGTCTTCAGGTCATTAACCAGAAGTGGAATCACTGGGCTGTATGGTATTTCTACTTTTAGTCTCTTGAGGAACCTTCACACTGTTTTCCACACTGGCCGCACCAGCTGACATTCCTGCCAACAGTGTAGGATGGTTCCCTTTTCTCCACGTCCTCGCCAGTACTTGCTGTTTCTAGTCATTTTTATACGAGCGATTCTGACAGGTGTGAGGCGGTATCACACTGTGGTTCTGATGGGCATTTCCCTCATGATGAGTGATGTTCAGTATTTTTTGTGTGCCTCTTGGCCATCTAGGTGTCTTCTTTTCTTTTTAAAAAGATTTTATTTACTTATTTGACAGAGAGAGAGAGAGAGAGAGAGATCACAAGTAGGCAGGGAGGCAGGCAGAGAAAGAGGGGGAAGCAGGTTCCCTGCTGAGCTCTAGAGAGCCCGATGCGGGGCTCGAGTCCAGGAGCCTAAGATCATGACCCGAGCCAAAGGCAGAGGCTTAACCCACTGAGCCACCCAGGCGCCCCTGGGTGTCTTCTTTGGAAAAATGTCTATTCAGGTCCTCTGCTGTTTTTTGTTTTGTTTTTTAATCAGTGTATTTGTTTTTTGGGCATTGAGAGGAAACTCTTTGTCCTAGAGGTGGGGCACATGTGTATCACATCAGTGGTTCTCGAATCCCAGCCCAGATCCTGAAATAATGCTCTCCTTTTTGTGTTCCTCTTCCTTTCATTGCCATGTAGCAGCCATTGACCTGAAGGTTTTTGGTGGTGAGCTGTGTATGTATGTATGTATTTATTTATTTTTAAAGTTGTCTCGGTTTTGGAGGTCCGAGCAGGTTTTTTGTTCTATTAAGGACTCAGTCCATGCCCCAACTGGAACTGCCAGGAGCAGCTTATGGCCAGCCACGTGTGCACATGCTAGGGTTTTGTGAATCTGAAGAGATCCAAGTTCATTATTCCCCAATTTCCAGGAACCTTGGGTTATGACATTTCCACCCAATAAACAGAAGCAAAGAGCCGAGGAGCCAAACTAGATCTTCTCTTTTGAGAAACGAATCTGGCTTTGCTTATCCAATGTCTTATCTAATGAAGAGTATGCTTGGCCAACTGTATGTTAAAAGACAGTCTGATTGAATAGTTTTCAGATCATCTCGGGAATAAACTGACAGGGAGACAGAAGTGGTGCCGGAGATGTGCAGGAGTTAGAGCAAAGGATAGAGACCAGCCATCATCTCCTGGGTTCTCTCCACCTTGAAGGGCAGTTATTAATATTTTATCCTCTTTGCTTGTGGTTGTATTTAAAAGGAATACAATATTGGGACGCCTGGGTGGCTCAGTTGGTTGGACGACTGCCTTCGGCTCAGGTCATGATCCCGGAGACCCGGGATCGAGTCCCGCATCAGGATCCCAGCTCCACGGGGAGTCTGCTTCTCCCTCTGACCTTCTCCTCGCTCATGCTCTCTCACTGCCTCTCTCTCAAATAAATAAATAAAATCTTTAAAAAAAAAAAAAAAAAGGAATACAATATTTCAGTTAGAACCCGGATGCCTATTTATGCTCTTCCCATCCTCAGAAGCAAATGCCATCAGGAGTTGGGGCTACCTCCTTCCATTCCATTTTTATGTATTTGGTTACACAGAGCCTATTTTTGAGAGCGTTTAGTTGATAAGTTTAGCTTCAAACCGTATTGTATCCTTACTACTTTGTGCTTTTTTATTGAGCCTTGATTTTGAGAGTGATTAGCGTCCATACATAGACCTCTAACTTACCTCGCCAAAGTCTACACAATATTCTGTCATTGAACCATGCCTTGTGCTTATTCATTCCAGTGTCCGTGGGTATTTAAAATTTTCTTTTTACTGCAGTGAACAACGTAGCCCATGTGTGAGAGTTTCCTTAAAGACCGGGAAGTAGAATTACCAAGGATTGTACTTACTAAGGCGTACCGCTCCTCAGTTCAGAACTTGCTTCCACAGCAAGCGGAGGAGGATGTTGGTCTGTCCCGTCTTCCCTCAGGGAGTCTACAGTCTGGTGAGAAAGTGGAGGAGGATAGCTCTGTCTGTCCAAGAACTGCTTATCTGAGCCGGGCTGCATTGGTGCCCTCAAGAGGAAGTAATGGTCTGCCTGGATTTCTAGTATCTTGTAGCAGACAACCCACGACTTCACGTGAATGCGATCGTACGTGACTCAAGCACGGCATCGTGTCCACGGATTTCATCCGTTGGACTAGAGCGATCCCCCTACATTGTTTGAATGGCAAGAGCCTCCTTTTCTGTTTCAGGGTGTGACACGGTTCAGAGAAGGAAGACGTCACCAATTAATCCAGCCAAGAGCCCAGCGAGCGTTGTCCCGCACACGGGCTGGGTTTGAGCTTTCTCCGCCATTCCTCTTGGGGAGCTAAGAGAGGCCCGGAGAGACATGTCTGAAGCAACAGCACACAAAAATAGAGTGAACGAAGACAAAAATGTAGGAATAAAAGAGAAGGAGAATTTCTGAGTGAATGAGGCCTCCGCTGCTCCTTCTCCTGAGGTGTGATATGTAGATCTGTCCCGTGCTTAGGCCTGACAGCTTGTGGGGACCAGATGAATTTTTCAGTCAGCATGAGAAATGCCATCCACACCAACTGATACCCTCTCCTGGCAGCTGCCTCACTATCTTTTATCATTCCTCTTGATCCATCATCCAGAGAATGCTAGAAGGCACACGAATGTAAGATCCAAATAGGAATGGGCGCATGTTTTCTATCTTGGTGTACTTTCCAGAACCTTTTTGAACTTTTGAACCGCTCGCACCCATGGGGCCCTGTGCAGGGGAGTTGATAAATAAAGAGAATGTTGATGTGAGTACGGTTTCTTTCATATGTAACTAGAGAAGCATGTGAGTTCCAGATAAGCTTCTCTTAGAAAAAATAAAATTCTAAATGTCAAAGTTTTTTGAGCGATGGTGGCAAGGACTCCAGGACTGAAAGACATCCTCGGACGTGAGCCCACGAGGAGAGAATCCAGCAGAGAGCGTATAGGTCAGTTTGGCCAAAGCCCCTTCTGTTTTCATTGAATTTAGACTTCCCTCCCACTTCTGTGTTCTCTTAAGGCCTCTGGTTATTCTAATTTCATGTTCTGTCCTTGTCTGTAATGGTCACTTTCTAATTCCTCCCCCAGTATATTGAAAAACTGGGGAGTCAGCCTCTGAGACAATGTGTGTCATGGGTATGGGAGTGCGTTCTTTTCTTCACAAAACTTCTGGAACAATAATCCAGCTTCCATTCCCTCACAGGCATCTTTTTGAGATTGGAGGCTTTATATTCAGATAAAAGGAAACGTGATGCATTGATTCTATGTAAATAAATGAAACGGAAAAGGCCTGGGTCATAAACACCCGATCCAATTAGGTACCTGGTTTTTGGATTGTTTATTAAAAATTTGAAATAAATGTTTTCAGTGCCTGTCCTGGGCTTAGTTATTAACCAGTAGAGGATTTTGATAAGATTTACCTCAATATTGGAGATAGAAGTAGTTTGGCTGTTTTTTAATTTTTAAATTTTAAAAAATTTTGTGAATTCAGACTCATACCCTCCCAGGAAAGCAATGCACTGCCAAGGGCAAGGTGAAGCCTAAAAGTTTATCATTTAGAAAAAATGTCCACGTGTGGAAATAACGGTCATAATTGTTCGCATTGGATTAATTAGATTTGGCATCATTTACTTCCCATTTTAACTTTTTATCACTTTTGTCTACATCTTAATTATTTGGGGATGAACAAATCAACGGGGAACATAGTAAGCATTTACTAGATGTTTGTTGTATTAACAAAGGGATATTTTTCAATGACTTCATTCAAAGCTCATCTCGTGTGGAGATTTCACAATAAAACGAGGGCTTGTAAGATGTGGGGAGGTCCACGTGGCTGGCTGAGGTCACACATGACATGATTTTGCTCTTGCTAAAGTTTGAGCACGTTGCCTTCTGTTTTTTTTTTTGTTTGTTTTTTTAACTTACATGTATTAGGTTCATGCATTTCAAAGGTGGAGATACAGTAAGAGAGGACATTTCCACCTCAGTAGGCTGTAGGTTATCATAAGTTTTACCTCCCAAATCCCCACCCCTTTGATCTCCCCAAGATGCCACTAGTAGCTCAGTCTGCGTAGATCATAGAGCTCTGGTCTATGCGCACAATCAGGCATTTGATTTTTATTGTCTTTGGAGGAATGTTTAGGAATTTTAGAACTTTAGCAATACCCAAATAGTTACTTAATTTGAAACCTGCTGGAATTTCTTATTACTCAACTACACGGTGGGAGGTAGTGGGATACAGGATAAATGGCCCATTGGGGGGAAAAAAAGCTCTCTTGCATAGTTTTTCTCTTCACTACTTAGGGTCCTTTGAGAATGTATTACCTTATGGGGTGATCCCACTCCTGTAGGAATGTGTGTATGTACACACGCACACATCTCTATATATGCACCCATCCACGTATACCAAAGTGTGTTCACTCGTCTGTGTGCACACACCTCCACGTGCATGGTCGTTACATTTCCTAAACCCAAGTAACTCGAGTTTCTTTCCTAACACAAAAAGTCACTTCCAAGAAAAGTGGAAAAATAAACAGTATAATCAGCGAGGCATCACAAATAACTTTTATGTCTAAATCAAGCTATTAAATGCTTTTTTATTTTTAAGTAGATAGGGGAATAAAATAGCTACATAGTTCATAAAGTGGTGTGCCATTACTGCCTGCTGTGCCCAAGAATTATGCCAGCTTTTTACACTCATGAAGTAAAAGCAGATCAGAACTGTGATCAATGTATTACCCTATATTTCTTATTGTGCATTATATTTCCTTTTTGAGCACCTTTGTCGACTAAATGGCTACTAATGACATAATTACAATTGTTTGTCACCACCATAATGCGTGATTTCCTATCTCATCATGAAGATGTAAGTTAGATAAAAGAGGAGTTTTGGCAGGAAGACAAAGTGCAGTGATTTATTAAGGGCCAGATGTGGTTGTTAAAAGCTTTTCTCCAGAAGGCTCAATTGAGTGATGTGAAAAGGGAATGAAATCGCTCCGCACACCCAGCCTGTGGTTCGGGGTGTGAGTGACATAGTTGCTCATGGAAGCATGACAGACGAGCCACATGTTTTATTGTTGTGTACAGATTTTACGTTGGAATTTAAACAGGGTGAGAAAGGTCCGCATTCGCTTACACCAGCCAAGTAGGTGTTTAAAAGAAACTCGTGAGACCCAAGTGCTGGCAAGATGCTTCCATTTGTTTGGTGCCTCACGGCGAGGATGGAACTCCCTAACATGTCTGTCCAGCACGGTTCAGAAACCACGAGGGAGGGCGAGAGGCTCATTGGAGAAATCGGAGCGGTCAGAAGCGAGTGGAGACGAGATACTACTCACACGCTGTTGACATACGTACCGCACACGTAGACTTGACATAGAGATACTCAGATTCGATAGATGCTTCTAAGGAAAAGGCGCCATTCCTGGTTTTAGTACTATTTGCACATGCAAAGCTCTGTTAAAATAATGTTAAGACCCTGGAGTGATAGAAGCTCTGAGTGGTTTGAAGAGTGTTCTCGAGCTTTTGGAGGAGGATGGGGGTGGGGGAAGAGGAAAGTGGTTATTTCTTCGTGTCATGCTCTTCCTCTCCTCTCTTCCCCCTCCCCTCCCTTCCCTCCCTCCTCTTCCTCTCTTCTTTACCCCCTCCCCACCCTTTCTCCTCCTCCTTCCTTCACTTCCCTGTAAAATTTTGGGTGGAAGAGAGTTACACTGTAGAATGAGGTCTGTGCCGCATGGAACCCAGCGCTTTGCTGGACAGAGGAATCTTCTTGCGTTTTCCAGGGAGGACAGAAAAAGTGACTTCAAATAGTACAACAAATGGAAGACTTAGACTTTTTTTTTTTAGATTAACTCAGTGAGGCTAGAGAGTGGTTTGGTGGGGTGTTCTCTCAGTACAAGGTCCTCCTCGTGTTCTCTGTCAGGGTCGTGCAGCCTTGAGAGCTCTTGTAGAGTTACCATTCTTGGTGAAAGTAATTTGGAGTATCTGTCATATTACCTAATGTTTATTGCCCACTGTCCGGTCTGTAAGTTCCACGCAGGCAGGAATTGTCCTATCGCATTACCTGACATGTCGTGTGCATTTGGGAAGCAGTTGTAGGATGAATCACAAGAACCACTTGGACAGTAGCCTGCGTTCAGCCTCTCACTTGGAGATCACCAGCAAGCCCATCCAGATAAAACTTTCCCAAACTGCAGATACGTGTCCACATAGATAATGAAGAAATTTAGATGGCTTCTTGCCATCCCCTTAATTTGAAATTTGGAGCCTGAGAATCCAGCTAGGTCCAGTCCCTTCCAAATTGATTTTTGTCTCCCAGGCACGCATCATGTAATTCCAGAGACTGCCACTTGATGGCTCGTATCCAACCCTTCGACACGACAGAATCAAGTCAGAAAAATGTGCACGGTGTTCTCTACCTCTTGACTGTCTCTTTCATTTAGAATATACATGTTCTTTATGACTCATGTGTTGACCCTTATAAAGAGAGGACTGAAATGGAGACACAGGGAGTTAAGTTTCAGAGACACAAAGTACTTAGAACCCGGGCTGCCTTCATGGTCGTGGGACCCACACAGCCACCCTGGGCCCTGTGATCAACAGGGCCCTACCCTTGGTTGAACGCACTGCTGTCACCCATCTTGAAAAGCTTTATTTTTTTTTTCTTTTTAAAAAGGTTTATTAATTTATTTGAATGAGAGAACTTGAGTGTGGGGAGGGGGAGAGGGAGAGAGAGAGAGAAGCGGACTCTCAGCTGTGTGCAGAGCCCCACGCGGGGCTCTATCCCATTACCCTGAGCTGAAATCAAGAGTTGGAAGCTTAACTGACGGGGCCACCCAAGCGCCCCACCATCTTGAAATTCTTAATAAATTCAAACAAGGGGTCCACAGTTTCATTTTGCGCTGGACCCCACAGTTTACGTTGGTGGCCCTGCCTGTCCCTATATGGTCTTTCATTGTCACCACCGGTGACTTTGCAGTTGCTGACTTTCCTTACTCTGTCAGAACCTCTGTTATTTGAAGTCAGGTTGCCTGGGCCTGATCTTAATCTGACCAGGGCTCGTAATGGCTTTATTGAGCGCATGTTAGGAAGCCTGCCTTCCCTGGACACAAACCAGTGGGATAAGAGCTTTGGCCTTGACTCCTGGATTCAGATCCTGGCCCTGCAAGGAGCACATTACTTAAACTTCCCAGGCTCAGTTTTGTCATTTGCAAAAACGACATGATAATAGTGTGCCTCCCTCCTAAACTTGAGGTGAGGGCTAAATGAGATAGTGGACAGAGCAAGCTTCCCAGGCGCCTGGCCCACAGTGAGCGCTCAGTCACTGCTGGGTATTGTTGCCATCACTGGGCAGCACATTTCTGGTGACGCCTGCCCCTCATGGAGCCTCCCGTTCTCTGTGGTCAGCGCTCCCTGACACTGCAGGATTGTCACTGTGCTTTGATGCTGTCCTGGGCCGCACTCACGGGTTCTTGAAGCCTGGTGCCAGAGCTCAAGGGAGGCCTTGACTCTGCTCTGCTGACTGCCTCCCTCTCTCTGAGACCCTGACTGGTCCTTCTCCTCTGTGCTCCCTCCTGTATATGGAATGATTAATTAACATGAAAGGATTTGTATAACCAAACTGAGAATTCTGTAACCCATTTCTGTTTCCTAGTGGTTCAAAGATATCTCTTACTCACTGTATCTTTTGCAGGGCATTGAAAACACATTTTGGGGGGTGCCTGGGTGGCTCAGTGGGTTAAGCCTCTGCCTTCCGCTCAGGTCATGATCTCAGGGTCCTGGGATCGAGCCCTACGGCTGGCTCTCTGCTCAGCGGGGAGCCTGTTTCCCCCTGTCCCTCTGCCTGCCTCTCTGCTTACTTGTGATCTCGCTCTGTGTCAAATAAATAAAATCTTTAAAAAAAAAAGTTATTTTGAAGAAGACACGTAATTTGTAAATAGAATCCCCTCCCCCGTTCATACAGAAAATTTGCAAACATTGACCATATCAGAGGGACTTGGGTTCTCAGAGAGGGAGAGGCTGTTATTGGGGACGGATGGGATGTGGGATATGATCCGTTCATTTATCTGACAAGGATCTGTTGAAGACTTTGTATGCCAGGTATCCTTGTAAGTCCCGGGAGTGTAACTGTTCACAATCCCACAAGAACCTTGCCGTTGTGTGGCTGACATTCTAGTAGGGAACAAATACTAAACACAACAAAGGACAGTATCAGAAAAAAGTGCTATGCAGAGAAGTAAGACTGGGCCATGGAATAAGACTGCCTCTGGGCCACTTTAGACAAGCCAGGGGCCATGGAACAAGACTGCCTCTGGGCCACTTTAGACAAGCCAGGGAAGGCGTCCCAGAGGAGGTGACATTTGAGCTGAGATGTGAATGGCAAGAGGGAGACAACCCGTAGAAGGGTGGGAGAAAAGCCTTCTGGGGCTAGGAATAACCAGTGTTCAGACCCTCAGGTGCCATGAGCTTAGTGGATTTGAGGAACAGAAAAAAGACCAGCGTGGCCGGAATGAGGTTTACAAGCTAGAGAGGGGAAATTGGTTGGGCAAGAAAATTAGTTGGGGCCTGATCTTGGAGTCTGTAGACCATGATCATGTCATCCCTGAGCCTTATTGCTCTATTATTTTCAAGCTAAAAGAGACCCAGGAATCTGTTTCATCCTAAGCTGAACAGTTGAATCAATTAAGCAGTCTCCAGGTATTAATTAGACAGGAAATGGATGATTTTACCTGGATTTATCCACTGAGGTTCTCTAAATAAGAAGTGTTGTCTGAATGGAGTCCCAAGGCAAGTCTCAGCCCTACTGGGATAAGCTGTTTAGTTTCCTCAGTGAATCATATCATCATAGATTGATCATGCCTTTGGCACAAGGTTGGCATAATGTTGAAATGACTTAGGGCTCGGGGTGACTACTGGGTAAATGCAAAGTCATATGCAGATATTACATAGCTGTTGTGATTGATAATTCTCAGTTGATAACCTTAGCTGCTAAAAATCCCTACTTTTTTAACTTAAAAAAATATATTTTTCTATCTATTAAGGAGTTTTTTTCTATTACTTGTAGAGAAACCTAGCAGATAAATTCATGACATATATAGTTACCTTATTCAGTAAGTGCTTCCTAGATACTGGCTCATGTTCATAGATAACTGACCTTCTTTGTTAAGGTCTGGAATGTGAGAGTACATGGCCCCATCTATGGGATTCTGTCTCATAGATTACTTATCTCTTGCTGGACTGACTTTGAAATATGGGAAGGTCCAAAAAGATGGTTTACTGTTAATTTTAAAGGCTTGTCTTTAAAGAGGATCACAGTAGTTTTTAGAAGACAAAAATTCCATGCCTTCAGAGGTGACTCCTGGTCACCCTGGATTTGGGTTTGTGGAGAGGAGTGGTTTACATGTTGTTCTTTGGGAGAAGGTAATTGTGGAAATTGGGTCTAGGTAGCTGACATTTATGAGGCAGGAGTCAGCTTTTGTCTCCATCTACCTCTCAGAACTTCTCACTCTGCTCAGCAGGACATCTGTATGTGTCAAGGAATCGGCCACAATAGGGAGCCTGGTTGGCTGAGTTGGTTAAGTGTCTGCCCTTGGCTCTGGTCATGATCCTGGAGTCCTGGGATTGAGCCCCAAGTCAGACTCCCTGCTTAGTGGAGAGCCTGCTTCTTCCTCTCTTCCCCACTCGTGCTCTCTCTGAATGTCTCTGTCTCTCTCTCTCTCTCTCAAATAAATAAAATCTTTAAGAAAGAAAAAAAAAAAAAAGGAATCAACAAGGATAACAAATTCCATTGGTCTGGTTTTCCAAGATTGGTTTCAGGAGCCATGTAAATGGCCACAGGGAATCTGAATTTTAAGATCTTACTCTATTCTTGAGTTCATAGACATCCCTTGGAAAGATGATCTCAGATTACTGGAAGACTTTATTGTTTTAGAGAATTTTGCATTCTGCTTAGAAAGTCATTTTCAAGTTTTATTAGAACATTTACTCGCAATGGTGCTAATTATTTTAAATATGACCCTGGAAATGGGCTATGTCAGCTTGAAAAGACTATTTTTAACAGAATTTGGTTTTAAAGGCAGGTTTTATAGACATTATAGTAATACCATTGTTATCTAATTAGCATCCACTGTGCAAATGTACGTGATATTAGAGAGGCAAGTATACATAAAATTATAAATTGTGACATTTTATGAGGTTTTTTTATCATGAGTCTTACACAGTCATCATTACTTAACAGTGTGAAATGTGGCCTTAGACATTACATCATGTAAAGACCAGGAGACAAAAAAAAACACACACACACACAAAAACCTGAGGATCAATTTTTGATTATAATAAAGTTTTAGTATGAGGCATTTCTGAATATGTGTCATGAACATGAGTCATGATTTTCACACCAAACCTGACCTATTATGATTATGTTTCGACTTCAAGGGGTTTTCAGTATTTAAATTCTAAACCTAATTCTAAGGTTTCAAAATGATTCACATTCAAATCTACTTTTATGTTTTATAATTAAATGAGAAAATATTGCTTATACCTACATTTTCACTATTCTTGGACATATTATAATTATTTCTTTAATTTCACCAATAAAATAGCCCATTTCTTCATTAGTAAATTACAAGGCTATCTCAATAAAAGAAAAAAAACCTAGTGTAAATGTGGCTTGCCATCTCAAATCATCCCTCAGTGTGGAATTTCCTTTCGTTAGTCCTTTTTGTTAAATGTGAAAGATACTTTCTAGGTAAATTAATCTCTTCCAAGCGGTAAAATCACTTCCTTTTTGGAAAGAGTTATTAGAGTCTTCTTCTTTATAATCTTAAATACCACTTATGTTAGAGTGAACAATACATGGGAAAATTACACCAGTTAAAAAAAGAATGATCGCGACCCAGGCCAAGTACATTGCAATTATGTGTTCATGGAAAAGTGAGCTTTCTACCGGGAAAAGTGTGATAGAGATGCCCATGAAATTTCCAAAGTTTAAGTATTTTTGTAAATTAGGTTGTTCCTAGTTAAACAGGTGGCTTTAAAGGCTGGTTTCACTGTTGTTTTAATCATAGTTTAGTTACCATGGAGAAATATGCAAGTTAGCATTTATACACAGAAGTGAAATTTATGCTGCATAGATAATAGCCTAAATTTAGCTTGACTTAAGTTTACCACTTCCTTTTTTTTTTCAGCAAAAAAGAATAATAATATATCACATATATCCATTAACAAGTTAATTTCTTTAAACGCTACTGTTATATTTTTAGAGAATTTCTCTTCTCAGGCATCCATGGACCACTTCTGTCAATGTGGCTTCTTCCAGTGACGAACATAATAGAACATATTACATGTGATTTGCTTGAACTGTGTCATCCTTAGGTTTGATAAAAGACTTAGCTAACTTTAAAATCCATCATGTGGTGCCGAACTGATATTTGGACACGTTGCATCTCATTGGCTTTTGTCAAGGACTGTTAATTTCGTTTTGAAAATCTTCAAAATGTGTCCAGTGGTAGCGGGGCCAACCGGATTGCAGACCCCAGCCATAGTTTCGATGACCATTTGGATACATTTTCTCTAAGGGAAATTTTGAGACAGGCCTTCATCATGCACCGTTTCGCTCTTACTGTCCTCTCAGCCGGGTAATAGATTTTTCACCCTGAATTAAGAGGTTCGTTTGTGTGGAATCCCGCAACTGGGAGCTGCCTTTCCTGCCATTTGCTTTGCCCGGTACCTCCGAGCGAAGGCTAAGTTTTCAAGGACAAATGTAGTAAAACTGTCTTGATCCAACACGAGGTCCCCCAGCACGGAGAGAGAGCAGCAGATCCCTTTCAACACCAGCTGTTCTCACAGATATAGATTGCTGCAGTGAAATTTTCTTAATATAATTCAGGAAGCTCTAGAGAATTCTCCAAAACAACTGTGCCAACAAGGAAAATGTTGAATTTTTCATCAGCTGCCCAATGCTGAGAGTTAGTGGGCAATCCGTTCATTCATGACCAGATGTTCCGTGTGGTAACGCTCTGCAGTTAACTTGAACCCTGTGGCCTGTTTACCATTGGCTGCAAGGACACTGGCAGCAGCCTGGCATTGGAGAATTGAGGCCCGCACAAGCAAAAGCCCGAAGTGTGTGTCTGCGGCTTCCTGGTTTTCACCAGCGACCAGACAAGGTAGGAAGTGTTGACAGAGGGGAAGGACATCACATCAATCATTCTTGAGGCAAGAAGAATTTGCTATAGGATTGTGTCTTGGGGGAACCGTTGACAAATTCTTACACTCCTTTTTATTTGGGAAGAAAGGTGGTCTTTGTTTAGTTGGATAGTTTTTTTGTTTTTGTTTTTTTTTGACCTATGTCTAACATCAAACTTTTTGTGGTGGGGGCAGTAGGTGTGGGTAGGTTAAAACAGTAAGAAAAAGGTTTCTAATTTTAAACTAGGGAAAGTCATTAAAGTTGACTCTTAATACTGACTCCTTACTAGGTCCAATCTGGAATTGGGAATATGTGATATTTTTTGCCCTAGGTAAACTTTCTTATTATAGACGGCAAGTATTTAGATCTTGCATTCACAGAGTCACCATTTCCTCCATATACATGTGTTGCACCCAGGACTTTTTTGTGAGCTGTTTTAAATAACAGTGTTTAGGGAAAAGGGGGAGTAGTAGGTGGAGTAGGGGTTTTCGAAGAAACACTGTGATTTTCTACCTTGGAAAGGATTCTTCCTTAAAATGATTAACTGTGTTTGATTCTGGAATTGCAGCATGCCAGGCACGGGGAGGCAGAATTTCATAACAGATAGCTCAGACCGAGGGCTCCTTTCTTTTCACCACCGTGGCATTGCACAATACTTTTTTTTTTTTTTAATTGTGGTGAAATATACAGGACATGAAATTGACCAATTTAACCAACTGTGTGATAATTATAACTATTATTTCAAAACACTATGGGCAAAGGAAAGGAAAGGAAAAAAAAAATCTTTGTTATTTGACCATTTTACATTTGTGGCTTCAACGGTGCTATCCCAACAAGAAGTTGGTCTTTGTTTACTTGAAACTAGAACAGAAAGTCATCATGGGGGAAGCGTCTTTTTTTTTTTTTTTTTTTGAGACTTGGGTGGTGGTTTTTTTCTTCCTTCCAAAGTCCTTGACTCCCCCTGGCACATCCCTAGTGACAGCCATCCTTGGGGGCACCCAGGTAACTTGGAGGTCTTTGGAGCAGAAAACCCTTGGACTAATTATATTTGCTTTGGCAGAACTTTCTGCCCTTGGTGTACAAGTTGCAGTGAACACTTCCTTTGCATTTCCTGCTGACAGAGAAAGCAGGTTGCATGTCGCCCTGAAATAGGGACATTTCTCATTATTCCCATTTCAACCTGAACCTCGCCGGCCTTTCGAAGCACACCGGAGGAGTGTGTGTTTCATTTGTGTGGGTGATTTCTTTGAAAAGTTCCTTGGCTTGGGGACTTGGAAAAAGGAGGTTTTGCATTTCGGCAGGCAGGTACTGACTGAGGGCTGCTGAGCCGCACGGAGAAGGCACCGGGTTGTTTTCTGGGATGCTGACTTGCTGATAGAAACTCGAGAACCAGTTTACAGTAGCTCTGACACCACTGTTACCTTTCTGCAGTCCCCTCCAGCTGCTCCCAGCCCTTCGGATGCCTCCGCCATGCACACAGTTTGTTCTTGGGTGTGAAAGCAAACAGTGTTTGAGTTGGCAGCGACTTCTCCTTCAGTCGGGTTTGCTGCCTCGGCAAGAAACCGCAGCAGGAGCTTTCTGCTGCTGAAGATTTCCACTGGCAGGATGGCCTTTTCCCACATTTCCTTGGTTTAAGGAAACAGATTTTTGAACTTTTTTTTTTTTTTTTTAAAGACAAAATGCCAACATTTAACAGCTGGAGTTAGTATATAATTTATGGTTTTCACTTTATGTTCTTGTGGATGTATAAAAATTAAAAATCTGCAATTATTGTTAAATTATGCAAGTTTTTGCAAAAAGAGTGATTAAAAATAGACCCTCTGTTACGAGGAATTCAAGAAAGTCATTGTTACCCAAACAGGTATTCTCAATTATTCTATCTTTAATGGTTTTTAATTGTTATAATTTACTCATATTCTTTTACATCTCTCAGAGGAGATGTTTCTGAAAGCTCTTTGTTTTTTCTTTAAGGAACAAGTAGGAGTTTGTTCATTTGAACCTCTTCAGCGTTTTTAAAAAAAAAATCATATTTTTTATTTTTTTACACGTCAGCATGTTAATCCTCCCTCTAGGTAACCCTTCTTGTCACAGAGGATCTGCCTGGAGAATCTTAACTCTAAGAAACATTCTCAGACCTGCTATCTGTCAAGGTGATGGTCTTTGTCATGGAAGTTATCCAAGCCTTTGTTAAGCCACAGAACCTACCTCTTGGGCAAGCTGCAGTTTTCCCTTTTTTTTCCTTCCCAGGAGGTTCCTCTCCACACCTTACAGATTCAGCATATGTATTCCTCATTGGCTGCAGGCCTTGGCTGAATTGGTAACTTATCAGAATCAGGAAAGAATGCAGCCAGCCAATAAAAAGTGACTGAATGTTACCTCAGGACAGGTAGTATTTTTGTAATTTTTGTCCTGTCCATACACAGAGACAAGGGGGGTTTTCTGTTGTTATTGTTACTTCTTTTTCTGTTGATCAAGACTCTGAGAACCTTTATTGACGCCCCCAAAAGCCACACCTTTACTGAAAAAGTGGCACGAGCATTTTGTTCTTTCTTGGTTTCTCAGAAAATAAAATAGGAAGTGAAAAGGCCATCCTCCTTGGTACAGCGTGTTACTCTAAAGATCATTCGATCTACACGTTAGATTGACGGTCAGAACATTAGCCGCGATGAATAACAAGGGACAGAATTTTTCTTTTCTTTTCATGGGTAGTGGCAGTTAATCATTTTTATCTGCCCGCCTTGTGGACTTGATTAGATTTATGACGTATGCTGCATGTTTATGGCATTTTTATTATATGTTGTTAATTTGTTGTAACTGCCACTGCTTTTTTTTTCTTCTTCCTTTTTCTCCCCAGAGGACTCTTGAAAGCAACTACGTGTCAACTGTTACCTTGTGCTTCGGGAAACTTTATTTAATGTTTAATGTTAATAAAAGGCATCATAGCCTACTGGTTGGAAAAAAAAGAGTCCCCGCGATTACAATGTGTATCTTAACATCACACAGAAAGAAAATTTGCAGGGTGTTCTGTTAAATACTTGCTTTTTTCCTTGCACACTCAGGCTGGGTTGAGAGGGTGCCCATTGATAAATCATCTCGCCTGAAACCTAGGTGTTGAGCGTGTGCTAAACTGCGATTTTCTTTACTACTGGAAAGTCATATCCGTAGTTTTCAAATCACTGCAAGGTAAGACAATTGGACGTCGAACGTTTAAGCTGCTTCGAGTCAGGCAGTTGAATGATGCATTTTAGAACAACACACTCCTTTTTAGCTTACTAGCTCTCAGAATGGATATGGAATCTGTTAAATATAGAGGCAATTCTTTAAATAAGGCCGACAGTTAAAATTGGGAAGCAGGAGAATTAGTTTGGAAATGATTTATGATGAGTCTACAGGACATTCAAAAAATAAAGTTAGAAAAGGAAATCCACTGGCTGTATTGGCTACATGACAGCAAAAGATTTTTACTTTTCATCCCTTTTGAATTGGCTGGATATATAGGCAGTGCATAGAAACAGACTCTCAGGCGGCAAAATTGACGGATTTTTTTTTTTTTGTTTTTGTTAGTGTATGTTCTGGCATTGGTTTGGTATTGGCGTTACAAGCCTCTGACTATAACCAAGTCAGTTTCTTGTTTTGACAGTTACAAACTTTTTCAGTAACAGAGAACCACCCATTCTCTTAAGAGCATTAGCCGTTGAAGTAAATGGAAGCTGAACTGAACAGCAGCTTTGTTTTTGTCACGCAGCGGGAACATATGGGACCTTAATAAATACCATTTGAAGATGACATGGGTGTGGTTCTTGAGCTGATAATGTGTAATAATCACAGATGCGTGTGTCACTTTCAAGAATTGGTATACATTGGTTCACACTCCACTGTAAGGAGTTTATATATATTCTGTGGGAGAAACAATACGAATTCAAAGAGGCAGATGACAGGCCATATTAAGTCATTTAGGTATGAGGTGGTTTCACAGACAGCCAAAACTTGTTCTGATGATGGCTTACTAGAGCATCTAAAAGGCTTATGTATAATGAGCAGGGAAAAGAAGTATACTTTTAGGTGTTTTAGATATAAAATCCTCGCTTGTTCCAGTTGTATTGGCATTAACCTAACCGAGGCGAGGCGATACATTTGCGAACTAGTAGGAGATCAAGTTATGAAGCCGGCATTTGACTTCGGTGTTTTGAGAGATGCTGCCGCCCAGGAGTGCGCAGGGGATGATCTCCTGATTCCTTCACCTGTTCCCCGTTGCTCGCTTATGGAGCCGATAGCTCGGGCACGTCGACGTTTGCTATAGACAATTTTGAGAAGACCTAAGTTCGTACTCAGAGGCTGTCCTTAGAGATAAAGTGTGTAGAGAAGTGAGACATTTCCTTACCCCCATGGAGAATTTAAGCTACAGCCTCCTGAAGAGGTAAGCTTGAGGTATTTGGGTTAGGGGAACAAATGTGGTTTTCTGGTTCTTGAGAACAGAAAGAATAAGCAACAGAGACCAAGAAGCATGGTACTTGAGAACAAGGAACAATTCCCTTTGGCTGGAGCATGGAGTTCATAAAGAGGAAGAGAGAAAATGAGTTGGAAAGGTAGAGGACACACTACTACGGAGAACCTCAAATTCAGTTCACAAGCAAGTGGTTTATTTGGTACCGTTAATTAATAATAGCAGATAACATTTGCTATGGACAAGGCAGCAGGCCTAGTGATTTGCAGTTCATTATGTTTTACTTCTTCTCCGAATCCAAAGAAGGGGGTACCGTTACTATCCATAGAATACCATGCAGGTGAGGAAATTGAGTGGTGGAAAGGGTGTGTAATCTTTCCAGAGGCACAAAGCAGTGAGATGGAGCCATGATTTCCAGTTGTTTCTGTGACTGAAGGACCAGCCTTTCGAGGATTCTGATTACACAGCCAGTGGGCATGACCAGGGTTTTTATGAGCACAGATCTCTCTTGGTCAGAGCAGAGCTCCGTGACAGTTCGTTTGTCATCATTTCACAGAATATTGGGGGGAGCCCAAATTAGAGGAAATTGTGATGTTCCTGAAGAGCTGAAATCCAGCTACTGGTTGAAGAAAAAGTCCCCGCTCTTGCAACGTGTATCTTCCCTCACACAAAAAGAAAAATTGCAGTGTGTTCTGTTAAACACTTGTGGTTTTTGTTGCACACTCAGGCTGGGTTGAGAGAGTGCCCACTGATAAATCATCTCACCTGAAACCTGAGCGTGATTTGAAAAGATTGGAAAGACAGTGCTGGGGGGATGTGTATAAAAACCCATGAAGTTGTAGCCACTGGATTTGGCATGAAGGTGATGGACGATTGGGAGAATTGGTGTCCCCAGCACTTGTGCCCAGAAGAGGAGAGGGACAGGCTGGGAAGCGATGAGCGGAGCTTTGGATACCCTGTTAGGTGCAAGAGTTAATTTCAGACAGAATCCTTCTGGAACATGATGAAATACACATTGAACATAACCTTGGGAAGGTAGTTGGGCTAGAGATGTGGATTGGAAGCCAAGGGAATAAGTATATATATAGAGAGAGGCTGGTACATTTAGTGAGGGGGGAGAAGAAAGACTGGCTGGAGAAGGAGATCAGGAAATAAGTCAGCCTTACGAGATAAAGAAAAATCTTTCTGCACATTGGAGATGACAGATTTGTAGGCCACGCTTCAGACACATACCTATACATATTCATATTTGTATACATATTCATGTACATATTTATATATGTATTCCTATATACATTCATATGTATCACTGTGTATTTGTATATGTATCATGAGAATGCACTGTTCTCTCAAGCACACATATGTATGCTTGGGAGACTGTCCCACCTCAGTTAGCAAGTGGGGAGAGGGTAGGTATCAGGCTGTCCCAGGAGTGGCCGACTCGGGAGGATTCTGCTCCGTGGTGCTACAACTTGAGGGCAGTAGAGGAAAGATGGAGTTCCCTTCTAGAGTGTGTGAGGTTCAGCCCAACACATAGAATTTTATACCCCCCCACCAACAAATGCATTCCAACACAGAAGCCTGGCTGCTTTAAATGCTATAGTAAATGCTAAATGATCTATAATAGGATTTTACAGAATTCAGCAAGATTACCATTATGTTGTGAAATATGGGCTAAGAGTGTGGTCAATAAATGTGTTAACTTTTCATTTGGGGTGATATTTTTCTTCTTTGAAAATCCATTCATCTGCTAAAATGCATATGGGAAGCTCATTGCTTTCATTGCTTTTGCCAATGGTTGTAGTTCAGAATTTTTTTTTTCTTCCCTATACCTTTTCTTAATTACTAATAACGGTAACTGTTAAGACTTCCAGGTCTTCAATTTTTTTTTTTTTTTCCAACAACCAAAGAAATGTTATTGCTAAAGTCTGTTTGGTAATATTGATTGGAGAATGAGATAATGCCCACCCCGCCCCTTTTCAAGTTGCCACAAAGTGATTTCCTTTCAGGTTTCTATAAAATGTCTCCCTGGCAAAACTTGCCTCCCACGTTGGTAGGCTTCAGTTTCTACTTCTTGTCTTGATTCCTTATGTTGGACAATTGCTAAAGGGTTACAATGGTTTGTAACACCTTAAAAAGATTCAGGGCCGCCTACTACTCATACTGCCAGTGCTGTGAAATTCATGTGAATCCTTTACAGGTGGTGACACTCATTTTAAGAAAATAGATTTAGCAAAACTGTGCACGTCTTCACACCCGTGTCAACTTTGGGATAGCATTCTAGTGTCTCCTGGGAGTCTCTACTTGGCCATATTACTGAGGGCTTTGTCATAATGGGTTGAGAAGTCATTAATCAACTGAGGTCACCCTGACTTTTGAGATTCTAATAAAATTGGCCTGAGCCTTTATCTTATTCCTGTGGGAATTCCAGTGAGGATTTCTGGAGACTTCATTTTCATGATTGATTCTGGTTAAAGAACTCTGGATACTCTCTCTTCTCACTACCGTTCTTTTTCTCCTCTTGGAGTTGGAAGTTAGTTTCTATCCATAATTTCCTTCCACACAACTCATAGATGACATTGAAGTTGAGGAAGTTCCAGGAAGTTTGCATCAGAGAAGTTTGGAGTCAAATGTTCAACAGCGTTGTTCTTAAAATATGTATCTGCCCCCTCTAAATTTGTCCTTGGACCACTTTCTCCATAGATCAATGACCTCCAGTAGCCTAACTTGTCCCTTCTGCTGTTTTCCTCACTTCCCTCCTGTTTTCTTCTTTCTTCTCACCTCTCTGCTTTCTATTACCTGCTCATATTTCTTAAAAACAGCAGTTTAGCTTTCTTTTTCTGGTCAGCATCTCCTTCCCAACCAGTTCCTGGGGGATCTGTCTCCCTCATTGCAGGCAGCATATCAAGAAGGCACTGCTCAGCAGTAGAATGATCACCTTTCATCTGTCCACTTGCGTACACATGACCTCATTTTCTTCTCCTTCAGATGGAGCAAAAACTAAGACTGCTCTGTACAGAGAGAGATGTTAGGGTTTTATTCCAATTTTGGCCTTGTCCATCAAACTCCATTCCTTTTTTTTTTTTTCTTTTTAAGATTTTATTTATTTATTTGACAGAGAGATCACAAGCAGGCAGAGAGGCAGGCAGAGAGAGAGAGGGGGAAGCAGGCAGACGCCCTGCCCAGCAGAGAGCCCGATGCGGGGCTCGATCCCAGAACCCTGAGATCATGACCCGAGCCAAAGGCAGAGGCTTTAACCCACTGAGCCACCCAGACACCCCTCAAACTCCATTCTTTTTAACTTCTGAATCCTTTAATCAGCCAAATAGGTTGTATCTTGATTTGCACAGAGGACTTCGAGGCGTAAGCCCCAAATATCAGCCTTTTATCCCCCCATTGATTTTTATTTTCTACTAGACCAACAGTCTCTCTCCTCCACATCCTGGAGCAAAAACCCAAAATCTCAGCCTCACAGACTCCCTAGTTTATAGGAGTATTTTTTTTTTAAAGATTTTATTTATTTGACAGACAGAAATCACAAGTAGGCAGAGAGGCAGGCAGAGAGAGAGGAGGAAGCAGGCTCCCTGCCGAGTAGAGAGTCCGATGCGGGGCCTGATCCCAGGACCCCGGGATCATGACCTGAGCCAAAGGCAGAGGCTATAGGAATATTTAACAGCATTATTTTATGTTTGTGTTTTGTTTTTGTTTTTTTAATCATCTGATCTTGCTTGTAAACTTTCCCGATTCTTATGGCAAGCTTAAAGCAAGTCTTCTGTGGTCATGAATTCTCTCCCTTCTCTGGAAATAAAGGATGTTAATGAAATGGTTAAGCGGTGCCTCTCGATGCAGAGCTAGCCGAAAGCGTTTTCAGGGAGAGAGCCACCGGGAGCCGGCTCCTGCCCTCATGTTGCTTGCTCTACCATAATTACGACAGCCTCCCTAGCCATCTTATAATTAGAGGAGGGACATCAGGCAATTTCCTGATATTGTTATCTTTTATCGTTTTCCTAGTGACATGCCTGACCTGGAGTTACAGACACTCTGAAAAATATCCATCAAGCTTGAAATGAACACAAATTGGTTACTTTGCACATTCTGATACCCCCATGTAAATGTATAAAATCTACTCATCACCAGAGAAGTGGTTCCCAGTGCCTGCGGGTCTCAGAATCCCAGGGCTTTGGGAAATATAATTCTTGAGTATTTCAGAATTTAAGTTAGGATGGATTTGGTTATAAGCAACAGAAAGTCCAGATGACATAGTCTTACCAGACTTACTGAAGTCCTTATTGGTAGGTAGACCGCAGGAGACTTGATCCAGCTCTCTCTGTGGTCTTCCACGGTGTTGGTCCATCAGACTGGCCTTATTTGCACTTGTTAGATAGTGTCTGGCCAATGTGTAATCATAGATGTCCTTGAACGTGCCAAGAAGGAGAGAGAAATAGGGAATGTTTTCTTTAAAATTTCAGAAAAATTCTTGAAACTCAAATTGGAGTGCTTTCCAGCCTGTTAGGTCCACCCCACAGCCAGGGTGGTAGAGGATGTTAATTGATGTGCCCTAGGTGACATTTTCTTTTCTTTTTTTTTTTTTTTAAACCACTGGAGCCAGGGTTCCCCAGATTGGCCCAGCTCCCAGCTGTCAGTTGGTCCTGTTTGGGAGGGAGGTTTGGAGGAAAGGATGTTGCGTACACAACTCCAAGTGTATACTTCATTGAGCTGTTTTTTAGGTTTCGGAAGGCCCAAAGTTAATTCAGTCATTTGCATGAGATAAGACTTGTGGGGTTAACCAAACCATCAAGTTTTTTGGCTTCTGGCCATAAATATTTCAATCTGTGAGTTCTGGCAATTTGGTAGATACTCTGTATGAACTAATTAATATTTAACCCTTAAGTATGAAAACTTGGTATCTGTGTGGGTGGGAGTGCTTAGAATTCAATAAAAATAGTTCATCTTGGTTTAAAATAATGGGGAACCTCTTGTGTTCAGCCTTCTGAGTCAATAGCAGATTAAACTAATCGTAATTCACCTAAGAAGTGATGACCAGTTGAAATACTGTGCTGGAAAAGATGACATTCAGTTAAACTCGTCTTGTTTCTGAAATGCTGAAGTTTAAAATTCAGCATTTCAAGTCCTTTTTTTTTTTCAGCTATGGTGAGTTTTAAGTTTTACTAGCTTGTTTTAAAAACATTAATCATATGGAAAGAAAAAGATGATGAATTTTTTAACACTGCTACGATAGTATCTATGACTCAACAACAGAAATTGTTGTTCGTGGAAGACCACAATACAATTCTGTCTTGGGAGAAAAAGTTTAGTTGAAAGGCAGCAGAAGAGATGCGTATTCAAGCGTAATGAGAGACGAATATGGTAATGGAAGATTGTTGTACCAGAAGACATTTTTTAAAAAGGCGATAGCCAAACTGTTGAGGAAACCTTATTGGAGAAGAATAAACATTGTGCATATTGATGAGGATAGAGGGTCATCAATAGTAATGTGAGCTTATTTTCAGATGCAGGAAGTCGCTCAAGCTTGGTGCCCTTTGGAAACATTTCCATCAGGGTGAAGGAAGCTCAGGGAATCTTCTTCCAGTCATACTGGATAGATTATCAGTGCAAAGATATATTTGCTCTGAAGCATTTGGCCTAGACTCACGCTGAGCCTCTTGGACTTCTGCTATTGTTTTACCTGACTTACAGCCTTGGTTGTTTTGGACTGACTCTCTCCCCAGTTGCCAGGCTAGGAATTCTTGGCCCGTGCAAAAGGGCCTTGCGGCTATTAAATAAGAACCCGCGGCTCCCCATGATGAGGCTGGCCAACCTGATGTTCTTGGGTAGCCTGCCTGACCTTCTTTCCCCTAGGGGTCCACGCTTCAGACTCCTCTGCCACCTCAGAAGACAGATCACACCGTCTGCATATCTTATTTACATAGTCTTTCATTTGATATCCCCACCTCTCCCCGCCTGCACCCATCTCCTTGGTTGATTATTTTTTCAACTTGGCCATGCTCATGCATTCTTCACGTTTTTCTGATTTTGGTCTAAATATTGCCTATACTTTATTTGCTTTTACCTCCCTTGAAGTCCCCTTGCTTGTTAGAATATGTCTGTTCAAAAAGGAAATTTGACATCATCTCTTAAAAGGAAAAAGAAACAAACAAACAGTAGCAGTTACCAGGGCCTGATGGTAACCTAAAATAAATACTATGCAGGCCAGAATGATGGTGTACCCAGGAGTTGGCATCATTTTTCTCCAAAGGGCCAGGTAGTAAATATTTTTGGATTCACAGGCCATATGGTTTCTGGTTTAACTGCTCACCTCCTGCATCGTAAACTCAAATCAGCAAGAAACAGTATGTGGATAAATGAGCATGGCTGTGTCCCAGGAAAACTACAGACACAAAAATCTGATTTTCATGTAAATTTTTCATGTGCAATATTAGTCTTTGATTTTTTTCTCGAAATCATTTAAAAGTATAGAATCCATCCTTAACTTACAGGTATTACAAAAATCAGCAGCAGCCCAGGTTGGCTTATGGGCTGTAATTTGCTGACCGATGACAAAAATTCTCTGTATTCTCTTGTCTACTTCTCCCTCAGGTTTTGGGCCAGAGAGGTTCTTTCTTTGTTAACAATACATGTCACATATCAGATCAGGATCCAGATGGGGCTTTGTCCTTGACGCCATGAGAAGGGGTGGAAGGGGATGGGAAAGAGAACTTCCAGGAATGCATTTCAGTGCGGTTCGTTGTCATGTCTGTACTACGTGAAATCATCAGAATGGTTGACATCTAGAACTTCAAGAAACATTCCCTTTGTCCATTTGTTTTACTCAATTGTCCTAAACTTCACACAGGTGACATGAAGATAGAGATTCAAATAGCACATAAATGGAGAGAGAAAGGAAGAGTTTCCAGCATCACAGCTAGAAATAGCCAAGATCAGTGATGGGAGAGGAAGAGGTGAAAAAAGGGTGGTGTTTGATAAAAGAGCCTACCCAAAAGAAGCCCTTCTGAGACCAGAAGTTGACAAAAACTTGAATATTTTGCATCGATCCATTACCATCTCTCCTTTCTCTGTAGTGTCACAGTGTATGATCCCGCACAGTATCCATCCCTCTCCCTGTGTTAGCTTTGGTATCTGTGTGTAACATTATTCTCTTCCAGAAGTTTCTAACGTTAGTATTCCTTCTCCCCTGGCAAGAAGGACAGGGGAAGTTAGTGATCTGGGATAGTGTCTCTTCATCCAACCGCCTTCTGTCTATTTTTGGTGCTTCAGTGTTCATCCTTCAGTACAGGCTTTTTTAGGGTGAGAGGTGTTTCTTGATTATACTTTACGTACAATTTGGATAGTATTCCTTGAGTTCTTTCTTGACAAGATTCCTTAGTAGAAGACCAGGACCACTGTGACTTCATCTCATACCTTGAGATACAGGTCTGGTGGATACAAGAATTTCACTGCTAACGACATTTGGATATTTTCTATGCCCTCTATTATGATAGACAAAAAAGACCAGTATCTGAAGAAGCCTTTAGATGGCGCATTCATAAGGTCATAATTTTTACTATAACCTAAAAGGTAATCAGTCTTCATGTTACCAGCACACCAAAAAATGACTTTTAATTCAAAACAAGCTTCTTAAAACAAAGTTGTTTTTTCAAGTTGCTTTACTTTCCAGCATCAACATGAGTCAGGAAATCTTATACCAGGAGTATTAACTGATATGTTCTAAAGTGTGGTAGTATAGTTGTTAAGTAATTACCCAAGTTGGGGAAAGAGATCTGGTTTCAAATTCTGGCTAAGCTACTTAGTAACTTTGTGACCTTGGGAAAGTTATTTAATTTTTGTAAGCTTTAGTCTTCCCATCGAAGATGGAAATAAAGAAGCAGCCACCTCACTGTGGGAATGGAAAGTATACTAGTTTATCAGATCCTTTTGGGTTGAATGGGATTTTGCACAAATGATTTTGAGCGCAGTGCATGGTATATGAAAAATAATGTTCCCTTTATGTTCTATTAATTTACCTAATTAAATAAAAAGTTTTTCAGATTATTATTATTTTGCTGGATGCTCAAGGTGGAGTTAAACGCAAGGGGACATTTTAAGGACATTTAAGGGAGTCACCGGAGCTGTAAACAGCTATCTCACCTTTCTGCAAGTTAGATGTCTTGGTTTGAGATAATTTTCTCTTATGGTGAAAGGAGGTATGCATGGAGTTCACATAAGAGCAGAATTTGGGTGAGTCTCTTAAAGTTGCTTAAACCCAGGAAACATTGACTCACATGTTTTTAACAGCTTAACATTAGTTCAGTTGCACCTGCTTACTCGTTCGCCATTTTGTTTTTTTCAGCAGTTTTTATTAATTTCAAGAATGAAAAAAGGAAGAAGAATCTCTTTTGCATTTCACTCACTTTTAAGTTTCTTTTGGTTAAAGATGAATAAATATGGTGGTTATCATTGTCCTTCCTTCTTTCTGTCCCAGTCACTTTTTTTTCTTAATTCTTACATCAGCTTCTACATCTGGATAATGTCTGTGACCTGTAGAAGTCATCCTCCAGACACATGGTTCTTAGACTTGGTCTATGAGTTGAGAGAGGGCCACAGTGTAAGGCCATCAAAGGGGCAAGAGGGAAAGGTTAAAAGAAAGTTAAACCAAGAACTGATTTACGTGAAGTTGGAAGTTGAAGATGGTGATGGTGTTTTTCTTGGACCTTCCTTTGGCGGAGCACAAATTCTAAGCATAATTGACTTATTGGAGCTTGGTTGGGCGCTTAGATTCACAGATTTTTGGTTGATATTTTTATGAAATGGCTAAACCAGCATTTGGAACCAGGTTTGTCTTTCCCCAGGTTGGGTGATTACTTAACATAAACTACCATTGCTTTGGAACATTTAACCAGTATGCCTCATGATACTAAGGCACGCATTTTAAGACATGAGTCACAACTGTAAGAACTAAAGTGAATATATTCAAATATTCTTCAGAACCTGATGTAGTGGGACCAAGAGCCATATTTATCCCATTCAAGGGAGAACTTGTTGTTTAGTACAGTAGCTTTGGGAACTCAGCCATACCAGTTAGCTGCTCCTGGCCTTAGTTTACTTGTCTATACAATGGACTTCATGTTTGTAAGGATCCCATGACAGAATCAATATGAAATAGTTTTGTAATGTTTTGTAATAATACATGGCCCATCGGATGTCACCTGATGTAATCTTTGAAATAAGTGCCTCTGGAGATTTCAACTTTTGTAAATTTCACCCAATGAGCCAGGACACTGGGCTTTCTTTTGTTCTTCGGATGGTTCACACAGCATTTGAGAACAGGAAATTTTAGTTTGCAGTCTGTGAATCCGGCATCAGATCTCCAATTCATGTCTGCTCCCCCTCTTTTTCCCCTGTCCCTACCATAATCTGATTCACCATCTTGTCAACCTAGGAGAGTGAAAAAAGAAGGAAAAATGCTCATTTTAAAAGAAATAACTGTATTTGACTGAGGGAGAGAGAGAGAGCATGAGTGGATGGGGGAAGGGGCAGAGGGAGAGGGTGAAGCAGACTCCCTGCTGAGTAGGGAGCCGGATGGACATGGGGCTCCATGGGACTCGATCCCAGGACCCCAGGATCATGACCTGAGCCAAAGGCAGATGCTTCACTGACTGAGCCACCCAGGTGCCCCCAAAATGCTCGTTTTTGAAAGTTAATGCTTTAGTACCACTATGTAGTGTAAGCTCTAAGGCTGCTTTTACAGACTCCTCTTCCCTGTAAGGACCTTCTAGCCTTGTTTTTATCAATAGCCAGTGCAATTGATTTCTTCATCCTGGTCCTTGTAATGACAATATTATTTCCAAGTGTGAAATCAGAGTATTTTAGTTGGAAAAATGTTTAATTTCCTCACCATGTTGCAGTCTAGAATGTCTCCTTGTACTTTTTATTCTTTACTTGGGGATACATCCAAGTTCTCAGATATTAGGACTTAAATTTGCTATGATAAGCTGAGAATTCCCTCGAAGATGCCTTTGAGTTACTTCTCTCTAGATGTTTAAATCTCCCAAGGTAAGATAAGACTAACAAAAATGTGAAAGCAAACCCCCGAACCAGTGTATACATCATTAAATGACACTGAAATCATATACCATTTCTTCCCTATATCACACTGTTTAGTCTGCCTGAGTTCCAGCTGTTTCTCTACTCTGGCCACCTTGTTGTGTCTTCCTCCAAATATATCTCCGTAGAAGAATTAAGAGAAAAAGCCCTTGGGATACCCTCCTTGGAACGAGCTGGGAGGCCCCCACCCCACCCCCACCCCCGGCCCGCCATTCCCTACTTCTGCCTCCCTGCGTAGATAACAGTGAGCTTTTCCTTTTTTCTCCCCACTGTGAACACATTTAGAGGTAACTGCTTTCTCCTGATCTGGTCACCGTTGGATTCTTTTTCTCTCAGTCTTACGGTGGGTCTGGTTTAATTTTGGGAGGGAAGGGGCGCGTTTTACTCGTCGTGGCTCGAGTTTTTCCAAAAGCAGATTAGCAAGGAGATAAATTTTGCTTCAAGTAAAGGAGCAAGCAGCCTTGGTTCCACATGTTAACCTTTGTGTCTGACGATGACTGGTAGACATGGGCAGGAACCAGAGAAAAGCACAATGAAGCCAACTTCGATGCCCCGGTCTCTCTGTTCAGGGAGTACCGAGGGCTTTGCAGTGATTTTATTTGCCCTTGGTGTGTTCGGTGCTTCCAGCTTTTTAAAATTGGCAAGTGGATGATGCTACTTTCAAACGGTGATACTCGAGAACAGCCCTGTTCCTTGGATAGTTGAGCAATCGTGACTTTGCAGCTTTTTTGGCTACTTGCTGTGGCTTTAGGGTTCAGGGACTCCTTGAGCTTGTTTTCTGACAGTTTTTATAGCACGAGAATCCTAAATAAATACTTACAGGAGAGAGTCTTGTCTTAATCATGTATGTACAGAAATACTTCTGTGTTTTAGTGGAAGTTACTCCATTAGAACCCTTTAAGGATGCTCCCTGCTGAGAAAGCATTCTAGAAATGGATGTCAACCAAGGGAGATTCATTCATTCCATACGTTTTCTAATTTCAAAAAATGTACACCATCAATATTTTTTCTTAATTGAACAGTTTGTTGAACAGACGGGTGCTTTAATTATGGTGGTCTAAATTTACACACATTGCAGTGGTATTTTGCTACATTAATTACCTTACTTGTCAAGAGTAACAGGTAATTACTACATCAACTCACCCTCCTGCAGTACATGGAAACATAACTTTATTTGAACAGATACAATAAGCCAGAGTGGAGCCACCCTCTGCCTTAGCTTTCCATAAAGGATGGCAGTTCCCACGTGTTTGTTTTCTTATGAGCCGGGTAGAGGTAAGCGTCCCCTTTTCTTTGTGTCTGTCCCACCACAGATGCAAGCCCAGAGACCTTCACAGACTCCGAGAGTACGTGGACTGGAAGGACCCTTTGAAATAATCGAATGCATCAGACATCTCCTTGTGGATTTCGGAGAGGGGGAGTGACTTTTCTAAGACCACACCGTCAGTAAATTAGTGTCGGAACTAGCATTGGCACGGATTTCACCCCACCAGGCTGCTACGAAGTTTAGTGCATTTTAATGAATTTTTAAAAATAATTATGGAAAAGTCATTTGGGATGGTGCACTTTGAATATTCATTCACCGCATCTCCCTTGTTTGAACTTTTAACCAGGGCTTTGGCTGCGCTCGGAAGAGTATTTATCCTGTATTCTGTTGAACTGCCAGGTACAACTCCTGTCATTTGATTTCCTCTCGAGTGTACTAGTGTCGGCTTTTATGACAAGTTGTGTTAAAATTTGACTTTAACATGTTTTTTCTGTAAAGGCGCGAACATTCTGGAGCATATAGGATGCCCCTAGCAAAATTATGCAGCGTTACCTCTTCTGGTTGCCATGGTGTAGAAGGAAAGGATTTTGTGAGCTTTTTAGGTGTGGTGCAGAATGTACACAATGACATAATAGAGGCGGACTCTCTTAAAAGGCTTTGTCCTCTTTTTAGTCAAACACCTGTGACAAAATGACGAACTGTGGTTAACATACACTACTTACAAGTGGTTTTTCGGAGTCATCCAGGGTAGAGGAGCTCAGCTTGCAAAAAAAAAAAACCCAAAAACTTCAGTACCTACGCTCCCTTTGCACCTGGCCGCGGGAGGGAGGTGACATTAAAAAGAAGTTCAAGACGTTGAGGGTTATGGCTACAACTACAACTTGCAGAAATGACGCGGCACGGCTTGGTGGAGACCGGGTGGGCATCCTGAGGGGTGATTTGAGCTGCTCGAGCATCTCCGACACCTCTATCCACCGCACCTCCTGATGCCTGCAGTGCCGGCACAGGTGCCTTATTCCTGCAACTTCAGTGTGTCTCGTGCATCTCAGCTTAGTCTGGGCTCTGCAGCTCATTGTGTTACTGCTCAGAGTTACTCTGGTTTTACTTTCTCCTTAAATTTTTTTCCCTTTCTTTCCTCAGTGACAGATAATTTGATTTAGTCATTTGTGCATCCAACAAATCTCCTGGAGCACTTGCTGTGCAACATTCATTGGCGAGGGGGCTGGGTGCGTCTTGAGGAAGGACGCAGAATAGATTCCTGCTTTCATGGAGTTTCCCGTCAAGTAGAGGGAGGCGGAGGGAGCAAACAGTGAAAGGAAGGAGCAGTACGCGTCCCTATGATGAGCAGCATGCGTGAAGGAAATCTTACACAGCTCATACCTTGGGGGCGGGGGGTGGGCGGGGGGAGGCCACTTAATCGGATCAGGAAAGGCATCAGACATAGGATCTAGGAGTTGAGAATGATCTCCACATACAAAGGGCTTGCGGGGAGAACTGTCTACGTAGAAGCAGTGATGAGGACCAAGCCCCAGAGCTGGGAATATAGAGCATGGTATAGGAGGGGAAGAGCAGCATGGCTGGCTGGGGCCGGTGGGGATGGAGCTGGATGGGAGGCGAGGGTACAGCAGAGTCTGGAGGTATAAGCCGAGGAGTGTGCAGAGGCCCGAGTCCTATTCTCAGACTGATAGCAGAGCACTGGAAGAGAGTCACTTCTGAGGCACATGAGGCACATGAGACACATGCGCAGCTGCTGGAGACCAGATTGCAAAGCTCCAAGTATTTCTTGGAGAGTAGACTTCCTTGGGAGAGAGGGTAAAGTCTGGTCCCCTGATGTTGAGCATGGAACCTTGGTAGAGACCACACCGGAGACAGACTCAACTGGTCCTGGCCTCAGTGACTCAGGAACTCTTGAGTGAGGGCCCAGCAGTCCTATTAGAACGAGCCTTCCGGGTGATTCTGATGAGGACTCGAGTCTGGATATTGGTGCGGCAAAGGACTTTCCAGTTCTCCAGACTCACTGTTGACATTCTACAGAAGACGGGGCCCAGGAAAGGGGTGCAGCTAAGTGATCATCCAGGGCTAACAAGAACCTGGGTCCTTTGACCCTATTCTAGCACTCTTTCCTCATGGGTTTATGGAGCTAAAGAATGAACAAAACCCACTTTGGTTTTCTGAGGGGTAATTATGATATTTCTAATGGAGAAGGTGGTTGGATTTTTAAGAAGGAGTAGTGCTGTGGTCTCTGAACAGAGGCTGCCTCGTTTCTCTTGTTCCTATTTTCTCAGACCAGTTAGAAAAGCAATTTCAGGGTGAATAACCCTTCTCCTTCCTCCCTGTCAGTGGTAGAAAAACAAGTGTTTTGTATTAAGTTACACCATTGAGACACCTAGCAGAGGGTAATAATATTCTTTTATTTCTGAATTACTCAATGTATTTGGCCTTGTTTTTGGTCTGGAAGCCCTGTTACTCCCAGGTTATGTTTTTAAAGTCATTGGAGAAACAAGATTATTTCGGGGCCCGGTGTTTGTGCTTGCTCATATGTATTTTGACCAAGAGTGCCTTTGGAGAATATTCCTTTGGAGAATCTTCTTAATCTCCATCCAGTCCTGTCTGCCTGGCTAAGGCCTGCTTGCCTTTAGTGTCTTCAGCTTACAGATCATTTTTGCCCTGAAGTCTTTTCTGACCTCCTGTGCTTAGGTCCCATTTGTATGGTAAGTTATTCCCATGCACTTATGTTGGTTTCCTAGTAGACTGCGGGCCTCTTGGAAATGGAGACCTTCCTGATCTCCATTCCAGACTATGTTCAGCTTCAAACACAGTGTTTGGCCCACAGTTAAGTCCTGAAAAAGTAACTGTCAAGTGAACGCTTTCCCTCTTCACTGATAATTATCTGTGACTGTTTATTAACAACAGATTTTTGGGAGGCATGGTGGTAGGTCTTTTCTAAAAGAAGCTCATACAGAATAATAAGGCATGGTCCCATGGGATCAAGATGGGAGACGGGGAGACAAAGCCAACACTAAGTATGTATTTACAGTCAACCCTAAGGAAGGCTACAGCAAAGTGTGAACTGTCTTAGGATGTGTTATGCTAGCTTCCATGTCTAACAACACACAGATTTTGGTGGCTTAACTTCATAAAAGTATGCTTTGTACTCCTTTCCTGTCCATGCCTGGTCCCTGCACCTCCTCCATCTTGTGCTTGCTGCAGGGACCAAGGAAGGGCCTCCACAGTCTTGGAGGAAGAGGAGCAGGGAGCGCCACTGATTATTTGAATGCATGTAAGGGGGTAACGCATTGCTTCTGGTCACATCCCTTTGACCAGAAATTAGTCTGGGCCAGGGAAATTGGGCAGTGTGATCTGCCCGTGTTCCCAGGAAGAAGAAAATGAAATGGACTTAGTTATCATGTGATCGTCCCCAACAACAGGTTACTTTGGTTTTAGCCACTGGGGTTTGATCAAAAGGAAGCATAGCACCTTCTGTTTTTGTAAACTGCTCATCAATAAATACCCTTATTCTCCCGGAGGCCAAGAAGTGCAATAGCTCTCAGAGGCCCTTCATTTTTGTATGTCGTGAGGAGAATGTCTCTCATTTGTTTTATTTTCTTTTTTAAAAGAGTTTATTTTTGACAGACAGAGATTGCAAGTAGGCAGAGAGGCAGGCAGAGAGAAAGAGAAAGGAGGAAGCAGGCTCCCCGCTGAGCAGAGAACCCTACGTGGCGCTCCATCCCAGGACCCTGAGATCACGACCTGAGCCGAAGGCAGAGGCTTAACCCACTGAGCCACCCAGGCTCCCCAGTGTCTTTCATTTAAGTCTCAGCTAAGAGCCCATCTTCCTCTGAGGTTGGGCAGGGCGATTTGTTGACGAGCCGCACTGTAGCATGCATTGCCTCCGCCATCAGATGAAATCTTCTATCCCAAGTGGCAAAGTAGTCTGATGATGCACAGGTTGGCTTTCGTATGGCAGAGCCTGTCCGTGAACTGATTGACCCTAGTTTTCTCTTCTACCCCTGTTGGTGACAGGTGTGGAGAGAAGAGTTCACCTATGGTAAGGACTAACTAAACCCTTCCTTCCCACTCACCATTTTGAAGCGCTTGCAGAGGACCCACGGGAAAAGTGTTAGGTGTTAAGGAGATAACTAAAGTTGCTTTTTATGATTTAAGTTTGTGTGTGTGTGTGTGTGTGTGTGTGTGTGTACACTAATCTCAGTTTTGTCCAGAGGATGATAGGGGAGAATTTTCATGATACAGTAAGTGAAGGAAAAATATAATGAAGTGTTTACTTTATGATGCTCAATTTTTTTTTTTTTTTAAGATATGTTTCTTCTCCCATTGTCTTGCTGACCATGGTGGTTCTTAGAAAAAGAGCTGAAATCTTTACTGTCCTCAGTCTCCCCTCCTGCCATCCTTCCAGCTCAATGAGAAGCTTGGTTGGACCAGCAGAGAGATCTGCCACAGCTGGATTTTGAGGGCTTGTAAGGGCCAAGGGAAGGTTTGTCATTTTTACCCTTAGAGGACAGGGGAGCCATTGAAAGTGTACAAGCAGGGAGTGTGTGCTGGGTAGATAGGCATGCGCATATTGTGTGTGTGTGTGTGTGTGTGTGTGTGTGTGTGTGTGTCTTTCTGTCTGAGAGAGATGGATGGAGAGAAGGAAAACAGTGAATGATGATCCCATTTGCCATGTGTTTTTTGGCTGTTGGGAAAGAGCCTCCACAGGAGAGTGAGTGTGAAGACAGCATGGCGCCCTTCTCCCAGCTGACATGAGAGAGAGGTCTCCTCCCTCTTTGTGCACAGAAGTTACTTGTCAATCAGGAGCTTACATCCCAGCTTCAAAGCAGGCAGGGTTTGGGGGTAAATATTTATGAAATGCCAAGCTTTGTGATCAAGATGTATTTTGTTTTTAATGAGCAAATGACTCAGAATTATTTTAAGTTATTAAAAGACAAATTATTGTGTGCCATCATGGAAAAAGGAGAGGGGAGAAAGTATAATTTTGTAGCAAGCAATTTACTGACAGCTATAATCCAGAAGCACTCAACCTCTTTAAACAAAATAATTTATATTTTTTAAAGGCTTGAAGTATAAAAATTGAATTTATTTGTGGAATCCCATTGGAAAGACTTTTAAAAAAGTAAGGTGGTCTATTCATTTGGCTCAAAGAATGTTAATTGATTGTGTAAGAGCCTATAAACACCGTGGTTGGGACGTGAGAAGTAGCACAGATCTCTCCTCTCAAGATGCTTCTGGTCTGAAAACAAGGCAGTCAGAAGCCATTGATAAATGAGTATAAATGTACAACAAATTTCTTTTTCTTTTTGAAGTTCAGATAACTCTTTCAGATTCTGTAACCGATATTTTAGATACTACTTGTTTTAGAATATTGAATGTACAAAGATTCTGAAGGAAAATATCACCTAGTCCCATTTCCTCCAGGGCAAAACTGCTAGTTTTACTGTTTTTTCTTGTTCATTATTGACACGCATTTTCATGCAGTTGAGAGTCTAGTGTAGATATAATTTTTCTGTCTTGCTTATTTCGTGTAACATTATAACAAGTATGTGCACCTATTTTCCTATTCCGGTATTGTTTTTAATGACTCTGAAATATTCCTTTGTCAGACTGGACTATCTTTTACTTGCTCTTGTTCTGTAGTGATTGACATTGAGGTAAAACAGAGTCATAAAATTTATCCATTTTACGTCTGAAACCATTTTGTATACTTAACTGTTGAAATAACATTAATGGGGAACTGAGATTTTTTAAAAAAGCATCTCAGTGTGTGTCTCTGAATTGTGTCATGCAAAAAAAAAAGTGAACTAAAACCTTGTTACAACTTTACATTCTTAAGAATAATAAGGGAATGCATTTGACACATTATCTCTGGCATTTTCTATTATTGGACACATAACTCCTGAAATTGGTTAACAAAAGCACATCCTCCAAAACGAGGAAACCTTTTTGATTCTAATTTGGGGAGTCTTCATGCCTAATTTGGAAACTTTTAGAGGTTGTCATTTTTTTGCTCCTAGCACTCATTCTCCTAGCGACATTTAGAGCCTCCATATTATTTATTTTGCTTTCTTTTATTATTTTTAGGAAGTCCTTAATAGAAGGTCACTTTAAAGTAACTTGCCCACATTAGCTTAATGCAGAGACTGGACAGTGCTAGCTGAACAAAAACATCAGCTTTCTCTTCTTGTTACAAAAGTGCTTGGATTCTGTTCAGACGGCATGGGATGCCTATAAGTGCTTTGTATGGGCAGTGAGCCCATGAGTCAGGCAATACATGACTTAGGGAAAGAATGGGACAGTGGGGCTAGAACTCATATGGAAACCGAGTGCTGCTATCTATCTGTCTATCTATCTCTTGAACATTGGGCAAAGGGAGCATGTTCTCTCTCCTGATCATCAGTAATCCACTCCTGGCCATTAGATATCCTGGTGAAAGTGCTAACTTTCTCATTTTTTCACTGTTATTTTACGTAGCAGAAATCATAATGTTAATGTGTCAGCATGCAACCCTGCGGCCCAGTCAGCTTTCTAGAACAGAAGTTGACAAGATGTGGCCCTCAGGCCCCCTACCTGCTTTTGTAAATAAAGTTTTTTCTGGACAAGATACCCATTAGTTTACTTATTGCCCGTGGTTACTTTCTTCCTACAAGGGCATGGTTGAGTAGTTGTAATAGACAACTTACAGCAACACGGTTTAAAATATTCATGTCTGGCCCTTTACCGAAAAAGTTGGTCTGTCCTTATTCTAAAATATGACTAAAGTATAGCAAAGTGCCTTACAGGTATAGTTAACTACTATCACAGTAAGAATGTAAAAATACGTAAAATGTTGATTACTAAACAATTAATATCCCAGCATAGCAGTATGTTGTTTTTTTTTTTAATCACCAAGAATATCTGGAACACATCCCCTTTGTTGCTGGCTTTTCAAAACCTCTACCGAAGTTTCTGACATTTTACCAATTGTATTGTAACTTGACACTTTCCCCTCATATATTTTATTAAAAGTGTTCTATTTAATTTTGGAGAGTGTCATAGAATTTTTTTTTTATAAGCTAGAGCCGCAAATGTTTGCTTTAGAAATAAGAATTTTCTGTAAGATTTAGATATTAAAAGGTAAGAGGCATTCAGTTAGGGAAATGTCAACTGAGTATACATTCACACTACTTGCTTATACTGCATTTCGTGCAGGCTTAGTATTTTCATCTATAAAATGGGAATCAGACCTCCCCTCAGGGCTGTAAAGATATTAAGTAACGAAAGCTACACCTGATGCATTTTCTATCCTTAGCTTAATTAGAGGAGCAAATAATCACAGGTAAGATTTTCCCAAATTTACAGTGCCTCTGTTTAGGTCTGGTGGCCTGGAGATTCAAGGATAACTTTGGGAGAAATTAGAAAAATCTAATTAAGGAGAAATTAGAAAGATCTCTTTATTCGGTTAAGAGATACTGGAGGTTACAGTAAACACTCCTGAATGTCAGAGCCTTAACCAGGTACAGTTTTATTTCTTAGGAAGCTCAACCTTGTGCTTGCTGGTGAGGACCAGGGCTGGTGGCTCTCTTGCTCATTGTGTTTCACAGACCTTGGCATATTCCAAATTCCCCGAGTCCACCATCTGCAGGAGCAGGGAGCTCTCCACTGGACCTCTAGGTGTACAGTCAAGGGAAGAGAGAGGACATTAGTGATGTTCAGGAAGCTTCAGGGTCAGAATGAAAGGATCATTCCCACTTTTGATCTATTTCACCAGAACTCGGACACAAGGCCCCACCTAATGGCAAGGGAAGCTGGGAAGTACTATCCCACATCTCTGCATCTAGAAAGGAGAAAGGAATTTGATGGGCATCTGGATGGTCTCTGCCACACACCGACCCTATCTTTTTAGATTATTATGGAGGATAAATGCATACTGTAATTAAACTGTACAGATACCAATAATCTGAGAACCTGTAACGGGTGCCCATGGAAAGAGGATCATTTGGAAAGAGTCATGCTCATTTGAGAGAATTAATCTGTAAACTTGTCAAAAATACTTTAAAAAATTAGCCTGGGATCTGATCTACTGCATACATGTTACATGCCATTTATGTAATTTTGGCATTCTAAAATTGCAAATTTTTAAAAAAGATTTTATTCATTTGACAGACAGAGATCACAAGTAGGCAGAGAGGCAGGCAGAGAGAGAGGGAGGAAGCAGGCTCCCTGCTAGCAGAGAACCCGATGTGGGGCTCGATCCCAGGACCCTGAGATCATGACCTGAGCCAAAGGCAGCGGCTTAACCCACTGAGCCACCCAGGTGCCCTAAAATTGCAAATTTATTCTAAGTTTAGAAAGGCATACTTAAGAAACGTTACATGTGATAACTTTTTCATTCCCAAAGTGATCTACAATGGACTCCTACTTCCTTTGCTATTCTGTAAAATCAGAAGTCATACTCAGTATTGAGTTGAATTGCTTATGATGCCGGAGAGAACGTTTGTTGAAATACTACCACTGTTACTTAATTCAAAGTGTACATTTTACAATGAACCACATCAGGAGTGTTTTCAGTTTTTCAGTACCTCTAGTAGATGTAAGCGTACCTTTTTTTAAAGTTACTCATTTTAAATTATGATTATATGAATATTTTAGGATTATAATCACCATAAAATGAAGGACAGAATTTATCATACCAAAATAGAAATTTAATTTAAAGTAGAAAGAACTTGATTGCAAGGTTTAGTAGACTAGAAATATGATGTATAAGAGGATATTGAAGAACACTTTTGGAAAAAAACCCTCGGTAGTAGGGTTTTACAATAGATTTAGGAAAAAAACCTTAGGTTGCATTTAGTGATGTTTGTGAAGATCACATGGGAGGTAGTTTCACAAGGATCCAACTTTTCTTATGTTGAAAACACATTAAAGCAAAGGAACTTTTTGGTCATTCCGTGGAGAAATAAGTTAAAAAAAAAAAATCTATCTAGTATCCTAAACTTAGTGAAATTTCTTTGAGATAGTAGTTTCTCTTGTCCATACTGTGATCCAGTGGCCTTGGGTCACAAGTCAAGATCATACATGGACATATGTGATTAAAAATATTTCTTTTAGTTTTCTTGCTACTGCTGGCATTTCCTGTTATTTCCCGTTACCTGTCACTTTGTCCTTGACGATATTTGAGGCAGAAAGCAAGTTGAGTAGACAGGGATAGTTTTCTAATCAGCTGTTCCTTATTTTTCCCCAGCGCTCCTTTGTTTTATTAGAGTTCAGATTTACTATTCATGAGACACACTTTATCGGTGACCATATCAGACAAATGGGAGCTAAGCGCTGGTTAGTATGTTGAAAATAAACACGAGGGTTCTCATTAATGTCGCTGTCTGAATAATTAGTTGAGCATCGGGTACCGAGCAGCAGCGAAAGCAAGCTGCTTCTCACCGGAACGACAGGCTGACAGGCACGTCTTGGAGTATGGTCATTAGTGTGCCCCACCATCAATGTCATGTTACTGTGTCAAATTAGTTAGTGTCCCCTTAGGAGAGAAACCGGACCTACAAATTACCCTCCCGCATCCCTGGAAACAGTGTTTGCGAAACCTGCGATCAAGGGTGAGCAAATTATTAACACGGCTCATAAATTAACTAGTTTACAGGCTTATAACATTTTACAAGTAGATAATAAAGGGGAGAAAAGTTTTCCAATCGCTCTGCCCTGATGTTAGGACTGTGATCTGCCGACTTTTCCTTGAGGACCCCATGGCTGATATTTTTTTTTGTTGTTTTTTTGTTTTTTTGTTTTTTTTTAAGAGGAGCAAGCACATGGAGTGTCAGAACAAATGTTTGGAAAATGTAGACTTTCAAAGGAAGCAAGTGTAAACGCATTGAAAACAATATAATTAACTTCGTTATCTCATTGCTCTGATAAGTTGGTGACAATGGCCCTCTTTCTTGTGGCGGCAGTTGCTCATTAATGAGTTCACCAATTAAGTTTGAACGATTACAGCCTTTGCCAACTGAAATTATCTTTAAAAATATTTTTGATTCATTCTTAGCCTCCTCGTAAGCTGCCTTGTTGCAGTGGGATGATGCTAGTGCAGCATGTTCAACTTGTAGAAGGAGGAAGGTTCTCGAGCCTTAGTATGTTTGGCAAACGGTTTACACTTCGCGCAGACGACTCATACCTAGAAAACATAATGTGGACCAATCTGGCCTGAGTTCCTGTCTTATCAAGAAGAGGCACTCCCTGGGAGCGCCACCCCTTAACTCTCTTCTGAGCTCTGGGAGACCGACAACCCACATAGTTTCCGGAGATACGATGTGACTATTCAAATCATAAAACTTCATACATCTCCTTTTCAGTTTCAACTTCTCTGATTAGATTCAGAAGATGCGCCGTTCATGGATTTTTGCCCAAGTTCACTGTTGAGGGAGACTAGCACACGTGCGCCCTGGAGGGCTCAGGCTTGCTACTCATTCTGGAGTTCTGTTTCCCCGTGTCACAGAGTCCCTCCCGTCCTCGGCGGGCCTGCATGGGTGACATTATCACCCCTGGGATCTAGGCAGAAAAGGCCTGGCCTGCAAAACCTCGCTACTGACTGCTAGTCACAAAATCTTTCTGAAACTGCTCGAGGATGAGTTGACTTACCTGTCAGCAATTTCATCTTACGTGGAATTGGACTTGGTTGGCATTCTACTAATAACCCAACCGTACCACGAAAGCTCGCAGCCCGCACCCGTGTGCCCATCTGCGGGCTGCCTGCTTCCCATAAGACGGCTGCGACCCAGCCTCCCCCTGTATTTGAAATGCAACTGGAAAGAGAGCTTGGAACTGTGGCAAGGGAGATTTTGGGGTTTGGCTAGCAGGGGAGATCGCTTGTTCTTTCTTTTTCTTCTTTTTTTTTTTTTTTAAAGGGTGCTTATATGCATGTGCACGTGTGCGCACATACGTGTATTCCCTCTTGTCGTTTCTACTGGATGTACTGGGAGAGACCAAAAGACTACAACCCAAAGTGAAATCCTTGCTGGGACTCAGGAATCATCTTGCCCTTCCTTTTCATACAGTGTTGTCTAACGCAGGGTGTGAACTAATGAAATGCTGACTCTATGAGGGAAGAGGAAAAAGAGATGCTTGGCTACATGATGGCATGTTGAATGTCAAAGTCATGGGTCCACAAGGAAGACCTGGGGCTCCTGTGAATGCCTTGCTTCTGAAGCATCGCCATTGGCCCCTCCCATTAACCTCTTCTCTTCTCTCTGCTTTCAGTGTCCCTCCGTGTGTTGCAGTCCTGTGGCATCATGCGTGCCTCCAACCAGTGACCCCCAGGCTTTTTATGGCTGTGAGACACGATAAAAGTTCAGGGTAAGTGGCAAACAAACACGAGTACTGTGTCCCACTTGAAAACCGCGACCCACCTTTGCAGGTGACCCTGCAGCAGATTCAGTAATTCCTCAGAAGGTAGTGGAATGCCTCATTACCAAGCAGGAGTTCCAAAGCCAGCAGGAACAGGTGTATCGTCCTCTACACTAGCTTCATGGCTTTCAAGAATAGGATCTATAGCTGAGATCATGATCTAACGCAGGATCTGCAAATTTTGTCTTTGAAACAGCCAGATGGTACGTATTGTAAGGTTCCTGGGCCATACAGTTGCGGGTGCAACTTTGTGGCCAACTCTGCTGATGTAGCACAAAATCAGCCAGTGACAATATGTAAACAAATGGGTGTGACTGGTCCAATGAAACTACAAAAAGCAGTCAGTGGGCCATATTTGGCCTGGAGGCCATAGTTGGCTGACCCTTAAGCTAAGCATCAAAGAGGGTAAAGAGGATAAAGAAGGTATCTCACTGGGTAGCAGTCTCTCTGATCTCAAGCAAACCATTTATCAAGAAGAAACGAGAATAAAAAAAAAATCCCTGCCCTGACTACCACGCAGGGTGTAGTTTTAAGGATGAAACAGGATATAATGTATACGAAAGCACTTTGAAAATTTCGAAACTCCTTACAAATGTAATAGATGGCTCTCTACACTCATTCTGGTTCGCCTTGTGGAGTCTGCCTTCTTCACCCTTTTAATCATATTGGGCTTTCATGAGCTAAATGAGTGTGGGGGGAAGCTCTTTTATTTTCTAAGTAATGTGGTTTTTCTGTAGGTTCCTTCCACTTTGCAGTTGATGGACAAGCTGTTGAAATGTCTCCTTAGTATCAAATATGAATGAAGGGATATACGGGTAGATTATGGCAGGCTAAAGATCAAATGCCAATGAAGAACGATTAAATTTCCTTTAATCATCAGATTCTGAAAGTGTTTTAAGATCTTCCGCCTTTAATATAGTCCTTAATAAATAATAATACTTTGGATGTCTACAAGTATGTTTAAATTTCACAAGTGTTGCATGTCAAAACATAGAGACAGGTTCAGCAAATATGCTTCCTGGGCTGGTGGTAGTAATTAAGAAGGGAAGTCATATTTAAACAAACAGCATGGTGAATAGAGGAGTAATGAGAATCCCAATTCATGAGTTTCCTGATTTTTTTTTCTTTCAGAAAAAAATAAGGTAGTCTTCAGACACGTTTTCATATCATGATATAATTTAAGAATTTTTTTCTAGTAACAGATGCAACTGTACAAGTTTTAAAAAATGAGTTGCATATTCTCTCTGCTCAAAGGTGTTTGGGGGAGAGCAGTTTGTGCTTTCTGTCTTTCTGCTCTGCCCGCCTATTCAAATGCTGTTCTGTTTTCAAGGTCACATTATGGCTGCTGGCTCTCCAGCCATTGCCTCTTCATCCTGAAGAAAGAGGCAGGAGTGCAAGGAACAAAAAGAGTAGTCCTCCCAGCTGAGGCAGACCTCTTTAAAGAATTTTCCCTGTGGTCTTAATGACTTCTACCAACTTATATCCTTTTAGTAATCCCTAACATTAGAGTGTCTTGGAAGTGTATCCTCAGACTTGAGAAATTTGATGTCCAGATAAATTCCACATTCTAGTAGTACAAGGAAGAAAAAGTAAATGGTTCCGGAGCTGCAGTTGTAATTACTTATACAAAATTATGATATGAATTTTTCTTACATGTTTTCAGTGAATGTCTTCTGTCTTCCATTGACTTGTGTGTATAATCTCTAATTTGAATTTCACATGTTTGAATTTCGGTTTCTTTGATTTTTCAGTGGGGATACATAGCTCAGTAAATATTTTAGGACCATGGTATTCCTGCTGAAAGCGCCATGGCAAATCTGAGGAATACATTTCTTTTCCAAGAGAGCTAGCAACCAAAATTTAAGCTTGAGAATTTTCTAATGAATTTTCTGTCCTTTGCATACAAGCTTTTGTCAAAGCTTGAGTACCAGCCTGAGGTCCTAGCGATGTGCCGCCTTATATACCCAATTCTTTTCACTACAGTATGTGCAGGGGACATTGCTGATGGCTTTGCACTGTCCCCCAGAGACTGGACAACACTATCCACCCCACATCTCTGTCGCTTGTCAACCCCTGCATCTCTGCTGAAAACTTAAGCTTGGGTATTGGGGAGCACAAGACCCCTGCCCAATTTTTCTAATTCAGATTGGCCTTATGTTACTCTTGTGAAAATTTCCCTCTCATAGTAGGAGTAGAATGAGATTCCCTGTGCTTCATTATACAGGGTCTGCCTGAACTAGCCTGTGATAGATGCTCGTGGGTCATGGTAGTTGCTGCGTCCACAAACGTTACCGAATGCCTGCCGTGGATACGGGGCAGCCGTGTGCTTAAGAGTGTCTGCTTGGAAGTTACATCAGCTGAGAATCAGGTTCTACCTTTTCCCCTTACTGGCTGAGTGACATTGGGCAAGTTACTTAACCTCTCTGGGCCACTGTCTCCTCGTCTGGGAGCCGGGGATACAAACAGAAACTAGCTCCCTGAGAAACGTTAGCGAGGTGAAGCTTACGAAGAATTTAGGCCAGCTTCCGGGGGGTGATAGAACGCCACTGTGCTGCACAGCCCAGGTGATGCGCTGGAAATCCCGGTCTTTGAGGAGTTTTTACTGTCCTGTGGCTGGTTCATTGGTCGCTGTCTCACGTGGAGACAAGCTGTATTTCACAGTCCGTCGCTTCCAACCCAGGATTCTCTTCCAAGTTTAAGTAGAGCCTTGGGAGGCGGCTTTGATGCCCGTCTTCAAGGACCCTGCGGCCATGTGTTCTGCTCGACGGCCCTGCAAACTGAACTTAGATCTCTGGGTCCCTTTTTGACCATTTCCCCTGAGAGGTGTGCAGTTCCTTTTGTGTTCCCTTTTTTTTACTTACTCAGACAGTGGGCCTGCCTCGCAAGCAGAATTCGCTAACGGCTTTCAGGTTGGTATTGCTGATGATAACCTGAAACTCCATAGGGTTTCGCTCATGCAGGCTGATGCTCCGTGACGTCGATCTCGCCCTGCCTCGTCCTGGGCCCCGCATCTCTGCTGAGTCTGCACGGCAGGCCCCTGTCGCCCACCCGTCTTCTTGGTAACAGCCTTCTGGGCGCAGTGTCGTCCGCTCACAGAAGCTGCTGTGTGACTGTGTCAGAGACGGCGGCTGTGTCCGCAGATGGCCCCATCGGCTGTGTGTCCGGAAGACCGACGGGTGGTGGCAGCGACTGGATGGTGGCCATTTGTCGAGTGGCGGGTGACTCTCTGGAAATCGTGTCTCGAAGATGTTGCCTGTTCAGGAGACTCTTGGAAGCTTTGGGCTTTTGCTGCATATGGTTTCAGATGTTCAACTGAGACATGCTCAGAACCCATATAGTTAGTCTCTGTTGCTCAGAATCCATATAATCTCTGTTGCCCCTGAGCCATGGTGTTCTCCACCCAGAACAATTTCTGTGGTTCACAGGCTCACTCCCTCCTTTCTTCTTGCTCAGTTCAAATATCAACTTCTTGGATGGGTCTTCCCTGAACACCCTCACTAAAGATTTCCCTCCCTGCCCCCAGCTGTCCTCCATCCAAGCCTCTTGTTTGTTCTGAATGTACCTGTTTGCCAGGTAACGTACATGGGGCAGGTCTGGGGGGTTCGGGGTGACTCCTCTCCACTGACAGGGGCCAGCGGATGGTAGGTGTGCTTGCAGCTCATTTGTGGTGGAAGTAGAGTCCGTTTGGGGGTTTCCCTGTGAATTTTTCTATTTTCATGATCCCTAGGAGGACTGCATCTGGGTGAGAGGGGAAGAGAAGAAATAAAACCACACACATCACCTTTACTGTAGGAACAGAACATTGCCCCTGGGCTTTCTCTGGAAAGTTCCCACTCTATACTAAACACATCTTTGCTACTCTGTGTGTCCCATCCAGAAAGGGCTATGCATCATCTTCCCCATGAAGACAGAATCATTTGCCATTTGGGCCGAAAGTGTATTGTAGGTGGTACAGGCTAATTAAGAACCTTAGATTCCAAGATCCAATCCCAGCTCTCTCGTGCACCGGCTCTTTGTCCTTGGACAAATTATGTTCTCCTCCTCTTTCTGGGCTTTTCCTTATTTGAGCTGCAGGTAGTAGTATCATCTCGCTTGTAGTTATTGTTGCAAGGATTAAATGAGATGATACCGATACAGTGCTTTGCCCAGAGTCTGGAACAGGATAATGAAGTTGTTGGTTTAGAAAGAACGGCAAAGGGTTTTGGGAGGTACACGGGCAAACTCATTGTACTTTCTTGCACTTTTTTTTTTTAATTGTAAAGATGGTGAAGACCCTTGATTCCCTCTTAATTTGCTCATGTTTCATGCACTGAATTAATTTTAAAAAGTGCAAAATGAGCACAAGTAGGATGATCTGTTTTATATTGGTTGTTGACATGTTGACTCTTGGATGTTTATGACCAGTTACAGGTAATGCAAAGTATAAACCTAAAGTGCTGGGAAGGTTGTGTTTGGTGCCTGACCCACATCCACAGAATCTTAGAAATTCAGAGTTCAGGGGAAGCTGGGTGGCTCAGTAAGGTAAGCTTTTGACACTTGATTTTGGCTCAGATCATGATCTCAGGGAGCCCCACGTGGGGCTCTGTGCTGGGCATGGAGCCTTGCTTAAGATTCTCTCCCCCTCCCTCTCCCTGCCACATCTTATCCTCCTACCCAAAAAAAAATCACCTTAAAAAAAACAACAAAAAGAAATTTGGAGTTCAGGGTGCTCCACTGTCCTAAAGTCCTGGTTGGGGATATGTTTTATCTGTAAGTTAATCAGAACTGGTTTGAACTCCTGCCTCATGATAGACTCTGTCTTGAATCGCCTGTAAATCCTAATTTTTAAAAAAGTATATACTTGGTGCATCTGTCCTGAAAATTCACAGGCTTCTTTTTTGAAAGATAACTCCAGTCTACGTAGATTGAAAGGAGTTGGATGTAAATATTCTTCATTTTTAACCCTGATTTCTTCTACCCGCTTTAGGAAGATGGTCTGTTGTTCCATTGTTTCAGTGCGTGCGTGTTGACGTGTGGTGGTCTTTGTGCATTTGTTGCGTGAAATCTGAAGCAAGTCTCTGTATCCCATAACATTTTGGTGGCAAAAGATGAAATATATCCCATCACTTCCTCTTATTTACATGATTTATGGAATGGCTAGGGTTATTGAAGAAATTAAAAGAGCCATTAATTTTATTAACTCTAATGCAGACCCTCTCAACTTCTACAACATCAAAGAACATGATTAAAATTCAGTTTTAGGCATCCAGGTGGGTTCCTGATACTCTCTTTTAGTAAAGGAAAAGCTCGAATTCAGTTTCAGTCGAGGCTAAGGATTTCAGGAAAAACTTTGATCAGGCACATGACAGCTTTCAGAGTGGTTTTCTTACATCTCCCCAAACATGGAACAGCCCTGTCTCCAAATATCATTTCAGAAACTAAAACAATAATCACGAAAGGGGAAACCGATCCGTGTAAGGCGAGACGTGATTTGTGCCGTTGACACAGCAGGCTTGGCAGCGTGGCTCAGCTCTCGCGCCGCTCTCTTCTTAATTCCCGGGTGCCTGCATATCAGCGGGAGAGATTAGGGGCTTTCTGAGGGCTTTTTCTCTACTGTTTGGACTGTTGCTGCCTGTCCCGGTGTGGTCTGGGGCGGCAGTCTCTCCGCGCCAGGTGGGTCCGCTTACGATGTGTCGCGAGTTGAAGGTCTCACTGCCAACTCTTAGAGACCATCAATAAACCTTTCTCGCGGGACGTTCTCACCCAGAGAGGCCGGGCCTCGCCTTTGTCCATATCTGTCCCAAATCATTCATTAATGGCGACACAACTCCATTTGTCCAGTCCTGCTCTTCTCGCGCGGTGGTTCCCTGAAATTCTGCTTCCGGAGTAAACCACGCTGAGGACGTCTCAGCTTTAGGGACATACCAACCCCCGGGAGAACTTGCACTTGGTGCTAGCCCCTGTCCCTGCCTGCGGAGCTTCCTCTCTCTCCCCGAAAAAGGAATGAGAGGTAAAAGGAGAGTCTTCAAAACTCAAGCAGAACCTCATCTTGAGAAATGCCAATGAACAGCAGTTGTTTGAGAGAGTAAGGCTAGTTCCTGAGAAGTCTATCCTAGTGCTTGTACTGAGACTTTACTCTGTGCCCCCCGAGGTTCCGAGCATGTGCGTAGTAATTCACACAAACTCTACGAGAGGATTTCGGTTCTAAAAGTCTGTTCTACAGCTGAGATAACGGAGGCACGGTGGGGTTAAGTGACTCACGACTCAGACATCTTTACTTACAAGAAAGCCAGCTAGAACTTGAACGCAGGCACTGTCCCTCTGCTGCCGTGGCTCTTTGCCCCCGCACACTATTATATGGCCCTCCCTGTGCAGACCTTTCCTAGGGCCTTGGTGTGCAGGCACGGTTGTATTTCAGCGTGCGTTCTCCACTCTGGGATTGCTCCTACACGCCATGTTGAGCCTTCATACGTCACTGCCGCCTCACAGGCCCTGTTTGAGCTTACTAGACTTCTGCAAATGCTTTCATTCTTTTTTGCTGGTACAAGAGCTTTGGGAAATGAAAGTATGTCCCAATATGATTAGGAACAAGGACAACCACTTAATTGGCATTCTTCTAGCTCCAGTTGGATGTGCCTGTTAAGGCATTTTCTCTAGATCTTTGAGTCATTTTTCTCTGGTACATTATTCTAATTAACCTCATCTCTGTAGCCCTCGTTTTATTTCTTATTAGCCTCTGACCACCCAACAATTGATTTGTTCCGCTCAATCACCTGTGTGAAAAAGTGTGGCAAGCAAGAGGGTCTTCTTCCCAAAGCAGCAGGCCTGGTACCTGGAGTGTTTTCCCAGCAAGTGGTTCAGAATGTCCCTCTCGTTCGTTCTTGGGATAGATTCACCCCAAGGGCTTTTTGTTTACGAGGGTGAAGCTCTGGGCCCCTTAGAGGGAACACTGGCGAACAATGTTGGAAGGTCTTTAGTTACTTGGTCGGTAGAATTACATGCTTCTAGGCTGTATGGCAAGGACTTAGACTTTCAAAAATAAAAAATGGTAGAGTTTTAAAAACATACAGTAAAATATTGGGCTTGAAGAAATATGTAGAAGCCAGTTGCAAGGGAACACAAATAAAAAAAACATTTTTACTTAAGGAGTTAGAGGTTATCAGTGTTTCCTTTTTAACACCACCAGTGGGTCATTTTCAATGTGTCTGTGTCTTAAAATATGCCCCCCCCCCCCATTTATCAGGTCTATCTGGTTACTTTTGAGGAGCATAGGGACGAAGAAGATTTAATTGGCTTTGATGTTGAAAGGTCAGATGATAGAACTAGCTTCTGGAACATCTGGACCGAGGAGTTCAGATCTTGCTAGTTAGCCTCTTAATCTCTTGGCTGTGCTATGTTCTGTGTTGGATTCATTCATGTAGGCGTTTACCAACTTGTGGCATGATAACCATTCATGAGTCTGTTTTCATAGCAACTCCAGCAGAAAGAAATCTCTTCTTGTGAGTTGTAGTAGCTGTCATAGAATTTGGATCTTCCTGGTTCTGTGACTGGTCCAGCGTGTGCCATGCGCCCGTCCCTGCAGCTGTCTCGGGCTGGAGCGGAACTGGGTAGGCGCGAGATGTGAAAGTGTACTTACTTTTGAGTGGGTCACATGCTTCTCTCAGGAGTCACGGATGACATTCAGCCTACACAAGGTCATGGAAAGTGGGTGAAGAGGGTGCTTGTTTCAGAACAAGGGGGTGGTATTCTGGGAAGAGAGACCGTACACGTGTGTCCTACAACAGTGCTCAAGGCACAGTACATAACATAGGATTACAGGGTTGGAAGGAACCTTTAAATATCACCTAGCCCAGTTATGCATGATTGAATGTCATGTGAAATTTTCCCCATGAAGCTGTCTGACCAATTAATTGGCCATCTCTAATGGCATTTGCTACCAGGCAGGTAGGCATTGCCTCAGAAATACTACCATGCCTGGAGTTCCTTCATTGCTCTGCTCCTCCTGTCTGTCCTTCTGGTCAACCATCCATGTACCATCTGTTGTATATCTGAAAGTGAGATCCTTGATTTCAATGTACTTACACCTGCAAGATAGAAAGGTCAGTTATAATACAGTGACATAGGGGCTGCAAGAATATTTCTGGATTGTATGTGGTAGAGGAGGAGGACACAGGGAGGGAGATTGGAAATCCTCCCAGAAACAGTGAGACCTCGCTGGTTCCCCACAATGAATAGGAGTTTCCAAGCAGCCACGGGAAAAACGATCAGACTGGTGGATTTAGCATCTCTTCTAGGATTAAACCTTCTATATAGACTTAGATTTGAGTTATCTAGGGAAATTGGCTTATGCACTATCGAAGCCCAGTTAAACTACACATTTTTCAGGACATACTAATATGTTAGCGATACAGACGGCAAGCTGGTGACGCCGATTTCTGTATAGGTCACCCTCGTGGCATCTTAGAAGTTACCCTGATCTCCTGTTTCCTCCTGAGTACGTAACAAATAAATAGCTAAAGCTTCTGTGGGTTAAAATTTTTAGAATTCTTGGGACGCCTGGGTGGCTCAGTTGGTTAAGCGGCTACCATCGGCTCAGGTCATGATCCCAGCGTCCTGGGATCGAGTCCCACATCAGGCTCCTTGCTCGGCAGGGAGCCTGCTTCTCCCTCTGCCTCTGCCTGCCACTCTGTCTGCCTGTGCTCGCTCTCTCGCTCTTTCTCTCTCTGACAAATAAATAAAATCTTTAAAAAAATTTTTTTGAGAATTCTGGAATTCTTAATAACACTTCCCTAAGGCTTTTGAAAAGACTGGATATTGTTCATTTATTCATTCACTCTGCTGGGCAAAAAATATCCTCAACCGTGGTTTTCATATCTGATACCTAAAGATTAAAAACAGTACCTTGCAAAGAATTAGGATTCATGTAGAAAGTAAACATCCTGGTCCCTATAAAACACTGAAAATGGTGCTGGCAGCTTATAAGCACTCACTGGTTGTTACTCATGATTATCAGAAGACATCGATGATTTTCCCCTCATAGGTTGGCAAATGCTTTAAAAGTAATTATATCACTAACTAATAACCAATTGATTTAGAAGTGTTTTTCTCTGTGTACCTTGTAATATTTTTTTTATTTGTGTGTTACTTACATCATAAAAATTAAGGATATTAAAGATGGTGAGATTTAGCAAAGAACTTTAACTCCACATGCTTTGACTGCTTCCCTGAATTAATAATTTTCATGTCCATCATATTTCTCCTTGGCCCACAATTCATCCCATATTTGGATCTTGGCAAATGATGACTTGGTTAATTAGGCAGTCTGTTAACTCTGATTACTAAGTTATAACAGCTCAGTGTAGAAGCATCACTGTGCAATTTGGACTAAAAGGCTCTTCATTTTATCAAAACAAATTTACATTTATGGGTAAGTATGTTGAAATGCATTAGGATAAAATGATGTACTTCGTAAGGAAAATTTAAAAAGGGGTAAAGAATCATTTCCTTCTACGAAATTATTTTTTTATTATGACATTCATCATTTTATCTTTCACCAGGAATATACTTAAAAGCTTGGAGTTTTCTTTTAAAGCTTCAAAATGATAGCTGATTTAAACCCTCTATGATACAAGATTTGATGGACGCAGCGAATGTTCATCCGTGCATCTATTAGTGTGAGGGTACATGTTTATCTTCCAGTTCTGACCACAATGGCCTCTGATACTGGACTTGGCTGTAGAAATGAATCTTGACTGTGTTGGGTGGGGGGAATTAGTGGATTACATTAAGGCTCGCTCTCTTCCACAGCCGAAGGCATTGACAATTATTAAATAGGATTGGGCTTTTGTAGTCACTTTCCTTCCTCACCTTCGGCTTCATCGTCACTGAGCGCCACTGGGGTATCAAACTCTTATTTACTTTCTCCTGCTCTGCCTTCCTTCTTTCCTTTCTTAGCACATAATCCTTAGCCTCATGGAAAATGAGAAAAAGAACACACTAATTTTCTGAATTCGGCAGGCTCTGAAGTTTGTGTTAATTACCCTTCAAGATTCTGTCAGATACCGGTAGCATTGGGAAGATAGCATCTCACCCTTCACTCCCTCCCGGCTCTACACATGGAGCCTTGTGTGTGCGCGCACACTCATGGACACAGGCACACACACAGCACTCAGTGCCTGGCACGTAAGAGGTGTTTAATAGGTAGGTGTTCAAGACTGTTGGTTGGCAAAGTTGAAGCCCTGACAGCCTCCCACTCCCTTGGCCCCTAAGCTACTCTTCGAACTAGTCTTGCTTCAACAGCTGGGACCCTGTCGATTAGTACAATCACTAGATAAAATGGAGTTGATAAATTTAATATTTATTTTTTCAGTAAGCTTCCTGAAGTCTGACCTTTAGGGATTTCTGTGTTCTGGTTCCATGGGAAGGAGAGAAAGCGAAGAGAGAAAATATTTTTGAGGTTCAGTGAACATAGTATTTTGTTGATTGGTCATACTGACATGACCAGAGGGTTAGAAACAGGAAACCTTATTAGTTCTTTAGCTTTATTCATTCCATGGTAGCGCTTTATGCAAAATTGCCTTTTCTAAATCTAGAAAACCTTGCTGATGTTGTAGGTAGAGAGGTTCGCTTAGCTCAGAATGGAAGTTGGTGTTTTATGAATTTGATTATGTTCTCCTAATTGGGAACATTTAATAATAACCATAGATGACTCTCCTTTTGTGGAAGGGCTTACGTCTGGTTGTTCAGAGGTAAAGTGATGTTTTGAGCTCGAATTTGACAGCTTTGAGCGACAGTCAGCCTGAATAATTCAGTTTTCCACTAGCTTCCCTACCTCCCCATTCCTTCCGAAAGAACAAACCAAATAAGGAATTTTTAAAAACCGAAACCATTTTGGAGTATATGAATTCTTCTTATACTCGCTTTCAAAAGAGATAGCTTGACAGAGAGATGTACTCTGGGACTTTTATGTGTGAAGTAAATCCATAAGAACATGAATTTGTTTGTTTGTTTTTTTTAAATGGGGTTTTACCTCCCTAAACGATATGTGTATGATAATCAGGTCTCGCCAATAGAGCAAGAGAGCCCACTGGGAAACAGCTCCCTAAGGAATGAGTTAAGGAGTGACGTTCACGTGTATTTTCAAGCATCCTCTGAGGCAGAAATTTCTTTTCCCCACACCAGTGGTCCCCAGGAAGTAGAAATGGCAACGTCAAGAAACGTTCTCGATGGCTTTTTTTTAATAAATAGGCCTGTGGGTAGAAATGAGCAGACATATTGGACAGTTGGATACTGTTACCGTGTGGTTTTATTAATTACATTTATTCCTTTAAAATGACCTTGGACGAAAACAACCACCGTTTCTGTGGTCATGGTTAGCAGATGTTTACCGTAATTCTTCGCTCAGTGAAAAAAGTGCCTCTTCCACCCAACAAAAACAGCCACGTTTGCTTGGCTAAGTCAAAACTTTGGCGCTTGGGTCTTACTTTATATATCATGGCTCCAGTCACACAACCTTTCCAAGTGTGAGGCTTAGCTCACCCACTCCGACATCTGCGGGAGAGCTTTGCTCACAGTGATCTATTATGTGAGCGCTTCTATGTGAGCGCTATTATGTGATTACTTCTTACACTGTTCTTGGCGTCCGCCCTTCCTCATCGAAACCCATATTCTCTATGCAAGCCCCTCTTTGTTTTCCTTCTATAAGCACGTCGGCCCCTTCATGTTAAAAGCTTTCCCCTCTGCTCGATGGCCATTTTAGTGAGGATTTTGCTGATAGAAATAGAGTCAAAGTCAAGGTTTGCTTCTTGATAGGAGAGTTTGGTTTGGGCCGGACTACCTCTGGAAGAGAAGGCATAGCCTTTCTATTTTGTGTTTGGAAAGTGCCTTTTCTGATGGCATGTTAGGCCCCCTTCAGTGCCTCACTATTTGTCTGTCTGTCCCTCTCTATTTATTGCCAGTTTCTGTTTTTTTACAAGCACCAAGTGATCATGAACATTTCGATAGTCCCTGCCTGCACTTGCCATTCATGGTTTAATGGGTGTCTCAGGAGCAGCTCCCTCATCTGGACTGAATCTCCACACTGAAGAATACCGCTTGCTCTCTAGCCATGCTGAAAGGAAATGCAACAGCAGAGTTTTGCTTTTCTTGGGAAGCTCCTCCCTTTGGAATGGAGAACTCTGGGTGGCTCTTCTTATTTTGTTTCCATTGCCAAAATAAGCAGGGATCTTGCATAACACCAGGGTAGGAAAAAAGAAGTAATTTTAAGGAAAACATATGTTCATGTTGAAAAAGAGGGAGCTAGAACCAGGCAGGGGACAGTGGCCCACAAAGTTAAAGCCATCTTTTTAATTCAGGTGGGACAGCGGGTTTTGGTCAGCGTGGTATATCTTATGAAATAAGTTGCCTTCCCCACATCCCCAAGTCTTGGATCCAATTAGAAATAAATCTTGGGAGTGGGAAACCAAGTTTGGTGGGCTAGTTAATTGATACATGTGGTAGTTGGAATGCAACCAGTCCTGTATTTGTTAAATTATTTTCCTATGATCTTGGTTAACAGTAAGTGATTTCCTTGGAGATCGCTTTGTTTGAGATGCCTGCCCTGGTCTGAAAACAGAGCCCCAGCTATCAAAATGTGATTCTCACTTGGTCTGACTTTAGGAAAATGGAAGAGGGTTTGCATATTAAAATGAACTGAAGAAGAAAAGAACAAAATAAAATGAACCAAAGAGGTCTACTCTAGCTTTGGGTTGATTCATGGACATTCAATTTGTCCTTGAAACAGATTCTAAATAATGTCTGTTGCTAGAAACAGACACTTGTAATGTTGCACACTATTTGTGGGTGGCACGTTTTGAAAATGCAGCTCATTTCCTAAAAAAGAAGAGAGAATAGAAAAAAAAGAAAAAGAAAGAACAACAACAAGAACAAAAAATCCTTGACGTTTCGTCTATTCTCAAGGTTTAGAAATGTCAAGGCTGGGGGAAAATTCAGCGAAGTTCCTTTCCCATTATAAACCGAACACTTGTCTCCTGAAAACGTCGCTTTGAAGGAGGTAGGGCCCAGAGCATTCTGGGTACTGGCATATGTCTGCAGTGCCAAAGCCAGAGGCATCTTGGATGGGCTCACATAGAGAGGAGACGTGAGTGTGTGATAGCCCCCAGATTGGAGAGCCCTGATTGTGCCTGGAACTGACTATATGTATGTTCACTTCTTTCTCGCTGCACAAAAAGCACAGCTAAACAGAGGTCTGGCTGGTGAAGACCTGTGAGAGGGCATGCCTCTTAAAGAGTGTTTCTTCCCTTGAGCACTGATACAAGGAGGTTTGGAAAGTGTAGCAGGGTGGATCCAGGCTTGTGTTCAATCTGTGTGATTAAAAATAATCTAATTAATATTTAAAAACTCATATTAGAAAAAGCCTTACATTATCATATATATTTAAAAATACATATATTATATATATATATGCGTGTGTGTGTGTGTGTGTGTATATATATATGTATATATATATATATTTAAAACTTACCCCACCCTTCCAAAGAAAAGGGGAAGCAAAGCCATTTCAAGTATCAGATTATTCTTGGATGTCAGTTTAAGGTTCAGTTCAGTTATTTTAGTGCACTCCTTTTTCCTCCAAAGACCTCAGAAGGCATTGTCGGTAGTAAATGAGTCATTTTGCTGTTGGATAAATGAAGTAAAAAAAAAAAAAAAAAAGAGAGAGAGAGAAAAATCAGGGTATGTCCACATGAAAAAGGAATTTTGAGTTGGATTTTCTTTCGATCCTTACTGTAGGCTACATTTTTTTAGAAGTATTTTTGTCCTTTGAGATCAATCAAACTATTAGTGGCAGATGCCATCTCATTATTAGTGGATAGTAGGGAAGGCCCCAAGAAAACTGTGAGAGTAGACCTAGAAATCCCCAAAGCCTCATTTGATAATTACAATATGACCATTTCTCGGGTTCTTCCTGTGTATCAGCTACTATTGTAAGCAGTAGGCTAGCACTATTTTATGGAATCCTTATACATACCGTGAAGTGTAGACACTCTTATCACCAGGTTTTGAACGAGTGAACTGAGGATCCGAGAAGTTAGCTGTGTTAAATTGCCTGGGGTTATGGAAAAAACAGACAAAACTGAATAATGGTCTGTAGTTAATGGTAATGTACCTCTGCCAGTTTCCTGGTTCTGTACTATTTTTGTAACTTTCTAGAAGTCTACAGTTCTTTCAAAATTAAACTTTAAAAATGGCAGATTTTACACTTGAGTCGAGGTCTGTTTGCTTTTGAAATCCAGATTATTCACTTGCTTTTTTAAATCACTTGGCCAGCAAGAAGATGATCTCTGCTCCGTTCTCTTTCCAGGGGCAGTCTCCGTTCACCAGGTGGTAACGTGTGGCCTCCCATAGCTTGTTGTAGTTCTAGGAAGCAAAATCCATCCTCCCTTCTCCTGTGTTCTCTCCCTTATCATGCTCCTTCCACACGGTCCTCCCTCCCCCCTCCCCCGTTCAGTTCTTGGTAGGGAGACTGGTGATATTTATCTTGAACCGATATGGCCTGACAAGTTGGGAGCAGTTTCGTGGTGGAGTCTGATCATTCCTGGTGTGTACGTGAAGATGCGTGTGGATATGTGTTAAAGAAAGATGGTAACAGGCAACTAAGCATTTACTGGTGGGACGCATGTACACCTGACGAGCCACGGAAAGTTTACCTTCACAAGGCTAGTTATTTGTGCATCAGAAAACCTACCAGATAGAAATTCAGAAAGCTAAGTTCTAAAGCTTGTCCGTTTCCTCATTTAGGAAATTATTAGGAAGAGAATCTACCCAAAGCTTCTCTGGAAAATAACATGGTGTTCTGTATAACACAACTTGAAACTCCTGTCTCTACTGAGTAAAGATGATTGTCGCAGAAGTTACTCAGTATTATGGCTGGAAAAATCAAGCTCTAGAGAGAATTGTGAACTGATAGATTAAATCAAACTAAGAGTTTATTTGAACTCTTTCTTCCTTTCTGGTATGGAGGTTTCCAGTTACACCTTTCCCGGTGAACACTGCTTTACTTGTGTCTTGTAAGTTTCGATGTGTTATTTCTTTGTTTTCATTCATCTCAAAGTATTTCCTAATTTCTTTCTGGCCCACTGGTTATTTAGGAGTGTGTTTGGTTTCTGCGTATTGGTGAATTTTGCAAACTTCTTTCTGCTATTGATTCCGAATGCCATTTCCTTGTAATTGGGGAACATACTTTGTATTATTTTCATCTTTTAAATTTATTGAGGTCTGTTTTATGGCTTAGCTTATGGTCACTCCTGGAGAATGTCCCATGTGCACTTGAGAAGAGTCTCTATTCTGTGGGTGGGGGGAATTTTCTATCGATGTCTGCTAGGTTTATTCATGCCTTCTGTTTCCTAGTTGTTCTTCTGACTAGGTCTATGCATTATTGTTCGCGGGGTGTTGAATTCTCCAGCTGTTTCATTGAATTTGTCTGTTCTTCCCTTCCTTCCTGTTAGTTTTTGCTTCATGTGTTTGGGAGCTCTGTTTTTAGGTAAAGACTTTCCTGAGGGGACCAAAAAAGAGTACTCTTGTTGTGTCACCTACTTTCAGGACTTCACTGAGTTTTAGAGTTCAAAAAGAACACCACACTGATGAAAAACCTTGGCTTTATAGTATAGCAGCTCTCTGACGTTGATGGAGGCCATTTAGGCCATGTTTACACATGTAAAGAGAAAGGGCGATTGATGGCTTATTCAGCCCATGTATTTTATTACTATAAGCGACCAGTAGGGTTCACCAGGTAAGACCAAACCAACATTATCTTCAGTAGCAGGTGACTGAGCGCTTTGACTGACCTGGATGTAATTCAGCCTTTCATCTCTACTCTTCACTTACTCTGTGTAGACATGGACTAACTGAATGCAAACGTGCTCCATGGGGAAAATACGCTTTTTGGTTTGTCGTTTTTGTTTTTTTTTTTTAAGCAAATAAGAATAAAATGCAATTTTCTCGTTGTTTCTAAATCTATGACTCTACAGCGCTTTCTGTGTGTAGGCCACGTGGCAAACTCCAGGTGCATCTGTCACACAGAAATTGCTTTTCCCCCCAAATACAGAAATGTGAAATAAACCAATTTGGGCTCAAGTAGTGTATGCTAGATTTACTTAGTATCTATCGAACATCTCCCTACACTCACTGTATTAGGGCTAATCATAGAGTTAGAACTGCCTAGTTTTTGCACAAATGCATATACAGCTTCTACTTAGGCTGTGATACTGCTCACTGATTGTTTTTGCTAACAATGTTATGGCCAAACATTTAATTTTTTTTTTTCTTTTCAGCAGTATTGTAAATTTGTTCTAGGCATATGTCAGTTGGAAAAGCAGGGGTGGGGGTAGTACACACACACACACACACACACACACACACACCTAACACAGACACACAGGCTTACGTACTTATACCTAAAAGATCATTCCTCGATGAATACATTTGTAAAAGGCATTTATCTTTGATTTCTCTATTTCTTTTGCCATTTTATTATCCTTAACCATGTTTTGGTGTTCAGCGATGAGTGATGTCATAGTTAAGCCATTGCTTTTGAATTCACTAGGAATGAAATGCTGTGTGGCTGAAGAGATTGTACATGTATGTTAAAGGCATTTTCTTTTCTTGTCATGTCTCTGAATAGTCCGTAGAGCTGATGGCTAGTGGGGGAAGCCGCGTAGTTCTGCATCTTAACTTTCTCCAAGAGAGGAATTATTGTCTTTTGTCATATTTTTTTTTCAACGTGTGACCTCCCTACCTGCTGGGTTTCCCCACAGCTGTCCGCTCACTACTCCAGCACCATACTGCTGCTAGCCTTCCTGCTTCACAAATAGGAAGTAAACAGAGAATCTTGCTAATTTGAGCCCAGTAGGAACCTTAACACTGTAATGAGGGACTAATTTTGAAAGCACAGACGTAGCTCACAAAATTAGAGCCAAATTTTTCAATGATCTTAAATAACTAATTGAGAGTAAGAATGGTACTTAAGGAAGAGTGAAATACTGCCACATCGAGGAGTGAACAAAAGCCAGAGAAGGATCCTGATGGAGTCTTTGTAATTATGCAGTCTGACTTGGGCTGCCACCGAGGCTAATCTAAGCGTGGGAATGATAATGTACCTTAGAGGACAGGTCTGTGGTTGAAACCCTCTTGATAGATTTTGACAAATTAAACAGTGGTAAAGATGTTTGGAAGTTGTCCAGGTCCTTACCATTATTTATGTCCGGGAACTAGAAATCAGTGGTTAATTTGCAGTTCTTATAATTTTTATGATACTCCTGTTGTTGTAAATTTAGCCGTGTGCGGCATCGGCTCAGCAGGATGTGTTTTCTGTTGTCAGCTACCTTTTGACATCGTGATAGATTTCAGTTGCCAAATCTTTCTTGATAGAATAAAATGTAAGAGAGAGCTTATACAGACTCTTTGGATCAGATCCAGACACACGCAAGCATACGATGGACTTTCTGAGACGGAAAGGCTCAGACTGGAAATAGAGGGGAAAGGTAGGTCCTGTTGATTTTTGGTTTTCTTCTTTTTCTGATCATGTGCCCATAACCCCTTCTGGCATCATTTTCTAGATGGGCTTCTCTTAGCATGACTCAACGCTGGCCTGCCTTTTTTTTTTTTTTTAAGATTTTATTTATTTATTTATTTGACAGAGATCGCAAGTAGGCAGAGAGGCAGGCAGAGAGAGAGGAGGAAGCAGGCTCCCCATGGAGCAGAGAGCTCCCGATGCGGGGCTCTATCCCAGGACCCTGAGATCATGACCTGAGCCCAAGGCAGAGGCTTTAACCCACTGAGCCACCCAGGCGCCCCTGGCCTGCTTTTTGATGTGTGGTACCTTTTGTGATAACCAAAGTGTAACTTGAAATTACAGATTTTCCACACCTTTCAACAGTGTATGAACGTCTGTGCCCTTTTTATTACACTGGGTCACAGGCTCCTTCATCTTGTGTTTTTCCTCAATATGTTTTAGCATCCATTACATGATTTTAACGAAAATATTGATTTTCCCCCTGATAATTAAAGCCTTAGTTGGAGGGGTGCTTTGTAGTTAAGATGTTTCTTTCCTCCCTCTTCTCCCGTTTATTCCGAATGCCTCCTTTATAATTATCCTCTCCCATAGCCCCGACCCTTGACCTGCTAACAACAGGAGAGGATTAGTGGACACCCTGCCTTTTTTGTACCTTGCTTCTCTGCGAGTCTCTGTGTTGACCTCTAAATGATTTCTTCTCAGGCCCTCGCTCTGTTATGTAACATATTTTGTAGATCTCCCTTGGATCTGTGTGAACGTCTAGCCTCCCATTTCACTTACATCATTTGCTCGCTTGAAAACATTTTATGACTCCATTGGCCAACCTTTTAGTTTTTGCTTTCATATCCCTCCTTTGAATCTCTTCAGAGGAACTTACTCCTTCATCTTCACTGTGAGCTCAGCAATAACACCAAGGTATGATGTGTCTGACCGAAGGATCTCTCGTGGGGGGGGGGGGCGTCCCTTGTCCCTCTTTTGTGTAATTGGGTTACATATCTGAAGTAACTTGTTTGGAGTGTCCATTGGCAGGGGGCAGGGACTCTGCTGCCCTCGTTTGCCATAGCCTTCTCTGCTCCCAACGTCTAATAAGTGTTTAAAGATAATTGAAATGATTGGTGATCAATGCATAGTGAAGAAGAGCTTATTAACCTTTTTTAGGCAGGAGAACATTATCCTTGAGGTGAAAGTTTCTCGTCCCAGTAACTTTAAATCAGATCCATCGGACTCCTTGGGTCCCTGCTACATAACACCATAAATTGGTTTCGTGTTCTTCATCTCTTTTCTGGAAGGTGTATAGCCCTTTGCTATTGCATCAAAGATGAGCCAATATTCATGTATTTGAGATAAATTCAAATAAATGCACTTGGATAATGTATTTTTAGGGCATGCACTTTAAAATTTTTATTATAAAGGAAAATACAATTATAGAAAACCACCCAAACACACACACACACACACACACACACACACACACACACACACACAGCTGGTTCTGTACAATGTGTCCTATTTCTGCACTTGCCTGAAAGGTAGCCACTGTCAAATGAGCTCCTGAAAGTCGACTACGGTGGCTGAGAAACTAAATTTTATTTAGTTCTAATTAATTTACACCCTAATAGGCATAAGAGGCTAGTGATCGTTGTAGTGAACAACATTCATGCATATGTATGTATTTATACGTCACTTGTTCTAAGGCGGGTTAACATGCGTTCAGTTAAGATATGGAACTTTGCCAGCCACCCAGCCATTTCATGTGCCTTATCCCACTAATAGCCCCTTCCAAAAGTAACAAGTACTCTTATTAATTTTTTTTTTTTTAGAGTAGGGTCCGCATCCAAAGTGGGGCTTGAACTCAAGACGAGATCAAGAGTTGCTTGGTCTCCTGACTGAGCCAGCCAGGCACCCCAGTAACCGGTACATTTAGGAATCACTTCCCTTTGTTTTATTATTATTATTATTATTATTATTATTATTATTACTATTATTGTTATTTTGTTACCTACAGGTGCATTCTTAGACACCCTAGGTTAGTATTGCCTCTCCCTTTTTAAAAATTGATATATCTATGAAACAAAATGGGATCAGGAGGATAGACAAACCGTAAGAGACTCTTAATCTCATGAAATAAGCTGAGGGCTGCTGGGGGATTGGGGGGTAGGGATAGGGTGGCTGGGTTATGGATGTTGAGGGTGGTATGTGCTATGGTGAGTGCTGTGAAATGTGTAAGCCTGGTGATTCACAGACCTGTACCCCTGGGGCAAATAATACATCATATGTTAATTAAAAAACAAATAAATTGATACATCTTTTAAGTTTCTCAGTTTGCAAGTTTCCCTCTGTTCTTTTCTTTGCACGCTACCTTTGGGAGGACCCTGGTCATCTGAACTGTAGAGTTTCCAAGAGTTTGATTTTGCTGATTATATCCTTAGTTCACGTGTTCCTCTGCCCTCTATATTTCCTACAGATTGGTGGCTGGATCCAGAGGCTTATGTTTGATGCCTTTAGCAAGACTCTAAGTGGTGTTATGTTCTTTCATTCAGGAGGGACAATAATATTTTACTGTCTTTATTTTTGTGATAGTAACAGCCATTACTGCTCACTGCCCAGATCCATTAATTCATTAGGAGTTGCAAAATGGTGATATTCTAATTCTGTTTATTAGCTGCAATACATTTGTAATTTTACTCTTATCTACTCTGTGGGTAGCCAGTGGGTCTCTTCATATAGGAAATATAGGATAAATACTTGCTTCTGTTTGCCATTTTTCAAAATAATGAATTGGTTCCACATTACTCTTGGAAAGCCATCAGTAAACTTTAATATCTTTCTGAACCATGAATTTAAATGTTAGTCAGTTTCAATCCCTTAAATTTCTTATTTTTTACTGAAGAGTGTCCACCTTTGATCATGGAACTTCTTTATATTAACTCCTTGATCTTTCTGAGATGATCCTACTAGTCTTTGGGTGTGTCTTTGCTCACTGCTAGGACAGTAGCAGATTTACTTTGTAAATTTCTTGCCTGAGAACTGAAATAGGCCATCTGTCTAAGAACACTTTCTTTAGTGGAGATTTGTGTTTCAAGAGTTTTCTTAGTGTTAACCCTCATTGTTCCTGATTTGGTCATTGTATCTTGATTATTGTGTCTAGGTCTCATGAATTCATGTTGATATTGCTGTTTCATATTCAGTATTGGAGGGCTTTTAATTAGCTTCTTATCTGTTACATACTTATATGCTTTCTTCTTGGTTTTCAGGAATATGGGGTGGTGAGCATTGAGTAATGTATAGAATTATTGAATCAATACGTTGTACAACTGAAACTAATATAACATTGTATGTCAATTACAGTTCAGTTAAAAAAAAAGAATATGGGGGAGGGTAGAATTAAAATATCCCATAATCACTAACTTGCTTATTTATCCACCATATGTATATTAGTCTCAGAATAACAATACTAATACTACCACCTCTAATTATAATTACCAAAAAGAGTTAAACATTTTCCCTGTACTCTTCCAAATTTCTCTCTGTGCTTTTTTTTTTAATGGTGTTCTATTGCTTGTCTTTTCAGAGCATACAGCTATTTATACTATACTTGCCCCCTTTAACCCAGTTTTAGTCTTCGTTCTGCAGGTAAGTATATTCATTACTCAACACTAGTCTTTACATTGATGTCTCTATCATTTTGTCTAAAGCTCATTTTCTATTAGATTCCATAGTAAGGGCTCATGGGAACTATATTCTCTGAATTCTTGAATTTTGATAACAGTTTACCATGCCCTTTATACTTAAAAGGCAGTTTTGCTGGGTGTAGAATTATTGGTTCACATTTTCAAAGTATCTTGATGGTGTTATTTTATTTTCCTCTGGCTCAAGCCCATTTTCTTGGCGGGGGGGGGGGTGTTTGTAGGATTTATTTATTTATTTGAGAGACAGAAGAGTGTGTTTGAGCAGGAGGAGGGGCAGAGGGAGAGGAAGAGGGGAAGGGCTCCATCTCATGACCCTGAGATCATGACCTGAGTCGAAATCAAGAGTTGGATGCTTAACTGACTAAGCCATCCAGGCACCCCTCGTGTAAGTCTTAAGTACAATGATTTTACGTAGTATGTTTTGGTGTTGGTCATTTTGAGTCAAAAAGCTCTAGTATCCAGTGTCCTCTTTGACATACATTCCCAGATTTTTTTTTTTTTAATGTCAAGAACATTTCTTTGTATTATAGTTTTAATTATTTGGACAGATCACTTCCTTTGATTTCCTTTTCAGGGATTCCTATTTTCTGTATGTTGGATCTTCTTTACCTGTCTTCAGCATTTGACACTGTCCTTTAAATTCTTTTTATCTTCATTTCTTTTTGATTTTTAGAATTTTTCTCCTTTTTTCTCTTAGGTTTTAAAGCATTATTTATCATATTTCTTTGTTCTTGTGTCCTGGTGTATGCCTCATTTTAAAAATGATTTTTTTCAGATTCATTCTTTCTTCCCTCATTTCTCAGTTTTTCTAATTCTGATTTATGTTATTTTTTTCATGCCTTTTTATCCTATAGCCAATGTCTTTTAGCTCATTTACAGTTTTGATCTGCCCTAGGGCATGTCTTTCTGGCATGTGCTTTCATTTTTATTCTTTTCCTTTTTCTTCCTTTTAACTTTGTGTAGCATTTGAGCTTAGAATTTTTTTTATTGTTCATTTCTATGTGTAAGTGGTTTTTCTAAACTTTTACTTAGGGAGGCTTGATTTAGATAGTTCTTCTGACTTCATGGAGCTCCCTCTTCTGGTCTAGTTTCTACTAGTGGGTTACTGTCCTGCTTTCTAAAATTTCTTGACTCTGTCTCCCTTGCCTACAACTTTTAGACCTTGTCTTTCTTTCCTTTTGATTTTCTGTGTTTTTCAATTTTGGTTCAGTTTCCAGCAGTTTTTCCTGGGTGTGAGGTCCAGTGCTAGCATGGAGTCCCACCAGCTCCATTTCAAGAGGTTGTATGTACTGGACTACTCTGGACTTTTCACAGTCTCTTCATGTAAGCCCTTTGTACTGACTCCTTCCTAGAATGGGAGAAATTCCTCCCAGGGTTTTGCTGCTGTTTTAAATTGGCTCATCACACTTTCCATTTACTACTTTATTGCAATTTTGGGGGTTCTTTTTCTCAAGTCCTTCAGTTGCCCTGTTGTTTCCCTCTCCTTTCTGCACAGATGTTGCTGATCTGCAGGACTTGTAGGCAGCATTGGCTTTTCCATAACTGTTTGTACTTTTGTGTTTCAGGCAATACCTAGTCACCTAATTTTGCTATAAATTTGTCCATGGATTTTTGGTTTTGCTCTCAGTTTGTTGTTTTTGTGTGGGGAATTGAGAAGATTCAAAAACCATGCTTTTGCCTCTGCCTCTAATTTTTAAAACTGCATTCAGTTTAATTAAACTAAAAACCCTGGTTCACCCATTTCTCCCACCCGACAACCTCACACCTCTGGCAATCAAGAGTCTGTTCTCTGGACCTATTAGCTTAGTGTACACACACACACACACACACACACAAACACACTTTACAAATTAGGTGTGAACTGTGTGGATCTGCTTGTATGCAGTTTTTGTTTTTTTTCTAAATACAGTACTGGAGGGAGTACCTGGGTGGCTCAGTCCACTGAATCCGAATCTTGGTTTTTGGCTTAGGTCATGATCTCAGGCTTACGGGATCAGCCCTGCATCAGGGCCCTCGCTCACTGGGGAGTCTGCTTGGGATTCTATCCCCCACTGGTCCTCTGCCACTCACGTTCTCCCTCTCTCTCTCTCACTGTCAGACAAATAAACCTTTCAAAAAATACAGTACTATAAATGTATTTTCTCTTTCTTATGACCGTCTTAATAAAATAACATTTTCTTTTCTCTAGCTTACTTTATTATAAGAATACAGTTTACAGTACATATATAAAATACATGTTGGTCAACAGTTTTTGTTATTGGTAAGCTTTAGTCAACAGTAGGCTAGTAGTAGTTTGGTTTTTAGTAAGCAAGAAGCAGTGTGTATATTTCTGAGGGTGTGGGGCATTAGCAGCCTTAGCACCAGCATTGTTCAAGGGTCAACTGTGTGTGTCTAAAATTTATCTACTTTTAAATTCTTTGTGTAAGAGAGACCACACGATATTTGTCTTTCTCTGACTTACTTTGCTTCATATAATGCCCTCGAGGTCCATTCATGTTGTCGCCAATGACAAGAGTTCATTCTTTGTTATGGCTGAATAATATTCCATTGTGTATATGTGCCACAATTTCTTTATCCATTTAACCACTGATGGACACTTAAGTTGTTTCCATTTTTTAGCTATTATAAATATGCCAAAATGAATGTAGGAACGCAAGTGCGCGTGCGCACACACACACACACGCATATATGAGCCATGATAATTTTTAATAAAATTTATACATATATTTATACTAATTTGAATGAATATATTCATTTTATCTTTCTTTATGTAAATAGCCAGCAGTAGAATTACTGGATGACATAGTAGGTCTGTGTTTAATTTATGGAGAAACCTCCCTACTGCTTTCTGTAGCAGCTACACCAATATACATATCCATTAGCAGTGCACAAGAGTTCCCTTTTTCTCCATGCCCTTAATAACACTTGTTGATTCTAATCTTTTTTGTAGTTATCATTGTAACAGATATGAGGTAATATCTCCTTGTAGTTTGATTTGCATTTCCCTGATGATTAATGATGTAGAGCATCTTCTTATGTACCTGTTGGCCATCTGTGTATCTTCTTTGGAAAAATGTCTATTCATTCTCTGTATTTCTGCTTTCGTTTGTTTGATCATTTCTTTTAATACCATGCTGTTTTAATTTTAATTACGTTGACTTTGTAATGTAGTTTGAAATCAGGGATCATTTTGTCTCCAGCTTTGTTTTTCTAATTCACGATTGCTTTGGTTATTTAGGGCCTTGAAGGTTCCATACAAATTTTACAATTTTGGAATCTGTATATTGCTTTGGGTAGTATGGACATCTTAACAATATTAATTCTTCCAATCCATGAGCGTGGAGTATTTTTTCAATTATTCGTGTATTTCTTCTTTCCTTCAATTCTTCTTTAATGTCTTAAAGTTTTTAATATATGAGTTTGTCACTTCCTTGGATAAATTTATTCTTAGGTATTTTTTTTTGGTATAATTATAAATGGGATTGCTATCTTGATTTCTCTTTCTGGAGTTGCCATTAGTGTATAGAAACACAGCATATTTTTGTGTATTGGCTTTGAATCCTACAGCTTTACTTAATTTGTTTCTTAGGTCTAACAGTTTTTTGCTGGGGTCTTTAGCATTTTCTCTATATAATGTCATGTTATCTGCAAATACTGAGTTTTCCTTCTTCCTTTCTAATTTGTATACTCCTTCCTTTCCTTCCTTTTATTTCTTTTTCTTGCCTAATTGCTCTGGTCAGGACTTCCAATACTGTGTTGAATTATCATGGCAGAAGTGAGCCATGATAATTTTTTGTCCTGTTTCTGATCTTAGAATAGAAGCTTTCAGCTTTTCACCATTGAATAGGATATCAGCTGTGGACTTGCCATATATGGCTTTTATTATGTTGAGTCTTCCCTTTTCTGCCTGTTTTTTTTTTTTTTTTGAGAATTTTTATTGTAAATAGATGTTGAATTTTTTCAAATGCTCTCTCTGCCTCTATTGTGATGATCATATGTTGTTTTATCTTTCATTTTGTCAATGTAGTATATCACAGTGATTGATTTGCACATGTTGAACCATCCTTGCATCCCTAGAATAAATCCCACTTGATCATGCTGTGTGATCCATTTAATGTGTTGTTGAATGCAGTTTGCTTATGTTTTATTAAAGACTTTTACCTCTGTGTTCATCAGGGATTTGGACTTGTAATCTTCTTTTCTTGTGGCACCCTTGTCTGGTTTTTGTATCAGGATAATTCTCCTTGTAACACAAGTTTGGAAGAGTTCCTTTCTCTTAGATTTTTTGGAAGAGTTTTAGAAGAATTGGTATTAAGTCTTTGAATGTTTGGTTGAATTCACCAGTGAACCTGTCTGGTCCTAGACCTTTTTTGTTTGGGAAGTGTTTTGATGATTGATTCTAGTAAACGGTCTATTCAGATTTTGTATTTTCATCAAGTTTCAGTCTAGGTAGCTTGTGTGCTTCTAGGAATTTATCCGTTTCTTCTAGGTTGTCCAATTTGTAGGCTTCTTCTTCTTCACAGTAGTCTTTTATGCTCTTTTTGGGTTTCTGTGTTACCACTTATAACATCTCTTTCATTTCTGATTTTGAGTTGTCTTTTTATCTTGATGAGTCTATCTAAAGGTTTGCAAGATTTGTTTTTCTTTTCAAAGAATCAACTCTTAATTTTTTCTATTGTTTTAAATTTTATATTTCTTTATTCTGCTTTAATCTTTGTTGTTTCCTCCCTTCTACTAAGTTTGGGCTCAGTTCTTTCTGTAGTTCCTAGAGGTGTAAAGTTATCCTGTTTTAGACTTAAAATTTAAGTTAGAATTTTCTTTTTTCATGAGATAGGCATCTATTGCTGTGAACTGCTCTCTTAGAACTGCTTTTGCTGCATCCCATAAATTGTGGTATGTTATATTTTCATTCTCATTTGTCTGGAGGTATATTATTCTTTTTCTTCTGTTCAGCAGCATGTTGTTTAATATCCTTTGTTGATAGGTATGTGCTTATATCCATTTTGTTAGTCGTTTCTGACTGTTTTTGTAGTTCCTGATCTCTGATCCTGTAGGGCAGTCCTGGACTTTGACATTTAATAGGTCTAGACTTTGTGAACGGAGAGCTCCGTGTTTAGCTGGGTCATCATTCCAGCTGTCTAAACCATTGCAGCCAAGTGGGTTGGTGAGGTCATATTCCACCTTATCAGAGAGCCTCAGGCTGGTTGCTCAGGTCAAAGGAGTCCAGTCAACCTCAGTATTGAGATCAGAACGGATCAGTGTAAGCGTCCCAAATCTGTCAGAGTCTTCTGGTCAGTATGATAGACGCCATAATTAGGAGTAAGACAGGGTTATGTGTTTCCTCCTTGTACAACTTCACTGGCATTTTGGCAAGATGCATTGAAGGCAAGTCTCGGCTTGAACTCTGCCAGATGGGCAGAGCTGTATCAGGAAGTAAGCCCAGAAAAGTCATACAATTTGTTCCTTGGAGTCCCTCTTTCCTGCCCTCGCGCACTCCAGCAGGCATCATATAAAAAAGCTGTACTATGAGGAGCGAGTGATAACATTTTGATGGCAGAATCTGCATGTTTCTAACTGAAAGGGAACAGTGTTTTCTCATAGTACCAAATGAGAGCTGGGCCTCAGGGGCAGTTTTGAAGGTATGAGGCTCCTCGGTGTTGCCACTCAACGATCTTTTCAGCTCATCCTGCATCTTGAACACAACTGTTGCACCAGTGAAGATAATTTCAGGTGTCTGTAGTGCTCGTGAACAGACTTCCTGGTGTAGTTCTAGATAACCATACCTGAGGTACTTGTTGGCCTTCTCTCCTGTGTGGAAGGTTGAGGGAATGTTCTGGCGGGGACGGATCTCTGATTCGAAAGGTATGTGTGTATCTCACTAAAATAAACATGTATGTGCACTTGATTTGGAAAGAGTTAATTAGCAAAAGAGAGAGAGATTAGAGGTATTTTAAGATTCAGACACATGTTATGATCAGTAAACACCATGCATGTGTACGTCCTTACAGAATTGAACTACCCTTTATATCAGGTCATTTGCTCTGTTTCTAACTTTGTCTAGAAGTTGATTGTTGATCAGATTTCATGGTTTGTGAGTATATATTTAATCACAGTTCAATTCTGTTGCAGCTGGCCAACTGAGAAAAAAGCAAGTGACCTCTATGTTATGGCTGGGAAACCTTTTCCAGTACAGTGAGTCTGCGTCGCTTCTGTCTTAGGAGTGATAACAAGGCTGTCACCTCCTCCCTTTCAGCTGTTCCTCCCCATTGATCCATCAGAGTTAGCCCTTCACAAGCATTTCTGAAGGTATCTTTTCTCTTCTCACCTCTTGTTTGGTCTGTACCTGCTTTTGTTCCATACTGCGCTTTGGTTTCCAATTTGGGGAGACAGCATAGCGTGGTGGTTGAGATGGTGGATTCTAACACAGACAGCAGAATTCAAACCCATGCTGTACCATTCGTTAGTTTCCTCATCTATTAAATGGGATGAAGGACAGCCTAGTACTGTACCTGGTCCACAGGAAGTGTTGCTTTCACACTATCGCTTTTCTTCCTACTGCTGCTATTCTTGGTTTGGTCTACCATCTCTTTTTTACTCCGTCCTGTAGGTCCCTCCAGATTTAGAGTTCATCCAGACCCTGCTGTAGCAGATGGCCTTCCATCCCCCACATCCTTTGTTTTCTTCCTCTTCCCAGTTACTAGTGGAGTTAGGGATTTGCTTGAAATCTACCCTGATATTTACCCACCTAAGACATACAACCGGTGAACATGACAGGAAAGCTTTTCTCAAGGCAGATACGTTTATGAGGATGCTTTTGTTGAATTGGACTTGGTTTAAAAACATACTCTTCTCTCTTGAAGAACTCTTACAGGTTTTGTGTTGGGAGCTAGATCTCCCATCAGCTCTGCCATCACAGTCATCACAGAAGGAAGTCAAAACCCAGTTGCTACCAGGTGTTTTTTTAAGCATCATCGGGAGCCTTATTATAATTACTATCGGATCATTGTTTTTCATATTTGTCTCTTGTGATGCTTTTCCCATGGATTTCCCACCATTGAGTCCAATGTACAGCACAGTCCTCTTGAATTCAAACCCCTCTTATTAGCAGCACCTCCCCTCTGCATGGGTTTTAAGGTGATCTCGTAGCAGAAGATCACGTTTCATTACGCTTGGAAGAAGAGAGTAATGGCGTATTCCTTGTACAGTTGGCTTCTCCCTGCTAATGTACACCAGACTGCTTCATTAAAAACAAAAAACAAGCAAACAAACAACGTATAATGATAAGAGAAAGGTTTTTCTCCCCCGTGTTTGAACGCAAGAAATAGAGCGATGTTGCCTCTAAGTAAAGCATTTTTCTATTTAGAATGCACTGACACTTGCTATCAGTAGAATATAAATCATCACATTTTTCTAAGTGCTAAAGTCCACTTGATATTTAGGACAGAAAGAACTCATTTATCAGGTGTTCTCTCCATTCAAACTCCACACAGATTTTTATAGAAATTAATGCATTTTGTAGGCGTTCTCTTTCTCTTTCTTTCTTTCTTTCTTTTCTTTTCTTTTTCTTAATAGGTACTCAGTGTGAAGGGAGCTTCAGGTCCTTACCAGTGTTGCTGGTCAGACTTGCTTAGGGCCAAACCCATTGTCAGGACCATCCCAGGAACTTAAGAGAGCTTCTTGTTCTGGTGCGTGTTTTAGGTCTTTCAAGTTGAAACGCCACAGCAGAATGACTTGCTTTGTAGCAGAGCACAGTCGGGCGGTTTCAGCCTGTCGTGTTGGTCTGCACGTTTTAGACTAACCTGTGTCCGTGGCCAGCATTTAAATATCAAGGGATTCCACCTAAAACAACCCTGCAGCTCTGGGTCTTGTGAAAAAGTGCAACAAAACTGGGGCCCACATTCTCAGATGGCAGCTGTGGCCTGGAGCCGGATGGGGGCTGCTTGCTGTAGCCGGGGAGGGGGGGGAGGCGGCCTAAAATTTGTCTTTTCCTCTGGCCTGCTTTACTCATCAGCGTGACCTGTGCTCCTGTTGGCATTGGTTTGCGATCTCTTTAAAGTTGAAAAGGAAAAACAAAACAGAATTGGTATTCAGGAGTAAATAGTATGTTGAGTGTGTCTTTTTTTTTTTTTTTAAAGATTTTATTTATTTATTTGACAGACAGAGATCACAAGTAGGCAGAGAGGCAGGCAGAGAGAGAGGAGGAAGCAGGCTCCCGGCGGAGCAGAGAGCCCGATGCGGGGCTCGATCCCAGGACCCCGGGATCATGACCTGAGCCGAAGGCAGCGGCTTTAACCCACTGAGCCACCCAGGCTCCCCGAGTATGTCTTTTTGATGGCTAACTTTAAGATGAAAGAGAAATATAAAACTTTTGAAACTGTAATTTTTGAAGTGTATGTATATAATTTCAGTACATAATATTTCTGGCATGTAAGTAAATGTAATTTAAAGTAAATGAGTACATATATAAATAACGGAATTAGTATAAATGATATGTATAATTTCTGATCTGCAGAATGTATTATGTCATAGACTCATCAAACTGGAGGGACCTCTTGGTAGCATCTAGGTCTAGGTCAGCACACTTCTTTGACTGTTTAGAAATTAAAGGCCAGACTCAGATAGTCAAATGATTTGTTCAAGACCGTACAGTTAGTAGGTGGTAATGTTGGGACAGGGTACCAGTGGCCTGTTGCTGATGCCAGGCAGTTATGGGCCCTAGTGTGTGCTGTGGTGTAGAGGGGATAGAGCAGAACTTTGAAAGTGCACATGTATCTTTTCTATTGTTTTGACAGGTTGATGTTTAAAGGAAAATATTTTACTCTGTACAGATTCTGTAAGCACTCTTCACAAATCCTCTGTACCCCAGTCTCTGGCCTATTTCTCTAGCAGAATCCTGGCAACTGTTTCCTGTGGACCCCTGGACCTTTCTACTGGATGTTCTGAGGAATATAGCAGGCGGTGCCCATAAAACTGAGCTAATTGTCATTCTTCCCCTCCCTAACCTGCTCAGTTTTCTGTATTGCTGATCTTGGCCATTACTGCCATGTGATGGAAGTTGTCATGTTGTGTTCAGTGTTTTCTACTCTGATTGCTCATATTCTTTGTTTCCAGGCCATATTTTGTGTTAGAAACTTCTACAAAAGTCAGCATTTTATTCTCATCCTCCCTGTTCCTTTGTTAGGTGAACCATCACCTTTTGTTAGGAGTATTGCAGTAGACTCTCACACTTCTTCTTGCTAGCTTAATCACACTCCCAGTTCTTTGTCATCTCCACTGGTTTTCAACCCTGGCTGCCCTTTAGTCACTTTGGGATTCTAAGACTTAGGTCTGGGCCTGATGCCCAGAAATGGATTTAATTTAGTTAGGGTAAAGGCTCTGGCATCAGCATTTTCAGAAGCTTTCCAGAGGAGTTCTCATGTGTATCTCCAGAGCTGACAACCACTGCACGGTGGTTTTCTATAAAACACATCCCATGGGTCACTCCACTGCTTCAGTATTTCTGTTTTGTGAATTGAGTCCTGATTCCCACTTTGGCTTGTGAGGCCTTCAGAGTTGGATCCTGCCTATTCCTCCAGCCTTATCTCTGGCCACTGCTTTCCCATGCATTCATGCGCTAGTCACCAAGAGTAGCTTACACCCCCTCCTGGAACTCAGAATGTTTCTTGATCATTCTGTGCCTTTTCCCATGCGGTTTGCTCCATCTAGCTCTCCCTCTTTGCTCTAGAAAAACAAACTCCCTATCCTTGAAGAAGATCAGCTCCATTATAAAATCTTTTCTGCTACCAAATTTCCATTTATCACAGTTTTTTAAAATTTAGCTATGTACTTGACCGTCTTGCCCCTCTAGACTAGAGCTGTTCAGTAAAACTTCGTGCAATGGTAAAGACGTTCTACGCTTTCCAATATGGTAGCTAGCTCCTGTATGGAGCTGGTTAGCCACATGTGGCTCCTGAGCAGTGGAAATGTGACTAGTGCAGCTGAGGATATGTGTTTTTAGTTTTCATTTAATTTTAATTGGAATATCCACCTGTGACTAATGGCTGCTGTTTGGGGGACAGCACAGATTTTGACTGTGGCCTCCTTGAGGGCAGGGGTTAAGTCTTACTGTTCATTTCATTCCATGTCACCCGGAGTGGTGTTCACTCGTGTTTGTTCACGACCAAATGAACGAAGGTAGGAGTTGTATCAAAATGCATGATCTGGGGCGCCTGGGTGGCTCAGTGGGTTAAAGCCTTTGCCTTCAGCTCAGGTCATGGTCTCAGGGTCCTGGGATCGAGCCCCGCATTGGGCTCTCTGCTCAGCAGGGAGCCTGATTCCTCCTTTCTCTCTGCCTGCCTCTCTGTCTACTTGTGATCTCTGTCTGTCAAATAAATAAATAAAATCTTTAAAAAAAATGCATGATCTTCTCTGACTTACCCAATAGACAAATGAAAGTCCTCCAATGAGTGTAACACATGAAAATCCCAATTGACTGTCAATCCAGGTCTCGTTACCCCGGTTTCACAGATGAAGAAATGGAGTATCAGAGCAGTTAAATGACTGCTCAGCCATAATTACAAAAAAATAAATCTGATATGTCTTGTGTTTATTTTCAGTTGCATTATAAACAGCACGTTTCTTTTGATATTTCTAGTTCTGGGTCTCTGAAAATATGAACCCCAGAGAGCATGTTCTGTGGCTTCCCTTGTTGCTTATAGCCCATCTGGTCTTTTCACATTTCACAGGTTGGCTTTTATCCTTTGGTCAATAGGTGTTGTCATTTCTTGAGTCTGGGGCTGTTGTTGGCTGTTACCAGGTTTCTTGTTTTTATACCATTACTAAACCTACCCAAGACTGGAGGTCATGAGTTTGACCAATGACAGTTCTTTCTCGTATGCGGTTTTGAAGATTGCAAAGTTAGAGTTTCTGGAGATGGGATGTATGATCATATTATTAAAGCTGAAGTTTAGCAGACCACAGGTCCGGGAGAGGGAATGGCATTAAGGTTCATCTCAGACCTTAATGTAAAATTGTCTTATAACCTGAAAGCTTTTTTTGTGCGGTGTCTAAATTAAAGCCCTGTTAGTGGGGGGAGGGTAATTGCATTTTTGGTTGGTAGTGAATCTCAATTCTTACTTATAAGAAGTCTATTTGATTAAATCCTTATAGCTTCCTTGCTCATTCTATTTCCTTTTCACTGTATTATCAACAATAAGGTGATTTTACTTTGAGGGAACGTAAAATTTTCTTTTTGTTCAAATTATATCCCACTCATTCACATAAATAACCGCCATGCTAACCTTTCTTACATCTTCACAGTTGTGAGCAAATACTGTACAGATGCAATCTGCTTGACCTCACCTTGCCGAATGGTTTTATTGGTGGCAGGAACAAAGACTGGGGAGAGTTGATTTCATGAAGGAACCAAAGAGCTGTTGTCATTAATTTTGTTTACTAGAATTGAACAACTTTATTCATTCAGGAAGATCTATTAGTTGTACATCTGAATCTAATATAATATGGTATTTCATTTCTATCTCATCCAAAAAATAAATGAGGAAGGGAGGAGGAAGAAAAGAAATATATTAAGTGGCTTTAATAGAATGGCTGTACAGGTCCCCAGGAGAAACTACTGGTTAGACAGAGCAGTGTAATAAAATGGAATCTCTGCTATATTAGGACAAGCATTGTGTGTACATGGAACAAATTACAGGGGCGTACATCTAAAGAGAGATTTGTTTCTTCTTAGAGGAAGTGGCATTTATGCCTGAGTTATGTGGGACGGGTGAGAAGTGCCTAGGAGGGAGAGGGAGGTAGTAGGCTTGGGGATGAGAGAGTCCAGGGCATCCACTGGTGTTTGTTGGTGGTTGAACGGAAGCCGGGCAGCAGCCGGAGGTGCGGCCAGAAGGCTAGGCAGCAGCCAACATCAAGACGGATTCTCTGAGTACCTTTGGACATTTCAACTTGGCTTTCTGGGCCTTAGGAAGCTAAGAGCTTATTGAGTAGGGGTGGGGTATGCACCTGGGGTGCAGGCGACACGAAGCAGCCGTATCAACTTGGGGATGTGTCCCAGTAGCAAAAATCTGAAGATGTGTTGAGAAAAGCCATCCAGGAACTGAATAAACTTTGCCACTTGTATTTTTCAAGATGACTTAGTCTTCCCTTTGGGGAGGTTTGGGAGAGCAAGTGCAAAGGCCGGGAGGGATCTTTGAGGTGTCAATGGCAGGGATCTATGGGAGGCTCTCTTATGTGGGCTCATGAGTCTCTGTTGGGATGAAGAAAAGAAAATGTGAGGGCTGCGGCTGTTAGATACAGTGATGGAGGCCTCAGAGCTGCCTCCAGAGTCTTTGGCCTTATTTGCTGGAGGAATGGTGGTGATGTTCCCTTAGGGAAGGACAATGCAGGAGAAGTAGTCGGTAGGAAAGGAGGGTGCTGAAGAAGTTGGTAGATAATGGAGGACCAGAGTCATGGAGGAGACTCTTCACATGGGAGGTATGGAGAAGAGGAGAGGGTCCGCCCTGCCGAATGGAGCCTACAGACCAGATCAGAAAAGACTCAACACTGAGCGACCCTGGTGACAGGTTTCAGTGCCTCAGTGGGGACAGGAGATGTGGGAGGTGAATAAATGGAGACCAGAAGAGTGGATGGCTCTTTCCAGAAGTTTGTGGAAAGGCAGAGAGAGAAGGAGACCAGGGAATAAGAGAAGAAGTTGCTTGTTCTGTTTCATATCGGAGATTTCAAGGCGTCACTAGAATCTTTGGCTTAAACCTTACTCAGAAATTTTAAATCACACAACTTTAGATAACTCTCTCACTAGTGGTTAGTTAGCAGCAAGTTAGAGGCTTTTTGGAGGTAAATAGAGCAGGCACGTGGAAGCACAGCAGGCTGGATAGTATGTGATAGAGGTATGTAAGGAGAAGACCTCCCCCACCCCCCACCCCTACACAAATAACAAGTTTGTCAAGGGGGTCGGGTGGCTTTGGGTGTCAGGAGTTAGCCCCACACAGCTGGAAAAGCTCAGGGCCGTCGTGGGTGAGAAGCATGCAATGATTATTGGAAGTTTATGTGTTTGACAAAGGTTTCCATCGAAAACATGAGGGCAGAACAAGTTGTGGGTGCTAAAGGGGTCAAACAGTTTTCTAGAAAATTCACTTAATGGCAGTATCACGGCCCCTGATCCAACCATAAGAAAAACAGTCACTTTGAAAGGTTTCTGCCTTTTTTGTGGATACCATGTAATTCTATCCTTTTTATGAACGTCCTCCTCACCCCTAAGTTTGTGTGTGCTTTTCTAATGGAACACATCTCTACATTCGGTAACCATGTTAATTTATGGGGGATTTTGGACTTGTAAGGAGTGAAAAATGGGAAGGTAAAACGACTTCTCTTTGTTTTAGTCTAAAGAGGTTTTTACTACTGGGTTCTTGACATCTTCCACCTTAGTTTATCTTTAATTTATCTTTAACTGGAACCATTTTGCCCATTAGCTCTATTCTAATGACCTCTCGAAATGGTCAGATTTACAGGCAACACATGACAGAGAAAATGCAGAAAATCGGCCAGCTTCTCCTGACATTCAGCAGCAGCCTACGTCTAAATAGTGGAAAAGTTTATTTGCTTTTTCTGAGGATGTGCTAAGTGATTTTGCAGTTTGAGTGGTATGGCCTTCCAGCACTTAGGCCTGCATTTATTAAATAAATTTGTTCTCTAACTCATGTGTTAAGTGTGTATTATGAAACCTCAAAGCCAATTTCAGTGATTGCAATGTGCAAATATTTTTTAAATTATGTAATTAAATAGGCCTTGGCCCGCAAGGTCCACCGAAGTAATTTATTAATTGAATAGTCTGATTTAATTGTATGTTATTTTCGTTTATTCAGGGGAAGAGCCTGCATCTGTTGCAGAGAGAGGAGGAGCCTCCTCTGCTCCTGTCACTGGGGGTGCAGAGGTCTCTCCAAGAAATCTTTAGCACCCAATTAAATATTAACCAAGAAGAGGGGATTTGTTCTTTCTCTCCTCAAAACTCTGTTCTGATGATCTGAGTCCGGTGATTTTGAAGGGAAAGGAAAAAAGAAAAAAAGTCTTGCTGGGGAGAATTATTTGTAACTTCACTGTGTTTATCACTGTATTGTTTAGAACTGAATCGCTCTTCTCTCTTTAACTGTGGCATTGCTTGGGGTTACATAAGGTACAGGCATACAGAGAGAAGCCCTGTTAATTCGGTGTTAGCTGCGTCTAGCTATGGCTAAAGCCGTGGCGTATCTGTTTCCTTAAAATGTCATTTTAAAGGTATTGTGGTTTCAGAGCAGCAGCTGTGACTGAAAAGTATGTAAACTAAGCTGTTCTTGCTCATATCATTTTTATATTCTTATGTCAGACCAGAAGGCTGCTTTAAATTTATTTTTCATTGTGTATTAGTTCTAGAGCCTGTTTTTTTTTTTTTTTTTCCCCTTCCTTGGAAACATATGTTCTTTGGGACGTGTGATACTCATGCGCTTAAGAAAATAACAATGGGGCTGGGAGGAAGGTACCAAAACAGTTTCTTATTTGTTGTATTGTATTTGGGAGAGGATGAGTTTAAAAAAAAAATTAACTCTCGCAAAGTAGAATTTTGGGGCCTAGCATCTGTGTTTTAGGAAATGAAAGAATTCAGCCATACTGTACCAAAGTCACGTGAAAGGCAGTAACTTTTAGAAGTCCAAATTGCTTTCCCAAAAGGAAAATTTTTTTGTTGCTATTAAATATAGTTTATATTGCTACTTTAGAACTTTTTTTTTTTTTCCAGTGGGGCCATTTACTTAAATTCTTAGTTAATATTTCTATATAGAAACGTCTTTGTCTCTGGAGCTCGCCTTTGCGAATTCCCATTTAATATGCGGTTGTGGATAAGTATTTATTCATACCATGCGGTACCCCACACCTGATCAAGTGACTGCATGCGTCATGTCAGCCAGCAAAATGTTTGAGTGACTTGTGAGTAATGGTGGCATGGAAGGTACAGAGGGTTGAAGGAAACAATAATGGGAATTTTTTTTCTTTCTTATATATTTCAGCATGCATACTGCCTCAGCTCTGCTGTGGAAATTTGGAACGTTGGATAGAGAAATACTCCTTTTCCCAAAGAGTTGTAAAAGCAGAGTAGAAAGTATGAGCTATTAGAAATTTCCATGGTAAATATAATTTGATTACATGTGTTGGTAATTTCCCTCAGAGCTCAGGATTTCATTTGGAGTGTAGTTTCACAGTGATCTATTTCTTTCCAGCTTTTGAAAACCAATTTAGCCCTAAGAATTTGCCTTAGGATTCCACTGCTTTGCCTCGTGACGCCAGGCCCACATTCGGGTACCCCAAGTGAGGGAAGTCACGTGGTAGGAAAGGTGGGTCTCTCCTGGATCCACTGTTCAGCTTGTCTCAGCCCTTCTGTCTGATGCTGGATCTCAGGTTGTGGCTTCCTCCAGGTATAGGCTGGCCCTGGGAGTCCTTGCATCACAGCCTTGGCAGAGGTCTTAGGACATCGGGCATAATGATCCAAGAGGTCATCAGATGGAGCAGGGGTTCTGGTCTTCTGGGAGGGACAGTAGGCCTAGCATTAGAGCAGGGCACTATGGAAGTCCGTCTCTGGAAGATTCTGGGGAGCATGGTCATGGCTGAGGGCTTGGGGGTAAAGGCTGTTTTCTAGCCCGTACACCAGTATTTCAGTGTTTAAACAGCCCGTTGAGGCGACCGTGGTGTCGGTGTCATGGTTGGTCATTATCCCTGAGTACTGCTCCTCTCTCAGCAAGGAGACTGAGGTCTGGAGAAGCAGAGGGACTTTCCAAATTCCTGGTGAGTTGCTAGTGGATCCAAGAGTAGGAGAAACACACTCTCTTGCCTCCTAGTGACATGTCCTTTCCATTTCCCTTTGTTTCCTCTTAACTGGGGTGTAGAAATAATCTTTTTTTTTTTTTTTTTCACTTATTTCAAACCAGAGACGATGAAAATAAATTTCCTTAGGGATAAAACTGAAGAAAAAACAAGATGTTGGAGCCCTGAAGTGAACGACTTCATAGAAGAAAGCTAGCTCGTTTGGATTCTAGCTTCAGATGCAGCAGGCTGGCACCATTTATGGGACATTTGTGACTCCCTCCACCCTCTTCCACGTCTCTTTGCTGGTCCCAGGACCCTGCTCCAAAATGTCCTTTTGGCATGATGGGTGTTTCCAGTGACCACATACTCTAGCTGTTGCTTCTCCATGTTTGTGGGGCGTCGGAGGCTCCCATCCCTGCTCCTTCTGCACCACCTGTGTGGCCTCAGTCATGCCCTGAGTCTGCTCCCCAGGAGGATGGGCCTTGACTAGACCCCCTCGTAGGTAACTTTCCGCTCTGAAATGTGTTGGTTCTTCTCTCTCACCTGAGATTTTTTTCACCATCAAAACCTTATTCTTTCCACCTCGAAGTCTGGGTCACACAGATGGGGCGGGAGAAAACTGATTTTTGGTCACGAAGACATACAGATGTCTCCCTGAATGTCCATTTTGGGGTGACCCTCTTTTGTCATTGGTAAAACTTGGCTGAGGAATTTCTGGTAAAATAAATCTACTTCCTATTCTGACTGGATTATGCTTTTCTCTCTTCCACTCTCTCCTCCTCTTCCCCCTCACTGTCACTGATAAAATCTCCATAGTATGACTGGGTGGTGGTTCTGTGGCCTTTTCCCCACCCCACTGAAGAAGCTCATGAAAGATTGTACGATGTGGAAAGCGCCTTACCAATTAAATAGAAGCCTGGTTCATATAAAGAGACTTGTTTCTCTACGGAAAATATGAGCCCCCCCCCCCTTTTTTTTTTTTTTTCACATGGACCAGGTGTGGATTAGTTCACTGAACCTTTCACCCAGCCATATTCCCGCTTGTAATTCTTCTGAGGCATAGTTCAGCCAAGTCAAAGAAACATGTTATTAAAGGTGAGCTGAAAGGCATTTAAAAAATAAACAAACTGTTTAAGATCCTAAATCAGTAACAGAATCTATATGCACAGACTTGAAAAGTACAAGAAAATGTGTTTCAATACCTTTCGCTTCCAGGCCAGTTTCTCCTCCTGCCTTCTTTGAACGTGTCCCCCCCAATTTCTTTTTGGCCATTGGCGGGACAAAGCAGGTGACTCTGAGCTTAGGTTACAGCTCTTTCATACCTAACGACTAACCCTCTACTGAAGTAGGCGAAACTCTGGTCTTGCCTCTCGGATTCTCCACCCAGCACGGAGGGGGAAAAATCAGTCCTTTGACTTTATTTCAAAAACTGTGTCTTTAAGGAGTCTCAAATCCAATACACATTCTCTCCTTTTTTCTACCTTTGAGTGTGGCAGATCACCAGATCGTATTAACAGCTTGTAGAGATGGCAGAGATGAGGCGTAGGAAGTTTGAGGCTTACATAAGTTGTATTATCCCTGCTTGTGAACACAGTGGCTATCATTTCTGTGGCCCTCGCTGTGTGCAAGTCACCTGTGTAAGCACTTTTCCCATTAATGCATTTCTTCCTCAAAAGCACATTATGCACGATAATTAAGCCCATTTTGTGGAGGAGGACACTGAGGGACAGAGAACTTGAGTAACTTGCCTGAGATCATGAGGCCAGTAAGCGGCAGAGCTGAGTTCGCTCCTGTGAGGACTGAACTAGCCAGGTTGGACTAGACTGTGCAGTCGGATATTATACAGTATTTAGTGTTAATTGAGGTAACCCAAGGAAGCATTAAGAAATAAAGATATTCATGGTCAGTCTCGCTGCCCTTTCTTCATCCCCTAACATTTTCCCCTAATTCAAAAAAAAAAATTTTTTTTTTTTTCTGTTTTCTTTTGGTGTTTTTTTACCTTCTGGCCTGTTCCCAGGGAAGGACTAGGCATCAAGCATTCGCATCCTGTTGTCCCGCTTCTCCCTTGATTATCTTAAATTTTCATTGTGATCGTGGAGTTCTGGAATGCTGTTCTCCCATTTTTAAAGTAATTCCAGAAAATAGGAACAAAGGAGGAGAGGAATTTTTAAGGGTGGGTCTTCCTGGTCCACCCCATGGGGGTTCGCAGCTCCTTCTGAGGGGAACTGGAAGCCCCAGTTCTCTGTAGTGGACACAGTGCCCCTCTCAGAAACTTAAACACTTCGCTGAAAGGACCCACCCCACCCCCACCCCTGCTGCTTTACATGACGGAAAAGGGAGCGAGTTCAGGCAAAAGCTTCATCTAGTGCACTTCTGAGTAGCTTTGCTTCATTGAAGACCATATGCTGAGCTTGTCAAAGTCATCTGCCCGTTTCAGCCATTCTTGTTTTAGGAGCGTTAACTTGCTGTATTGGGGAAGCAGCATCATATGTGAACAGCCACGCCAGGCTTCTGCCAAATGTCCCTGGTCCTCTGTCAAGTTCTGGAGGGGCATTTAGTGGAACTTTATTGTCCTAAGGATTAACACACCCCCTCCCGCCCCCCCGCATCAGCATTATTAACATAGCATCCTCTTGGTATGAGAAACCTTCCTAGCTAAGGAGCCAGGAGGGCGGGTCCCACCTGGCTCTAAATCACATTGGCGCTTGCCAGCGTGTTTCCAGTGGGACCCGGAGAGGTGACGAGGTGCGGAAAAGCCGAGCGATGGGTCGGAGTTGAGTGGAAAAGGGAACTGGGATCTGCCAATGTCAGAGAATTCAGCAAGAGAGACATGGGAAAGGAAATGGGATAAAAAGGTGCCAGGAAACGTTGCCTCATTATCTTGCATTTTTCTGGTGGCCAAAAGTTAAGTCTCTCCTTTCGAGTCACTTGCAAGCACTGTGGGCACACAGCTGCCAAGTTGTGTAGTCTATGGCCCAGTAAAGCGGGGACATGGGTATAAGACAGGAGGCTGTTATTTTTCAGGGAAGGATTCTTGGGAGGTTTCCCCTCCTGACGGATTATGTGAGTGGGTTCATTCTCATGTGTCTTTCTCCATGCCTGCCCACAACGGAGCACACATTTAACTAGGGAGCCACTGCTGTGGCGGGGAGGGATGGTCTCTTCTGTATATACCCAGGTGTAAGCTGTGGTGCATAAACAATAGAAATAGAGGAGCTGGAATGAGATATGGGAATGTTTTCCTCAGCTTCCATACTGGTTAGTGTCATTCATTCCTTATGCATTTATTGACCACCCCCTGTATGCAGCCACTATCCAGTACTGACATACAGCGTGCAGGACAGATGAAGTGCTTGCCTTCATGGGGTTTATATTCTGATAGTTTGCCCCACACTGAAGTGCCCACGGTCAAGATTAACATGACTGGTTTTATCCATTGCCGAAACTTTCCCAGAAAACCAAACGAAACCCGTTTAGCTGCAGACTGGAGCCGCCAGGAGCCAGATGTGGCCATGGGAAGACTCTCTTTGAGAGCTTGTCATCTGGCTCCAGCTGTATGAACCTAGGTCTGGTAGACAGCCATGAGCTGCGTCTGCCAACTGGTGGCCAGACCCTAGAGCAGGCTTAAACAATTAGTGGAATCCCTTGCCCGGTGGCTAGATCCGCTGTGTGTGTCCTAAGATTACCACTGCTGTCCAGACCAGGAGCCTCTGTGGTCTGGGGCAGAAATACCCAGAAGGGAATCGAAAATCAGCTCCCTGAGAAACTAGGCACGGCTTTCTTATCCTGGAGCATGGAGAGGGAGGCAGGGGAGGTACAATACCAACGCCAGCAAGAGAACAGAAATAAACCAGACGTGGCCCCCCATGTGCACGCCTTGAGTCCAACCAAGAATGCTTGCCTTATATGGACCACCTGCCTCCAACATGCCCCTGCAGAAAAGCCGAGAGTTGGCCCACAAGAACCTCTCTTTCCCAGTTACTACTTTTTGATTGTTGCCCCTTTGTGAGACCCATTTATGATGGCCTATGTTGATTTTCCCCAGAGATTTCCATTAAAAGTCTTAGTTCCCACCTTTGGAAGCAGTGTGCCGTAACTTTTCAAATATCCACCTTCCCAATAAGTACATAAATAAATAAAGTGCTTTAGCCTACCTATGTGTAGAAGATTTATCTATCTATATATAGATAGATATACCAAAGTTTCTGGTTTCATGTACTAGGCAGGCTCTGCTCTTCTCTGGGAAAATAATGGTTGGTTTCGGTCATCTGTAGTCCAGCGAACTTCTGACCCCGTAATAGTTGCTCAGTTAATATTTGCAGAATGAGCCAGATGAGGACGATTTTTAGTCAGCATGCTGACTTTCAAGGGTGGTGATAAAAAAATGAGTGAGGTTCCTTCAAATAATAAGTAAGGGAAACAACCCACCATTTAGAGCCAAAAGAGCAAAAAAAGAGTAAAGGTTTACTGGGAATAATTTCAGAATTCATCTTTCAGATATCCACATCCAGTATCTGATTATAACAGAAAACACAAGAGGGTAGAGATGAAAGCTTGCAAGGGGGCTTTTCTTGAGGCTAAGCACATTTTTTACCTGTGGGGACATCTTCATCACAGTGAGTTTCAACGAAATAGTTGAAGTGGGGAAAAATTTCAAGATGCTAGTTTTTGTGTGAAAATCAACTTTTGCGTTCTCAGTGCATTGTGTAAATTTGCCGTGCAGGAAACATAAGTGAAGCCATTTGGTTTTGTGGCATTGGTGTGGGCTGGCTAAGGGGGTGGGGGATAAGTTGAGGCATTGATATAGTACGAGGAGAGCCAGATGGTTGTATTACACATCTTTTGTGTTCTTGTTTGCTTCTTAAAGCAGTTGCAGAATTTTGCCCTTGGCGATATTTTCTTCGTGCTTGTATGTTCTGCTATGAATTTACTTTTTTGTCAGAATACTTTGAAAGAAAAGCCTTGCTCTTAAAAAAAATTTTTTTAACTTACATTCTAGACTTGTGAAGTCAACAGTGTGCTCATAAAAATATTTTTTAAATGATAAGTGTGTTAGTAAACAGTGGGAGGAGCAGCTTTTCTTTTTCTCTATAGCACGCTGATTTCAAATGACATGTCGATTCAGAGAAAGATTTTTGCAGAATTATAAATGTGGAATTAACGATGAATGGGCAGATGGAGACAAAATAGATACACTGTTTCTTCAGTAGTAATGAGTCTTACCTGGTTAGAAATTTTAACTTTTTCTATTACTTCTATAGCAGCTTCTCGGGTTGTGGTTTACCTGTTGTGTCTTATCAGCCAGACTGACTTTAAGTGAAGTGAGAATGCTTTGGGATAAGTCCGAGGCTTTAGCCTGGGTGTTTGGTCGGCATTTAGTACAACTGTTTATCACACCACCATTGCAATGTATATTTATTTCCTACGAAAAGCAAATTACATTTTGCAATCACTGGTGGCAAGGGATAGTTAAGATGTTCTAACTGCCTGTAAGTGATACTTTATCACTAATGCGTTTTTTTTTACGAATGAATTTTTTTTTTACAATTTATTTATTTGACAGATATATATATATATATATATATATATAGAGAGAGAGAGAGAGAGCACGCGCGCGCGCACAAGCAGGCAGAATGGCAGGCAGAAGCAGGCTCCCCGCTGAACAAGGCTCGATCCCAGGACCCTGGGATCATGACCTCAGCCAAAGGCAGATGCTCAACCGACTGAGCCACCCATCACTGAATGCTTTTTATAAGGAGTTGCTTTGGAGCCCCCCTCCCTGTTGTGATAGAATGGTTCAGAATAATTTAATGCCCTTTTCGCAGTCCCAGTTTATTATCTCTTTTTTCTTCGCTCAAATGAGAGAAGAGCACGAGCACAAGCTCCTTGGGTACCGGTTTATTCTCTGTTGTGCACAGATTTCCAGTTTTAGTTGGAAGCTGCAGCGCCTGATGAGAAAACAGGAAACTTACAGTCCTAACCTTATTGAAATCTCTGCCCGCTTTAGTCACAAGTCTGAAGCAACTCCTCCCAATAATGAGGCCATTGTACGCATCATATCTGATCAGTTCCTGAAATGTTTTAGTAAGTCTATCTTACAACATTATAAGAAGATAATCAGCAGCCTTAGAAGGTCCCCATCTGGACTGTAGAGTTCTTTTACTGAAAGATGTTTTGCCTTTTTGAGATAGCTCTCGCGTTTCATCATCTGTTCCACTGAGATGAAGTGCATATGAAAAGTCAGTGACTCTGAATCCATCTGTTGTTATTATTTTCCACTGATAATTGGCTTGAACAATGAAATGTCTGTGTCTGCAGCCTTTGAAACTGTACACCCTGTTTATTTTCTGGAGGTCTCGCTGCAACTCCCCCCACCCCCATTTTCACCTCCTTCCTTCTCTCTCAAGCTTTACAGCCAGTGGCGCTTGTGTGAGGATGACATCTTTGACTCCGTGCATCAGTATGTGTCACTCAGCGTCTAAAGCTGGCATACGGATCTTTGTCACAATCCCCGTGTCTGTGCCGTTCGCGCCAGGATCCAGCCCTCTTGTCACAAGAGGCTTAGCTGGGCCACAATGCATGGATCCCTTACCTGGCTCATCGTCTTTATTTCACTTTCCTCATTAAAATATTAATTTCGAGCACAGTATCTAATACCTATGGAATTAGATACTACCTCTAATTGTATAATATATTCAGTTGCATCCAGGTTTGCACGATAGAGAGCATTAATATTGGATTCCACTAAAGCACTTCCATTAGCTTGCTCCACCAGTCTGAGACATAGATGAGCTAGGAAGCATAACCACCGCCAGAACCGCCAAAACAGTCATTAGAAGCTCCGTGGGGATGGACAAAGGCTTTTTCACAGTGATATACTGATTAAATTTTGTTCTATGGTTTATTTGCATCAAGGTTAGATCACTATCGTCTGTGGCAGGAGGTTATCTAACACCTTATTTGGAAGGTCATTTCAAGACAAAATAGTGAACAGAAGAGGCATCTTTAGTTTCTTTGGGAGCCCCTCTTCGGGAGATCCTGTGTTTTCTTCTGGGGGGTGGGGGTGCGAAAGTTTAAAAATTTTTTAGTATTTTTTCCAAGTTATGTTATAATATATGTTTGAGATGGGCTTTTTCTGCTTGTTAATAATTTAAAAAAAAAAACTTTTCAATAATATTCATTTGCTTTTGCAGTAGAAAGATAGAGCCCGAGAGCAGTGTTGTGTTTATAAAATAGAACTTGCTTTTGAAATAGAAAGCTGCCTTATTTCCCTTGGCCAGCATAATTGCAGTACATTCTCTGAGGCTGAGAAGGATCTGTGACCTACCGTTTTTGGTCCAAGTAATAACGCAGACACGTCCCATAGCATAGCAGTGCTGGATTTGCCCCCATGGTACTCGGTGGCGTTAGAAAGAAGTAGGGGAACATAATCTTACTTATGTTTCAATCGAAATCATTTAATACTGCAAAAGTTATTAAAAAATAATTAAGTTACTAAGACCAACATGTAGCTGGAACATACAGTAGGAGGGTAGAGGTGAGTGCGTTGACTCCCTAGGCTGAGGAAAGGCACTAGTGAATTCCTAGGGCCTGCGTGTTTTTCCTTTTGCTTAAATTCCTTGGTTCTAAGGACAAATTATGTTGAGGTATGGCATATTCTCTGCCGAAATGGAGAAAATTGTTGACTGTAATTATGTTATTTAATTGAAATTATAAGTGGTTGAGGCCACTCAGTTAAAAGCATCCTTTCTAATATATGGGTAATGTTTTTAAATGAGTGGGCATGGATTGATGACATTTGAAAGGCAGGCATTTGGGATGTATTTTTGGAAGACTCAAATTATGTTCCTTAAATCATTAGTGAACTAAAGAGTGCAAAGTGGCATGGGTTTTTTTGTTTGTTTACCTCCTTTAATTAAATACGAGTCAGTGTTACATGCGTGCCTATGTGTACATGTGTATATGCATGCACATGGGTATGTATGGGTGTGTGTATATTTGATTTGTGTCAATTTTTGTACATAGATAAAATAGACCCTTCACAGGTACAGGTCCCAAGGAACGGTTTATAGTGTGGCAAAGCACAAAAACAAAAGGTGTATTGTGGCTGAAAAATGTGATTGTTGACAACTCTCATTGAATGTTAGAGATTTAAATGCAAGCTAAGGTAAATCTCCAGTGATGGGTCTTATGCCAACTTCTTTTCGGAGTAGCTAGAGGTAAAACAATGGCACTATATTCGCTCCCCCGTTCCCCCCCCCCCCAATCCAGGAGTGAGTTTTTAATTACTAATGAATGCAATTCATTTTAATTGTTATTATAGCAACATAGCATTTAACTGTCTCTTGTTTAGTGCTTGTGCCCTGCAACCGGCGGGGTCTCCTGTCAGGGAGAGGACAGGTAGAAGGCACAGCAGGCGTCTGATTGAGCGAGTTATTCATTTGCTGAGTGTTTGTGTTTATGCAAAGGGGCCTCTTCCTGCATATTTAATCTAGAGTAAGGCAGTGGCTTTTGTTGTGTTTAGCCCACATACCTTCAGTCCTTCCTCACACTGCCGCCAGCCTGGGAGCCCTGCGAGCCCGCAGGCTTCCAAGCCCCTGTAGTTTCTCCCTTACAAACTCTCAACTTTCTTCGGTTGTGTGAAAATTGCCTCTCCGGCCCCAAAGCTTTCCTTCCTCACCATGAGCGGGTAAGTGTGTGCGAAGCCAAGGCTGATACTTTGTTTCATTTTACAAATGTTGAGAGGCTACTTTCCTGCTCTTCTGGGCGCCTCCCGCCAGCGACAGCGACCTGGGTCCTGGTTCCTGTCCTGGTTCCTGGGCCGTTGTCAGTTGCTGGCTGCCTTGAAATAGACGAGTACAGGTGCCTCTTAGGAACTGGAGCTGAATTTTTGGACTGGCAGAGAGAGATCCTCTTGGAACCGGGGTGGGGAGTGGGGGTGTGGGTGGGGGGGAGAAAGAGAGAGAGAGAGAGGAACAGCTTTATTATTCTTTGTCCTAACAAATCCTGTTTTGTAACTATCCTGGAGATAATGCTGCCATTGTTTGCTAAAAGCCTTCAAACAGTGTGTAAGACCGAACTGTAAGAAAGCGGTGAAACTCTGCTGCCGTATTGTCTATACCCGGGCCAGGGTCCTCCCCGAAGGTCTGTGCCGGAATAGGAAGGGTTTTTCTTTAGTGGAAATCGAATCGTCTCTTCATTGATATTAATAGCACACTGGAGAGGTTGGCCATGATGCTGAGAGAGGCGGTCGGGAGGGAAGGAAATCTGATCTTGCTGGTGGTGGGTGGGGTGGGGGGGGGAATGACAGCCTCTTGGCCCCACGGTGGAGGAGACATCCATCCAGGCTCAGCCTGCATAATGGCATCCTGGCTTAACTGTTTGCTCTAGGAATTTTAATCTTGAGCTGTTTGTTTTACTATCTGGGGTCTTGCTATTTTTTGTTCCCGTACCGTCTTTAGAAAGCACCATATCCAGTGTCTAATCCAGTCTTTTTAAAAAGTGGATTAAAAAAAAAAAACTCAGAGAAATTGATGTACTGTGCACTTAGATCATTCTGGGCTATGATGGTATGATTCGGCTTTCTTTTACAGTATTATAATTTCAAAAATGAATTGCCACAGCAAAGAAGGGACGAGCCACCCAAGGAAGATATGTCCTATGTAAAGATATTTCAGGGACTAGGAATTGTGTCCAGGGTCTAAAAGAAGGAGTTTGCATTACCAGTTAACTGTTGCCTCTGCTTGAGTAACTCTTTTCAACAGAAGAGTGTGCTGTTCCCCCGCAGGTTGGAAACTGTGAGAATTTAAATAAAATTTCATCAACCTTATTAAAATATGTAGGGAGTTGGGTCTTCTTGGGTACAAATCAGTCTAGAGACTTAGAAGCATTTATTAACAGTGAGGCTGCTGTAGGTTTTTAATAATAAAATTACAAATACCTTATCTAATTGTAAGTATATGACTTTTATACTCGGTTTTTAAGGGGAAAAATACTTTTTTTTTATGAGTAAAAGTAACTCCGTCAGAGCACCTTCTGTGATTAGCGCTATTGTATTCTTAAATTTTGATTGATAGAGATAATAGTTTTCACTTAAAAATACAGACAGGTACTTTAACTTTCCATGACAATAGCTATTTGCATTTCTTTTATCTTTTTGTTTAACATTTGTGGGGGTTGGGATGGATTTGATTATTAACTCTTATTGCACACTAAAGGTAAATCTAAAACAAAGGCTTTGTTAGAGCTTCAAAGAGAAAACAGCAAATATTGTTTTTAGGTTTCAACATTTAAAGGCTGTTAAAGGATACCTATAAAATATTTTCACATGACCATGACCAGGGTTTTACTTTTCTGTAAGGTAAGCGAGAGGAGTTTCTCCAGAGGAGATGGACCAATGTGGAGCTGCTGGAGGTTGGGGCGGGTGTGGGGGCTGCCGGCCCGCAGCAGTCACCCCCCTCCTTCCCCGGGCCATGCCTCGCCTCACCTCAGGTTGTCTGTGCCCTGTGGCTTATCTTCTAGTATTTTCGGTTTTTCTTAGGAGAATGGACCCCAAAGTTAGGTGCCACGATTTGGTGAGAGTCCCAGAGGGTGAGGAGAAAGGAAGCAAAATGTGCCTCGCAGCCACAGGAGGGGACTTTGGGAAATGACGGTGGGTTTATTTGGTAGACAGAAGTAACAGAAATGTAGTGACTGTAAACCAGCGAGCCTGGCCGGTGTCCCAAAGGCCTGAACTGTACATCTGTGCCTTTTCCTTTCCATGTCCCTTTCCCTTCTTTTCCTCTTTCCCCTCTTTTGCGCTCCCAGTTTTTTTTTCCCCTCTTATTTCTTTTTCTCTCTTCCTTCCTGCCCTCTTTGCTTTTTCTTTCTGTAAGCCTGACTCAATATTGAAGTTATTAGAGCAGAGAAAAAACTCTCTGCGGTTGATTTCTGAGTGGATTTTCTTGTCTCGAGTGCAGAAAATGAAGTGACCCTTGTACTATCATTTTTCAGCTAGGCAAATTTGTGTTGATATGCTCCTGTTTTCCTAAGAAATCTTTGAAAAACAAGACACGAAAATCCACATGAGTTAGGAGTCTCTAGTTAAAGAGACAGGCGTCTCTTGGAAATTGGCCCATTTAGACCTTCTGTTTTCTTAGATGAAGTACATGTCCTTTGATTGGAGTATTTGGGGTATGAGAAGCTTGAGCTATGTTCCTGGGCTTTCAGAGAAGGTCTTCTCTAACCAGATACAAATTACTAAATCGCCACCTTCCTCGTGGGCCAGGAGCTGGCTGTGACATCCTTGGATCATTGGGGACACTGGTGCCCAGTATCTTCTCAGGCCTCACTTGGTGGACTGAAGATTAAGATGAAAAACACGGGTGGTCTTTTCCTGTCCCTTTTGTATGATCATGCAAAATGAAACCTAATGCAGAAATCCTGATGCACATCATTTCCTTCAGCTGCCATGAAGAAAGGGGGGACATCCTCTTAGTGGGAAAAGTCGAGTGTATATTGTTCATTTTCAGTCTTGTGAAATGAAGCCCAGCCTCCATGTTTACCTGCAGCTTGGCTCCATGCCACCTGGCATTTATGTATTATTTATCGCATTGATGAAATTGGGGGGCAAAATACACCCTATGAAGTGTGACTTTGAAGCACTGTCTAACCTAAGAGGTCCACAGACAGTGGGGAGTTCTTATGGGGTGGGGCATGGGAAGGGGTAGAGGAAGAGGAGGGTACCTTGAGTTTGCAAATGAATGGGTTGCTGCTAAAGATTGGTGCCTCGCTCAAGGTCTTCATGGTCAAGGCGCAGATTCCTGTAGACAGCACTCTTGCAAACAATAGTGAGGCGGCCACACCAGGGACAGTTCCAGTGTTCACGGGGTCCTAACTGTGCAGAGAATGACACAAAGGAAAATAAGTCATTTTATTTACCATATTCCTGGCTCACTTTTAAAACCTAAAACCAATGGGAAACTTGAGAGAGAGAGAGAAAAAGACAATGCACTTCAGATGGTAACAGCATTTTAAAAGAAGATGCGTGGGCTGGAGGGGAATATTTTTTTTTTATATTAAAAAGCTTTACATAACCATTTAATTTTAGTTTTGATGCTGTGGGGTGAGTAAGCATTCAGGTAACTAGTTGATATATTTGATAAGTAAAAGTGATTATTAAAAGAAAAACAACAACAGCAAACCGCTCTGGAAACGAAAGTTTTACATTTTGGAAAAAAAAAAATGAAATGCAGGTTGTTCTGCTAGTTGTTGATTTCTGATTCTTCCAGGCTCGTCATGATGCAGACTCAGGCCCCAGTACTACTCCCTAATTTTCTTGTCTGTTATATTGACACATTTCATTTAATTTAGCATGATGGCAAACAGCTGTTGAACTATTAATCTTTCCTCTGCAAAGCTAGAAAAATATCTTTTAGATTACTTGGCTAATGTATACTAAAAACTAAAATCAACAGAAATAAATTAATGACTGGTCAAATGTGCATATGCATTAAAATTTATGGAACTTCAAAATAGAGGAAAACATGATTTGTATCCCACTGCCAGTTTTCTTTCTTTCTTTCTTTCGTTCTTTCTTTCGTTCTTTCTTTTGTTCTTTCTTTCTTTCTTTTTGTATAAGTAAAAATTAAATGTAGCCGATTTTGTATTGCTTGAGTAATTATAAGTTGGAGGGTCAGTTGTATAATTTAGTTTCCCTAGGGGAAAATTATACTTGTAAAATCTGTGAGGGTAAATCAGCATATATTTTTGTTCTGTTCACTTACACACTGTACTGTGTAGACAGGTGTGGAGAGAAATAGGCCCCGCTCTTCCCTGAAATCCTTCTAAAGGTTTGAATACAGGGCTCAAGATAACTTTATTCAAAGTACGCATTTTCAGCAGGATTTTTTTTTAATTAAATTTTAATAAGGTCCAGTTGTTTTGCCAGACCTATATGATAGCAATCTCATCTGCACTGCAAAGTCTAATACTATAGACCTGACTGCCAAACATGCAAAAATAAATGTGACTCAATGGATGAACACGAACATTAGTTTAGAGCATGCCCATTGGAGAGTATGTCAAGTAAAAAGGAGGGAGAATGGCCGTCCTTGCCTTGAATTCAGTAGGATCTGCCAGAATTCACTTCCTTTCCATTTAAGATTGTATGCGTGGTAAGATGGAAATTTCTTGCGTATGAGATTATCGCTGCGCCTTGTATCTAATGAGCTCCTCTTCCTTGGGAAGAGTGGGGCTGCTTTGCAGATCTCCCCAATTACCCTGAGGACCCCAACATCATTGCTCCCTGTTTTCTTAGCACCATTTGTCCTGTGACAGAGTTCTCACCAGTGGAGAAACCAATCCTGGGGACACACATCAGCAGTGTGTCTCAAAATTTTCATTTTCAATTTGAATTGTTTTGTGTAAAAACAAAAAGGTTTGGGGCAGGTTGCAAAATAGTAATTTTAAGTCCCAGAGCTAGGGTTTTCCCCCACCCAAATGGTGAACATTTATGGTGAAAACCTCCAATTTCCTCTTACAGTAAACATGAAAATTATGATTTCACTCAGAGCCTGCATTTTTTTTCCAATCTTTATGGCAAGAATCTGCATATACTTGCTTGTGGAAATGTCATAAATTGGCCTCAGATCAATTCCTCAAAGATAGTACTCACCAAAGTGCCACTTTCAGATTTTAGCCCTTGTGAAATAAGATTTAACTCTTCTCAATAATGTTTGCCTTTCCACATTCAGGGCTGACAGCAGAGGGATAAGCAGGGATATATTCTGTATAAAATTAAAACCACTTCATTACATATTGTTCTGAAGAGTGAGCAAAAGGATATTAACATTTTAGTAAAATGATGATACGATCTTAGCATCTTGCAAAAAAATTACATGAGCATTTGGTCAGTTGATGTGGAGTGAGTCCTGTACCCTGTCGGTAACTCGCTCTAAATTAATAAACAAATGTTTTTCTTTTCACTTGTGCCATATGTTGATCCCAGTTACATGGGCAGAAAGAGGCAGCTTGTAATGTTTCTTAGAGGATTACACACTGTTTTGCATAAGAGAGTATGCAGATGCAGGAGTAGATGTGGGATAAAACATGTTCCAGGCTTTCTTTGTGTTTTAGGGAGCTCTGCTTCAATTGTTTATTTCATCTGACACAAACCATTTTTATTTAACTTGGTAGATCTGGGAGATAAATGCTAAGTGGAAAACACAGTGTGAACAGCTTTCACCAACCGATTAACCCCCCCAACCCTCCCCAAACTTGAAGATCCTGGTGCTCGAGTTCGTTTTGAAAGGTTCCAGGGTAGCATAAGCATCTTGTCTGTAAGAACTCACTCTCCTCTTGGGGGTGGGGGTGGGGGGAGACAAGCCCGCGCGTTAATGAAATCAGAGATGTTGTGGATGTTAACCAAACACACACGTTCAAGGAGCAGACTGGTTTCCAAAAACAAAGGCCTATGAGTCACGTATTATTGCACCAGAAAATAAATTGATAGATGACAAGATGAGAAAATGTTCACTTGCAAAATTCGGAATGTTTCACCTTGACTTTCTCCACCCACGTTGTTTTTGTTGTCTTGAGGAGCTCACAGGCCTGTGCTCCAGATCACTGGTCTTGGGACTTGTTTTTATTAACTCTGAAAAGTCATTTGCTGTGCAACGTAACCGAGTCCTTCTGTTGCTCTTGATTCTGTCCCAGGCAAGTAGGTGGTTGGTGCTGTCTCTTGACATTCAGATTTTGACGTTCTCTTTTGTTTTCAGGGTGAGAAGTGACCTTTTGAGGTGACTATACCTGAAGATTGCTTTCCAGAAGCCAAAAAAGGTAAATGCAATACGATTAGTGGGATTATATCTTGGCCCGTATCTCCCTCCTTCTAGGTATATCTCAATTCAACTCTTCTCCGATCTCTGCAGCTGCCAAAAATACGTGTATGCATTTGTGCATAAGTCCGCATGCTGTAGCATCTTTGGGGGAGATCTTGCAAGAAGACTGTCCTTAAGAAATGGTCCACAGAGTGACCCTTTCCCCCCACAAATGTTTTCAAGCTTTCTCCTCTTTGTTGAAGCTGAACTTTTATTTATTTATTTGTTTGTTTATTTATTTATTTTTTGGTGGTCGACTTGGTGGGCTTAAAGTTAGAAAGGAATATGCGCATCACAAAAGCGGCGATTCATAAAAGCGAACTTGCTGCAACCACGAGTCGCGCCTGTCGGTGTTTTGTGCCGAAGTGGTGTCATCCGATTGATGTTCATCTGGTGGCTTTATAATCACCTTCTCTCAGAAATTAATAGTCAAGTGCCATAGCAACCCAGAGCACTGATGCAACCGCTCAGCGGCATGGGGCACATCCCTGTGATGCCAGTGCTAGGCTGCCTTGTCCTCTTGACCTTGCTTGGAAATCAAATGAGTATTTGATTTTAAAATTAGAAGTTTGCAGAGAGACTAGTGTAACTTGATGAATTAAAGCGAAATTAAATTTCCTCAAACTCACTTTGGGGAGGGGGAAACAAAAAAGCATGTTTAAAACGCTTACGGGTGCTCCGTATTTTCTTGATGTCCAGAGGTCTCTCTCTGGTGAGGCCGTGGTCACCTGCCACAAGTTAATCTTGCCGGTCATTTTCATGGCTGCGGTCTGTCATGGAGCATCTTCATTTGGTTCTTGAATTTAGGCCAGTAACAGCTCTGTTTGCGTTAGTGGATTTGTGTCTGTGGTAAAACAGGTTCCTTGCTGTCCTGATTGCACCAGGTCTCCACCCAGATATGACTAAATTGAGTTTATGAATTGGTAAGACAGAGATTTCCTACTCTTTAGCTACACACGTTTTGGGTTTTTGTTTTTTTGTGTGTGTTTTTTTTAACCTTTATAATGTGAAGATTCTTAGATCACTTTTGTTTTTAACCTTAGCATTCTGGGACTCTAGAATGCCTTTTTAAAGGTATGGATTCATGGTTATATTGCATTCTGACACATTTGATTGGAGGAAAAAATCCCACTTGATTCATTTCACCATCATTGTTGTTTAAATAAAACCTTTGTGGGAAGCTCCTGCTTGCTCACTGTGGAAGACAGTCTCATTTCTACTAGGCAGAATGGAAAGGGGTAGATCCCAACTGGTATTGGGGGTTATCAAGTCCAAGCACTTCCCTTTCTGAGTCTCAGTTGTCCAGTCTTAAGAAGGAAGGCTTAATTAACTTCGGGGATCTCCAAACTTCTTCTATGAAGGGCCATGCAAGATACATCTTCTGTTTTGTGGGCCATTCCATCTCTGCCACAGCAGCTCAGCTCGGCTGTACCTTGTGTCTCCTGGTCTCCATGAGCCCTGCGAGATCGCAGTCCAGGACGTTCCTCATGCAAAGCTGTGCCAGGTGTTTAATTCATCTTGTGCCATTAACTAGCAAAGATTCCTGGTAGAGCCCAAAACTGTGATTAAACAAAGCTGAAAGTGTGCTTGAAAAGATGAAATATTCACCTTGAGAGTTGTGTTACCCCGACAGCTTCAAATAAGGGCATCCTGAGCACTTTTCATTGTTTTCTTTGAAGTCACCTGTAAGCATGAATTATTTTTCTTCTGACTTGATGTCTTTGTAATGCCTATGCTAACACCCATGACCTGAAAATGGGCATACTTGAATGTGTGTGATGTGATATGTTTCCAATTCTTGTGATACTGTTCAAAGTTTAAAATATCATGAGACGGGGCAAGTTTTGGGGGGAAAAAAAAGTTCCAGGAAATTTTCATTAGTGTTGACTAAGAGAGGCAGTCCATGGAGAGAGAATTCTTTCTTTATAATTAATGTCAAGGACACGGTGTATTATATGATATGATATGCTGCAAATGAGGAACTCCTTGTCAAAGTTCAGGAACAGTGAAAAATTTTGTTCTTCTGTTGGCTACTGTCGTGACACAAAGGAAGCTGAGTAACAAATTCATATAATTTTTCTTTTAAACTTGACTGCTAGGAAGCTCGGAGTAAGAGTTTTTTTGTTCAATCTCTGTATAATTATTTTCCACTCCAGCTTTTTGTGATTGAGATCTTTTAAAATCAACCTCATTTTTCCTACCCCCAATTAACATTGGATTATTTATTTTTATTCTTCTATAATATCAATTCCATCCTATTTAACCCTCAATTCAAGGTGTTTTTTTTTTTTTAGAAATTAGTGAAAATATAGAGACAAGTCATAAATCACATGTAATTTTTTTTACCTTTTAACAAGCTCAAAGACCCTTGAAAAACTAATCCTTATTTTTTTAAATATTTATATATTTTTATATATTATTCATTTATATATATTATTTATATATTTTCATATATTAAAAAAAGGTTTATTGAAAGTGTAAAGTTAAAAAAATGTCTATAAAATGGCTGGAATAGCTATTGTTTCTTCCCGGGGAATAAGTCTTAAAAAGAGAAGCATGTGGAGCGTCTGGGTGGCTCAGTCAGTTAAGCGCCCACTCTTGACTTTGGTCAGGTCATGATCTCAGAGTTGTGGGATCGAGCCCTGTGATGGGCTCAGCAGTGAGTGTAGAGTCTACTTAGGATTTTCTCTCTCCCTCTGCCCCTCCTTCCCTCTCTTGTATGTGTGTCCACGAGCATGCTGTCTCTCAAAAGCAAACAAAAAACCACAAAAACCCAAGAAGATCATGTTATCCAGTGATGATGGAGAAACCAGCACCATCTCCCCAGCATCAAAAAGAGGTTGATTTCAGATGCCGGGTGCTTCTCAGTAAATGTCATGCCACATTTGAAATCTCGGAATCATTAATAGCATAGATGTAAGTAAATATGTCTACACTAGCACTATGGGAAGAACTACTTATGTGCATAAAGGGGCCAGGCAAATTCAGAAAAAACAGATGAAGCCATTTTTCAAAATTCGATTTGAAGTTCTGGAAGAATCATAAATAACGGTCATCTTCCTTCGTAGAGATATAACAGTTTTTTTCCAAGTAGATCAGAACACTTTACCAAATGGGTTTGTGCCAGCTTTCTTGACAGATAGGTAGTGATGATTATAATCCCCACTTTACAAACGGGGAAGGTGGTCCCATAGATGATCAGTAGCTTACCCACGGTCACATAGAATGTCAAGCAAGGGGGCGTCTGGGTGGCCCAGTGGTTTAAAGCCTCTGCCTTCGGCTCAGGTCATGATCCCAGGGTCCTGGGATTGAGCCCTGCATCGGGCTGTCTGCTCTGCGGGGACCCTGTTTCCTCCTCTCTCTCTGCCTGCCTCTCTGCCTACTTGTGATCTCTATCTGTCAAATAAATAAAATCTAAAAAAAAAAAAAAATGTCAAGCAAGACTAGACCCAAAAAGACATCTTGTTTAGGTCACAGTTACATTGATGTCATTTTATCATGCTGCCTTAGTTTGGTGGTTTAATAAAGGCTTATACATCATTTTCTTTCTGCTTTCCCTCAACACTCGCATTGCGCCTACACACATTTTTGCTTGAGATTCAGATTCACTTTATAAAATTGATTTTCTTGTAACTGTTCTGAGTGGTATTGGGACGTTGTTGTGTAGACATAACAGTGTCTTCATTGAGACACCAGATGACCACACTGACTGAATCACTGGCTTTTTCAGCTAAGCGTTAGAAACCTTCCTGCTCCCTGCTTCTCCCCATACACCTATGCTTGGGTTTAACAATCCGGGTAAAGACTAGGCTGGTATTACAGCATAGAGACCCCAACAAAGGCTTACATAAAATAGAGGTTTCCTTCTCTCTTATAGAGTAGTCTCACCAGTCTAGCTTACGTGGGCAGGTTCTTTCTCTCTTTTGCTCTCCTACCTTGGGCCTTTGTCATTATTTACATGGTTGAAGCATAGTGAAGTCCAAGCCAAGTAGTTGTCTTTGGTGCAAATGAGTTAAAATGCACATATACCATTCATTAACCTTTAATTTGTAAGATTACGGTCACCTGGTTGCAAGAGGCTGCAGCGGTGGCTGGGAAGTGTGTCTACTGGGGTGGCCAGGAACATGGGAGAATCAGAGAAGAGATTTAAGGGGACAGTTGGAACACAACAACTTGACTGGTTGAATTGCCCCCATCTGATGATTTCACTGACTGACTGATTGATTGATTGATTCATATGAAAGTGCGTACTGCATACATACATAAATCCTACTGTAGGTATTTACTGATGATTGTGTGCTAGTTGCTAAGATCATAGCGCTACATAAGAAGGTCATGGTCTCTGTCCTCGTAGAGTTTATATTAGAGAGGGGAAGACCCAGATTATGAACAATGGTGATGACCAGGATTAGGAAGGGCAAGTACTGGTTGTTGGGGGAAAGTGATCTATAGTGGGGAGACCCAGGGTATCAGGGATTTATGTATTTTCGCCTTATATGGAAGCTATATTAGCTTAACTTGATTTTCTTGTTGTCTTTCATGCCAGTGCTGTTATGAACATTATCAGGCACGTTATTTTATTAATAGCTTTACTGAGCTATAAGTCATATCACAAAACAATTCACCCACTTAAAGTATACCGTTCGATGGCTTTGAGTATATTCCCAGAGTTTGCAACCATCATCACAGTCTGGTGTCGGAACATCTTCAGCACCCCAGAAAGAGACCCCTTAACTGTTAGCAGTCACTCGCCTCAACTCAGCACTGGACGATGGCTAATCTGCTTTCTTTCTGAATAGACTGACCTATTTGGGACATTTCCCATATGGAATCCTACAACATGTGGCCTTTGGTGAGTGACGTCCTTCACTTAGCATGATGTTTTCAAAGTTCATCCCAAGCACTTAAATCTGCAACTATCCAAAAATACATAAATAAATTTGTAACTCTCGTACAACCTTGAGTTCTTACTCCTAAACCCAACAAAAGGGTGACCTGAAATATTCTTACAGGGGATGGAATTGGGGGAAACATGACTGTCCTCATGTTGTTTGTATTTTCCTAGAGCTGACTTGGCCTCCCAACAGTTAAACTTCAAAATTTAAATGTTTGCATCTTAAGTTAGCTGTTTTTAAACATTGTTAACCATAATGCTAAACTAAGTTACTCTGTAAACAAGGGCTGTTTCTCTTGAATGTTAGTTTCAAAGAAAAAAAATTTTAAATATTGATTTCCAGAGAAATATGCTCAATAGAGTTCGTTTTCAAGCAGAAGTCACTTGTTGAAATGTACACGAAGGCGCATTTAGTTGTAAAGGCGATCTTTGCTGTGATTATCAACTAGCCATATTTTGCACCATGAGCCATCAGAAATATAAAACCGGGGCACCTGGGTGGCTCAGTGGGTTAAGCTGCTGCCTTCGGCTCAGGTCATGATCTCAGGGTCCTGGGATCGAGCCCCGCATCGGGCTCTCTGCTCGGCAGGGAGCCTGCTTCCCCCTCTCTCTCTCTCTCTCTGCCTACTTGTGATCTCTCTCTGTCAAATAAATTAATAAATAAAATCTTAAAAATAAAAAAGAAATATAAAACCGAATAACAAAGGGTTTATTCATCTTTTTAAAATGATGTTTTTGTTCCTCTATCTGCCAAGGGTACGGATTTCCCGTTGCTCACCTTGAGCATCTTAGGAGGAGGAGATTCTCAGTTTAGGTGACAACATAACAGCTTAACGAGATGTAGGAAGTATTGCCTTCCTTTGACAATTCACAAACCTCAGGAAGGAATCTGAAGCTCAACTGTGCAAAAACAAAACCCTGTTTAAGGTAGCAGATCTGTGCTAGCCTTGACTGCATTACCCCCTCGTATCTAGTAACATCCAGAACCTTAAAGGAGCAAATGTTCTATTGGTGGTAGAATCCTCATTTTGAGTCCATTTGAAAAGGTGACCTTCCATCCAGCATCGCGCTCGGATTTGGAGTTTGTAGTACTTTCTAAAAAGACTGCTGGTGAGTGGGAGTTCACAATTGAAAAATGAAGATTAATCATGTAAGTTTGTACTTCTCTGGCCTTGATCTGAACTCTTCGACCCCTGTAGCCTTTGCATGGTGGGGCTGGGTTGGGGAGAGGAGTGAAAAAGCTTGAAGTCTTTATGCTCTGTTCAAATGTACTCTTTTTGAAGTGTGAAAATCACCCACATTTTCCCTTGGATTTTGTATATTAGCATGTATGTAGCATATAATTATACGTAATTAGATGTTTTGTTAATTATCTGACAGTGCGATGAGTTATTTAAAATTACCTTTTAATTAAAAAACCAGTCTCGCGTCATCGGATGGACGGTGCTGATTTCAGTCTCTGGACTGGCAGTGTGCTTTAACCCCTCGGCCTATCCCTCCGGGCCTCTCTTTTCTGAAGATCTGTTTCCCTTTCAGAGGGTCCTGAGCTATCTCTCGAGGTCAGAGGAAGTGCCCTAAAATCTGTTCAGTACAGATGACTTACCTTAAAGTTTGTTCAGAACAGAGATTTTCAGAGTGGGCGTTGGCACCCCTTTGTGGGTTAGGAAATCTATTTAGTGGGTTGTGCCCAAGGATTTTTAAGGAATGGAAGAAGCATACAACAGAGTAGAATAAATTGAGTAAACCTACACTGTCTAATATGGAAACCACTAGCCGCGTGTGTGCAGTGCGATTAGCCCAAAACTTTTATGAGCTGTATATGTACATTCGACAAAGTATTTAAAGGACTTTGTATGGAAAAAAAGCTGTGAAATACTTCAATTAGTATTCTCTATTGATTACACATTGAAGTGGTCGTGTTTTTGTTATGTTAGGTTAAATAATATAAATTATTAACCTGAATTTTAACTGTTTCCGTGTGGTTATAATTACATGTGTCGCAGGCATTATATTTCTAACGGATACCTTTGCTCAAGTCGATGGGGAATCTTTCAGTGAACGATACCACTATCAAGCCCTCTGCTCATGGTTCTAGGGGATGGGGACAGGCAGGGAAATAAAATATAAATACCCAGTGATAGGTTCTGGGGAAGAAATATTGGAGGCTGAGGGAGATCAGATCGCCTGAGGAAGGGGTTCCAACTCTAAATAACCAGGGTAAGTCTGACTGTGAAGTGTGGTAGCACGGGAGCAAAGAATTAGCATGTTCTAAATAAAGGGAGCAAGTTGGCTCATGTGGCTAAAGTCAAGTCATCAAGGGGGAGAGTAGTGGGAGGCAAGGTCAGGAAGTAACAGGGCTGGGGGTGCCTGGCTGGTGTGATCAGGAGAGCAAGTGGCTCCTGATCTTAGGGTCATGAGTTTGAACCCCATGTTGGGTATAGAGATTACTTAAAAAAAGTTAGATAAATTTTGGAAGACAACAAAAAAGGAAGTAACAGAGTCAGACTGAGTAGGGCATGAAAACTCACTAGACTGTCTTTTAGTAAACTAGGGAACCACTGATGGGCTTTGAGGTGGGTCAAGATCTGACTGCTGCTTTAAATGGATCCCTCTGGAAGCCGTTTTGAAATTTGCTTGTGGGTGAACAAAGCGAGAGGATAGGGAGGGGGACTTGTTCGGAAGCCACTGTAATCACACCAGTGAGACAGGGTGATGGCAGGATCAGGATAGCAGTAGAGCCGGTGAGAAGTAGATTCGCTTTTGATTTGAAGGAAGAGCCAAAGGGCTTCCCGGTGGAATAGAGGTGGAATTTGAAAAAGTTACATCAGGGATGACTCCAAGATTTTTGTGCTGAGTGATGGGGAGGTATCATCTGAGGGGTTGTTTGTGGGTAGAAAGGAAAGAGAAGATGGAGGCCTTGGGGCCAAGCCACAGCTGGGAGGACAGGGCTGCCATTAACTGAAATAGGGGAGCAGGTTTGAGGGTATTAAAGGAAAAAAAATTAATCTCACTTGTTAAAGGTGGCAGCGCACCCTTTATTCAGGACCATCACAGCAGGTGTTGGGAACACTTCGTGAGATTTTATACAGGAGAGAATCTCTGAATCCAGCCCAAGCAAGTAGGAATTTAGAGCCAGGGAGGAGAGTGGGCGTCTGTAGATGGAAAATTACCAAGAGAAAACATCATGGGTAAGCAGAGGGTCTGAGCTGTACAATCTAACAGGGCTCTTGCTGAAGACAGGCCAGGGTGATCAGACACTACCTGGGGAATGATGGAGGATGAGGAAACCAGTCAGATACCGGCGGTGGTCAGATACCGAAGGTGGTAGAGGGACTTGGCGGTTAAACTGACTTGGCAGGGTTCTTGCTAAAACTGGATTTCATAGGGAGGTGCCCAGGTGGGTTCAGGAGCCTGACTAATCTTTGGTCAAGCCAGGAGTCTTCATCAAGGGTGGATGAGGGAAGCAGGGGGAAACCAGGAGTACAGTTGTAGACACACAGGCTTTGAGCTGTTTATTGTTCATCCAGATGGAGCTGTCAAGTGGGCATTTGGATATGTGGATCTAGAAATGTCCTGGCTGAGGTGATAAACTGAGGATGTGTAACCATCTAAGTGGTATGTAGAGGCATGAACCTGGGTGAGCTCACCGGGGGAGCCATGGTGTAAGTAGAGGAGAGTAGGGCCCCAAGATGAAGCCAACGCCATTAAGAGATTTGATTACAGGGGGTGCCTGGGTGGCTCAGTGGGTTAAAGCCTCTGCCTTCGGCTCAGGTCGTGATCCCAGGGTCCTGGGATGGATCTCCCTGCTCAGCAGGGAGCCTGCTTCCTTCTCTCTGTCTCTGCCTGCCTCTCTGCTGACTTGTCTGTCAAATAAATAAATAAAATCTTAAAAAAAAAAGAGAGAGATTGGATTACAGGATATAGAGGAGAAAGAGGCAAAGCTGGCAGGAAATTTTGGAGATTTGGGTGAACCGGGAGCCCACTGAAGACATCGTTTAAAGGAAGAGAGCATTGGGATGCCTGAGTGGCTTAGTCGGTTCAGCATCTGACTCTTGGTTTCGGCTCGGGTCATGATCTGGGGTCATGAGATCGAGCCCCACCCCACATCTGGTTCCACACCCAGCGTGGAGTCTGCTTGGGTTTCTTTCCCTCTCCCCCTTCCTTGTACTCCTTCTTTGTCTCAAATAAATAAATAGTTAAAAAAAAAAAAAGTATTGTCAGCTGCATCATAAGTGGCTAAGAGGTCAGAAGAGATGAAGACAAAGAATGGACGATTGTGTTTCTCAACATGGAAGTCATCGATAACCTTAACCAGAGTCAGAAATGTTTGATTCTCACTCCCATAACACATACCGGCTTCGTACAACTACCAGTGTGCTTATGGCAGGCATGGTGAATGATGTTTCCGGGGACAGTGCCCGTTCGGCACTGCTGTTTGTTAAGGTCATCACACGTACCCCCACCCCTTGCAGCCCCACATGGACAGGGCTAACTCTGTGATGCTTGGGTCACGGTACAGCCTGTGAGAGTGATCAGAAAAAAATTCACTGCTGCACAAAGGAGTTCTGTGCATGTTGCCCCTTTCAGTTCATTCCCTGCTCCGGTGGTTGAGATAGTATTGTTTAAAGAAAAAGCAGATGGGGCGCCTGGGTGGCTCAGTCAGTGAAGTGTCTGACTCTTGATCTCAGCTCAGGTCTTGATCTCAGGGCCGTGAGTTCAAGCCCCACACTGGGCTCAAAAAGAAAGAAAGAAGGAAAATAAAGAAAAGACAGAGGAAAAGGGGGATGCATAAAATACATTGTTTTAATCATCTGAAGTACACCACAGCTTGGCGTGGTTAACATGGTCTCCAGATTAGTAAACTACGAGTTTGTGCCTGCACCACACGCCAGTCTGTCACCTTCACCTTCTACTAATCTAGGTAGTCTTTGATGGGCTCGTCTGCCTTTCAACTCAACTAAGAGCATCAAAGATTCTGGCTTTTTCAAAAATTCTGAAACACCGTGAATATTCTCGAGATTTCTAGGCTGGTCCCAAATCTTCAAGCATCTGGAAAAGTGTAGGTAAAATAATAACAAATATGCTTTCTCTCTTTAGGTACTAAATCCCATCAAGGTAATATTGGGTTAGGTAAGAATAGTCTCTCTGTGGAGTATAATCAAGGTCCTTCTTAGAAGAAGAATCTGTAGGAAGAAAAATTCCATTGGTGACCTCCCCTAACCAGTTCAACATTTATCAGTATCCTGCCGGGATTTTGTATCCGTAGATTTGTCTATGTGTGTTCGTTCCGCATACACTGTTTTGTTTCCTATTTTTACCCTTATGCTATCACAAGTATTTTTCCAAGTCATTACATGGTTATATCTAAATCTTATTTTAGGATACTTTGGTGACCTCTGTTGTTGTGTTGTCCATCCCTGAAATGGTGGGGCTTCTGATTTTTTCCTGCTGACTCACGATGGCCAGAGTGTCTATGTTGGATCTCTCAAGATAGCTCAGTCTCTTGAATTTGTTTTATAAATGATGCTGAGATTATAGATTACCACCTAGTTTCTCCCTCTACTTCTAGGTAATATTAAAACTCAGCTGAGCCACATATAATCACCCCTTCAGGCAACTGTATGTATTTTCCACGATTAGGTGAGGTACAATTCACCTTAATTTTGATTTCAAAATTTCTAGAATTTAAGTTGGGCATTTTTTATTTTTCCTGATCTGAATTACTTTTGGTATTATCCCACTCCCAACTTAATTCTCAGCCTGTGAGCTAGGAGGACCTTTGTGTTCTTTCAAGGGTGAGCCATTCATCCGCTCCTTGTTTTGTTAGCCCAAACAGCACTCCTTCCCTTTCCCCAGAGCAAGCCATGCCTTTCTGTCCGCATTTGCATCTCCAGAATTTGCTTTGGTTGCGTTTCAGACACTTTACCCAGAAAAATTAAAATGTACTTGCAGCTTTTAGAGTCTAATTTTAAGTTCTTTTCTTTTGCGCACCGGACCCCAGCAGTATCGTCATTATTGGTGTAGGCAACAAATGTTTGAGTTCCCGTGAGGTTCGCTGTGTGTTTAAGATTGGGCTGTACAGGTCATGATCCCAGGGTCCTGGGATCGAGTCCCGCATCGGGCTCTCTGCTCAGCAGGGAGCCTGCTTCCTCCTCTCTCTGCCTGCCTCTCTGTCTACTGTGATCTCTCTCTGTCAAATAAATAAATAAAATCTTTAAAAAAAAAAAAAAGATTGGGCAGTACACCGCTGTGGTTTGTGGCCGTGACCCCATCTAGTTCTAAAGTCCCCCAAACGGCCTTTCAGTGAAGTAGTCTTAGAACTTCAGAGAGGACCAAAGAATGTGGGACTTGTCTGGTCTCTTCCTTGTCATGTACTGAAGATGAAACCGGCATCCAGGAAAGGGACATGACAGACCCCAGGCCGCTGCACAGTTGTGGCCCCCTGTGTCGGGAATCCCCTGCCCTTCTCCTACACCTCTTCCTTCCTTTTATGATATGATACCTCAAACAAGTGGAATGATAAAAATACGACTACTAAAAAGTTGGCTTTTAAAAAAATAGTCCTGACAAAAGCCAAAATGCGTTTGTTTTTTTAAAACGTAGATGGCCCTTATCTTGGATTTCGTGTCCAGCACTCTCTCCGTTTTCCAGCAAATGTTAAGGGAAATGACACCATTTGCAAGTGTTTCAGCGTATTAACTGTGAGAAATATCCCCTAAATACCTTCATCTGAAGCAAACAAAAATAAATAAAAATAAAAATCTTCATTTCAGAAGATGCCCATTTTTCCCTCTCCTTCCACCCCTTTTTTCTGCTTCCGCCCTTTCCCATCTCTCCCCTTCTGTCTCCTGCCTCTGAAGGCTGACTTTTTTTGTTTTTAAAACGAGGCCATTCGATGAAGATGTTTATAAAGTAGAATGTTCCTGCCAGTTGACTACTGCTGTGCATTTTAAAAATGGTTGAGTGTTATGTGTAGCCTGAGCATTTCAGTGTCCACGGCCCTTACCTGACTGGCACGTACAGATGACCGCCACCTGTGTGTCCGGTGCTTTGCCCCGGGCCGAGGCACAGGGAAGGATAATTATGTTTTGTTTGTGTTTCTTGAGGTACACACTGGCTATTTGATTGGAGCTGCTTCTGCTCCAAGGTCTTGTTCCCCCTAGCTCTGGAATGGCGTTGACATCCTCTCCTTATTTCCTTATGTGGGATAAAAATACATGAAGACCAATATAGAATTGTCACCGGGAACTTCACCAGCTAAGTTCTTATTATGTTATTAGTAATAGAAATAGAGTGGGAAATTCCCACAAACCTTGTTTTGTTTTCTGATGCTACACATAAAACCAGCTCATTATAGGGAATTTGAAATTATCGAAAAGCAGACCGAATGAATGTAAAAGTAAAAATAATCTAGAATTCTGACCCTGAGAATAACATAAATTTTCTGCCATTCTTTTTTCATTGAGTGTACACATATTTAGCAAAATTACTGTATCCAGTATGTAGAATTGTCTCTTTTTAAAATTTAATATTACTCAGTGAGCATTTTCCTATATCATGAAGTATTGTTAAAGGTATCTTAAATGATTACATGCTCTATCATCCTTTTGCTTGTAATACAGTTTAATTAACTGTTCTTTAATATTGGGTATGGAGATTGCTTCCAGTTTTTCTGTAATATAGTTATTGCAGTGGGCATATCTGTGCATAGGTCTTGGTCAATTATTTTTATTTCTTTAGATGTGTTCTAGAGGGGGAAAGTACTAGAAGAGAGTTTATGGAATTCTTACAGGGTTTTCTAATATCTTGTCATATTGTTTTTCAAAATGAACCAATTTACACTCCTATTAACACCACTTGAGAGTGTTGATTTCACTGCAACTTTGCCAAGAATGAGTATCAACATTTTTTGGTTATTGTTTGAATCATAGGAGAAAAAAAAAGTATGTATTTTTTTCTTGTTCAATTCTTTGATTATAAATGAAGTTCAGAAATTTTCTTTAGGCTGTTTGGATTTTTTCTTTCTTTCTTTCTTTTTAAAAATATTTTATTTATTTATTTAACAGAGATCACAAGTAGGCAGAGAGGCAGGTGGCGGGGGGTGGAGGGGCAGCAGGCTCCCTGCCGAGCAGAGAGCCCGATGTGGGGCTCGATCCCAGGACCCTGGGATCATGACCTGAGCCAAAGGCAGAGGCTTAACACACTGAGCCACCCAGGCGTCCCCATTTTTGCTTTTAATCGTTCATAATTTGGGGAGCAGCCAGAGGTTGAAAGAGTAGGAATGAGGAAGCCAGAATGCCAAGAGCATAGGGCAGGGATCCTGTCATTCAGAGGGTCCTTGACCAGCGGCTCTTATGGCCAAATTCACAGAGTGAATTCAGAGTACTACACTGCAGTTTTGGTCTAAGGCTAAAATTAGAAAAGGCCAGTCCACTGGCCCTCAGATGTTCCTGAAACCAGATGGAGAGATCTGGGGCTCATAAGCTTTCCAAATACTTGGACATTTTAAATTTATTCCTTTATTCACCAAATAATTACTGAATGCTTACTTGTTTCAAGCACTTTCCTAGGCACTGGGAATATACCAGTAAACAACAAAAGAGAAGCTCTTTAAATGTGGTGGGTCTCCCTCACTGCTCTGTAATGAGGGCAAATGGAGAGTTCTCCATGCAGCACTTACCACAGTGAGAGTCAGGCTTGCTTCTCTTCTTACTGCTTCTCCTGTTTCTTCGTCAGCAGCAGCGGCTCAGATAAGAAACTGTGTCCAGCCAGGTTGCTTCTGCGGTCTTCCTGTCACACTTGGGAAAGACACGCTGTCACAGGCCCGGTGTCCCCCAGCCTGAGAAGCTTCTCTCCATTTCTCTTTTAGCCTCTTTCTTTCTTTTCCTCTAGCTATGTGGGCAGGAAGCCTGTAGAGAAGCCGGGCCCTGTGCAGTAGAACAGTAAGACCCTGGGGATAGACCTAGGGACTTTGGGGGGAGCCCCTCCCTTTTGCATCCTGTTAGTTAGGGGTATTGCTGAAGGCTGAGGGGTGATCCCTGGGTCGTGGCTCTTCAATCTGTGTGCTCAACCAGCTGATTCTCATCAACCCCTGAATGAAGGAATCCAAAACAGAAAAGGGACGTGTTCTTCCTCTGGATTTCTGAGTGTTCTCTGGGATTCCAGAACTCTGCACTGAGTGGGGGAAGACAGGCCCCCTCGGCCCCGGGACCACACTCGCTTTCTCTCTGGCTTGTCCCACTCCTGGGAATGCACTTGGCAACCATCCTCCTGTCTGTGTACTTGCCTGGTTCCTGTCACCACCGTTTCTAAAACACAACTGATTCGTAATTGAGATAAACATTCCCGATGCTGAAATGATGAAGGGGTGGCTCGGGGTTGTGGTCCTGGTGCTCCGCTCAGAGGCATGGATTGGAGTGGGCCTCATCAGAGTTTGGACATGTCCGTTCTCGGGCAGGTCCCGACATGCTCTGCCACTTGTCCTCCTCGGAGACATGGGGGTAATGAAAAGACCTGTTTTGTAGATGTGCTGTGAGGATTGTATACAGAAGTTTGGTTCGCGGTCTGCTTTGCAGGTCCAGCTCTGCTACTTTCTGGCTTCATCATCTTGAGGAAGCGACCAGATTCTCTAAGCCTTTTTTTTTTTTTTTTAATCTAAAAAATAGGCACTTGGAAGTTGTTGGAAGATTAACTGAGTTATTCCAAGTAAAAAGTCCTCAGAGCAGTGCTTCAGGCTCAGTACTGTCTATTTTTGTTATTAGCACAGTGCATGGAATGTAGTAAGTTCTCAAGGATGGTAACATATGTTATTATTAATTAACTTTAAAGATAATGAAAATGGTTTTCAGTGGCTGTTTTTATGGGGGAAAATCAAGTTCGTGGATACAGAAATGAAAGAGGCATCCCAATACCTTCCCTTGCCCCCAAATAGAAAAACACAAACTTTGAAAATCCTAAGCAGAAAGAGGGAGGTCTCTGAGGTTTTCAGGATAACATTACATTTCTGTACCATCTTCTCCTTCTTACCTGCCAGCACCAGGTGAAGGGCGGGGTCATCCAGCAGGATCGGACTGGCTCATCTGTAGGAATTTGAACCAGCCGGTTAGCTACACTGCAGCTTGGACCTGAGTGCTAAGTTGAGTCCAGGCCATTGACACTCAGATGCGCCTGAGTTCAGATGGAGAGATCGGGGACCTGCCAGCCTTCTAAAACCTAAACTGTGTGACGGAAATAGTATGAAAAGGTTTTCCGAGGTTGTGCACAAGATTCACTGGCTCTAACATCATCTTACTACCTACACATGGAACCTACACATGGAGACCACGTTGAGAAGGCATTAGGTTCGTGTCCTCAGCATTTCACTTTGAGAGGAACGCGAGTAGATACTTCGTTGGGTATTCACTGTGTCCAAGGCGAGAGAGAGAGAGACAGACATAGACTGAGCTGGAGGGAGGGAGGGAAGGAGGTCCCCAGGAAGGAAGCAGGAATTCCTGTCTATCTGGGAGAAAGTAAAGTCTCTTTTCCACTACTCAGTTGTGTTTTGAGGAGCAAGGTTTGGGTTTTCGGGGTGCACTTGGCAGAAGTGACCTTGACCCCACTGTTAGGCAAAGGATTGCATTTGTGCGCACATGAGTATGCATGTGGTGGCATGCCCTTTCCCGGAAAGCTCCAGAATATATCATTTCCAACAAGGATGGGAGGAATGATCATAGGGGGGCTACTTCCTATATGTTTATGAAGCCCAACAAGTAGTTTTCTCTCCTTTCTTGGTTCTTTTCTGTGCATCGTTTGGTTTTTCTTATACATGGTAGTTGTTTGTCACTGTAAAAATAAACAGGAAAACCTAAGTAAGAAAGTAATGAGGGCAGCATCGTCCTCCAGGATCACAACCTGGACGATTCTGGAATCAGTTCTTCTAGACAACGCTCTCTCCACCCATCTGTTACTGAGTTGACTTGGGCTGTCCAGTGTGGAAACCGGTCACCAAGCTGCTCTGGAGCAGTTGAAACCGGGCTCGTCTGAATCGACACCAGCCACATGTGTCAAGTCCCCACCAGATTTTGGGGGGAGGAAAAAGCAGGACTGTAAAATAGAAATTAAGTTTAGATCTTGACTTCAGGTTGAAATGATACTACTTTAGATATATGGGATGAACCAAAATATACACTGAAAGGTAATTCCATCTGTGGGTTACATTGTATTCTTTTTTCTTGAGGATTTTAACTATTCTCTACACCTAGTATGGGGTTCGAACTTATAACCCTGAGATCCAGAGTCACACGTTTCCCCAACTGAGCCAGCCAGCTGCTCCCTCACGTTACATTTCTATTCCGCTGTTGGGTATAGATAAATCGCAGTTTTCACGGGATCATGCTGCGTTTTTCTTACTTTTTGGAAATTTGGGCACATTTTTTTTCTTTAATTTAAAAATAGATCGCCAACACCTTTCTGTCACGTTTAGTATATGGCAGCATCATTATTACCTTCTAGTTATGTATAGATATGTCACAATTTATTTAACCAGTCCCACTTTGTTGGATGTAAAAAGATGTGCACGACAATGCTGGTGAACAAGCGTGTATTTTCAAATTGAAAAGGCTGTCTGATTAGTTCTTTAGGGTAGGTTTCTCAACTGGAGCATGATGGCCATTTTGGGTTGGAAAATGTTTTGTTGTGATAATCTTGGGTGTTCAGCAGTGTCCCTGGCTTCTCCCCACTAGAGGCCTGTGGCACACCCTCCCCAGTCCCACCCCCCAGTACAGGAAAACGGAAAACATCCCCAGACGTTGCCGTGTATCCCCTGCAAAATCGTCCCGGTGGGGAAGTACTGACCTAGCATAGACGCTCAGAATGGGAATTGTTGGGTGAAAAGGTATATGTATTTAAAATTTAGATCGATCGGTAGCTAGCTGGCTAGCTAGATATTGATACACATTGAAAATTTTATATATATTTCCAAACAGTTTTCTAGAAAAATGGTATTATGAGTGCATGCATCTTTTGAGAACAGAGGTCCTCACTGCATGTCTACAAGAGACTTAAGAAGGGAGGGTTGGGTATTTGTTATTTTATTTGGGGGGAATTGGTCTAATCAGGTTGCTTTCTGAGACTGGGTCTTTCAGGACCTTGATGGAGGCAGTGTAGGTGTTTGCTTCTGGGAGGCCACGCTGGCCAGGAGGTGCAAGGGGCAATCTCTACTTAGCATCATGTACACGGCTTCTGGGCTCATGGGTGGGGGGCGTTAGGACATGGGAAAGAAAACCTGTTACTTCACAATTCTAGACTTTTCTTACAGTGAGAAAAAGGAATACTAGTAAGTGATGGTAATGACAATTATTGAATGTTTGTTCTGTATCAGGCACTGGGCTCAGCGCCGTTATGCGTAATTTCATTTAAGCCTCAGGAGCACCTGGTCGTTGGGTGAGAACTGCTGGTTTCCCCAGGCTAAGGAAGACCCGCCAGGCCTTCATCCAGAATGTCAGAGGTCACATCTGCACTGTGTGGCGTGGCCAGGATTTGAAGTGGGCCGTCCGAGTGAGCACACTATTCATTTATTTACTCTTCCAACAAATACTTGAACTTTTTCTCTGCGCCAGCCACAGTAATCTTTGCTGAGTTTGTAGTAGTGAGTTAGGAAAGACGTGCTTGGGCCTCGTGCTGCTCGCAGACCAGCTGGGGGCTGAGAAAGGCCGATCTGAAGAGGGCCAAGGAATGGAGATGCGTGGGACCTCTTAGATCCTGCAGCTGGGAGATCGCCCTAACCCGAGATGGCAGGGAAAGCTTCCAGGAGAAATGATGGTTAGAATGAGATCTGGAGAAAGAGAGAAGGGTGGAGGAGACGTGTGGGAGCCACAGAGAAGGAACAGTGTGCCCCCTGTGCTGGGATGTGTCCGGGAATGGACTTGTGGAGAAGGTGCCAGAGTGAGCGTGAGGTGAGGGACGCAGGCTGTGGGCAGACGTACATGGACTTGGATATGCGCTTCCCAAACAGGTTGTTTTCGTTTGTTTTTGTCCTGAGAGATGGGTTGGAGGAGGATGAGCAGGATCAGATTTGCATTTGGTGGGGATCACTCTGTGAGGTGTTACTCCCCACTGGGTGGGGGCAGTGGGAAGTAGATGCAGAAACCCTGATAAGGGGGGCAGTCATTGATTCTCAATAAATAATGCCCACTGGGGCTTCGCTTACTTATTGCTGTTTCACAAACTGCCCTGAAACTTGGCTACTTAAAACAATAATCATGGGTGCCAGATTCTTCCCTTTGGGTAGGGCTTAGCAGGGGTCATGACCTGGTTCTCTCCTTGTCCTTTCCATCCTGATAGGCTTGAGTGTAAGAGACCACTTCCAGGATTCCCAAGTCCTAGGTCTGGAACTGGCCCAGTACCCCGTCACTGCTTTGTATTCATCAGAGCGTGTCCCAGGGCCGCCCCACACTCAAGGGGAGGAGGAAAACAGTCCTCCTCTCAACGGATCCCTGCCCACGAGAATGGGAGGGATGATCGGTAGACAGCTTTGGAGGCTATCCATGCAATCCACGGCCCTGAGAATAGAGCACTACGTGATCCCTATCATGGGGCTAAATTCCCACTCTTCTTACCGTATGGAGGGAGACAGTAGCAGATAGATATGAGGACAGAGCCAGGTGTCACTGGCTTGGCAGGAAGGCTAATTTGTGCCTAACAGTGGCTAGGAGGTGATTGGCCACCTGACTCGGTGGGAATGTCGAGGGGTGCCAGTGAAGAGGGTGACGTTGAAGTGGCCATGAAAAGAAGGACCAGGCATGGGCTAGGGACCACGCATGCCATATAGGGCACCAGCGAGTGCAGAGCCTATGGGTGAGTGACTGGAGGTGGCTGCGTAAAGACTAGAAATGAAGAGGGGGTGGAAGAAACCATGGGATGGGGGAATGTGGCCAGCTCTTGCTGAAGACCAAGCTGGAGAAGACCGTAACTTTGACCCTGATGTCTAAAGGACTTCTCAGAGAGACGGAGGAGTGAAAATTAGGCAGCTGTCATTATGGACTGAGGAAATGATATGACAGAGGGCGTTATTCAAGATGACACGTTTATTGCTGATACACACACCTCTTGATGGAGGTCATGTTGGCTGAGTCAGTAGAATGTTAGGAAAGCCCAAGTGTGGAGTAGAAAGAAAGCTAATGAGATTGGGTTGAATACATTTTGGAGTTTCCAGGATGCAGCCACTTTTTATATGCTGCAGACAATGTGTGGGTTCACCTCAAGTTCATAGGTTGAATCCTAACACCCACCGTCACAGTATTTGAAGGTGGGGCCTTTGGGAGGGGACTGGTGCCAGAGGGTAGAGCCCTCTTGAGTGTGATTGCTGCTCTTGGAAACAGGTGCCAAATTCTTCACCTGCTTCTGCCATGGGAGGACACAGAAAAAGATGACCGTGTCCGAGCCAGAAGGTCGGTCCCCACCAGACACCTCATCTGTTGGCTCCTTGATCTTGGACTTCCCAGTCTCCAGGACTATGAGAAATAACTTTCTGTTTCTAAGCCACCTGGTCTTCCGTTGGCGTTCTGTTATGGCAGCCCTAGTCCACTGTCACAACGTAGCTGTTTCTTCCCTTCACCAAACAGCCCAGAAATTCTTTGAGCAGCAAAACTGAGCTTATAGACTTGCTTTTTAAGCCTTAGTAGTTACTCAGAAAAACTTCATCTACCATGCGCTGTGTTATTTTGTTCAGAAAATATCATCCCTGGAGGCCATGGAGAGGAGGTAACCCTGTAGCTTAGAAAAGAAAGAATATTTGAAAGCAGCCAAGTGTCCGTACTTGGCTTTCGAGCCTGCGGAATTTGTTTATAAGAATAAATGTGTATTTCATAATGCCGCAGTTTGATTTCTTTTTAATCATTGGCTTTTTTGTGTTTGCTGTATTTTCAGGCTTTTTAATTTGTGCTGTGTCTACCCATCATTTGTGCAAATTAGCAGGGTTTAACTATAAATGAAAATGTCAAAGTTATTACATTATTTAAAATTAAAGAATAATTAGACTGGAGGAAAACAGGTTGAAAGAATGCTCCAGGATATGTTCAAGGTGGGAAGAAATAGGAAAAACATGCAGAACGGATACATGGGAGAGAGTGGGGAACCCCTCCAACTTCTAGGAACATGGATATGTGATTACCATACCACTTGTAATCCCCAGAATGTGAGACTAGATAGACCCAGAAGCCTCATGTGTGCCATTGTAATGTGGGCATGTAGGATTTTCTTTTTCTTTTCTTTTCAATCTTTCTTTCTTTCTTTCTTTCTTTCTTTCTTTCTTTCTTTCTTTCCTTCTTTCTTTCTTTCTTTCTTTCTTTTTTATAACAATTTTATTTATTTATTTGACACACACAGAGCACAAGCTGGGGGAGCTGCAGGGAGAGGGAGAGGGAGAAGCAGGTTCCCTATTGAGCAGGGAGCCGGACATGGGGTTCAGTCGCAGGATCCTGAGATCATGACCTGAGCTGAAAGCAGATGTCTCCCCGACCGAACCACCCAGGCACCCCCAAAATTTTCTAATAGGACTATAAAATGTTTTAATTTTACAAAGTGTGTTATGGGGGGATATTGTATCAGGCTGTTGGGGCCCACTGTAGTGGATAGCAGCTGATACTGCAGAATCGTGCCTCGTCTCTGGGTGTTGTGTTGTTTTTAGTATCCGTCAAAGGCAGCTGGTCATCTGATCCTATCAGAAAGATGCCAGTATGGGACGCCTGGGTGGCTCAGTTGGTTGGACGACTGCCTTCGGCTCAGGTCATGATCCTGGAGACCCGGGATCGAGTCCCGCATTGGGCTCCCAGCTCCACGGGGAGTCTGCTTCTCCCTCTGACCTTCTCCTCGCTCATGCTCTCTCACTGCCTCTCTCTCGAATAAATAAATAAAATCTTAAAAAAAAAAAAAAAAGATGCCAGTAAAAGGCAAGCCCAAGTACAGGCTAGGGAAGAAAGTAGTGGGGATTTATGTTCCCAACTAGCAAGATTGTTGACTCTTAGTTCACAAATGCAGCGGCAAAGATCAACTATTGTTTGTAGGGATTTACAGTTCCCCAGCCGATGAAAGGCCAGTGTGTAGGCATCTAACCTGCAGTGGTGCTCTTGGGAGCAGAAGCAATGACATTCCCTAAATGTCTGCCAGGAGGCAATGGTTAAATCATGCCTTATCTCTAGGATGGGGGTGGGGCACACATGGGAACCCTGCTACTCAGCAACGAATAAAAGACTGTATAGACCCACAGGTGCTGCGGGGGGTCTCTCTCCAAGATGGCTTCAGTGACCAAGTGAGTAGTTACACTGCTCACCGAGGGGAGGGGGATGAAGCAGTAGACGTACAAAGCACATGTGATCGTCTGTACGTAGGATATTTTTGGAAGATAGAGACAAGACATTGGTAACAAGTGGTTCCCTTTGGAAGGAAAAACTGGCGGTTGGGGGTATGGAATTTCTTTTCCCTGTGTACTCCATTTGCGCCCTTTGCTTACATATGTATGAGTTTGATGCCTCTTTGAACATAGCTGTTTCGGGGATGCCAAAGAGTGAAGTGTATTACCTAATGGGCAGCAAGCCCTGCTGGAAAAGATCAGATACAGGATTTTTGATGATCTCTCTTTTAAATCCTTGCTTTTAGTACATGTGAAGATCAGGTGGGATTGTTGATTGATCTCAAAACCCAGTGATAACAAACAGTTGATTGAGCCCTGATCAATCACATCCTCACTCTGGACTCCTGACTCTGTAGGGCTTGTCTCCTGTGTAATGCTAATTTATTTTATTGACTTTCATTATCTTGCATATCATCTAAAACATTTTTTTTTAGTTGCACGTCATTGAGACTCAACCCATATGGACTTGAGCAAAAAGAGATTGTATTTGATTGATCATGTAATGGAATCAGTCAGGTTTCGGCCTTGCTAGATCCAATCTAAGCCCTGAGGACCCTGTCTTTACCTTTCTTCCCTCCACTTTACATCCTGCTGACCCCACTGCTAGTGGGACTCTCTTCCTGATGGTGAGTAGCCCCAACAGCTCCATCCCTGCAACTTCTCAACTTCAAGGGCATCAGGGAGGGTCTCACTGTGGGTCCAGCCCTTGGAGCATTTGTTCTCAGGTTGGCCTTGTATCCCGTGCTTCTTGGGGGACCTGGAGGGTGAACGGTCACTTAACCTCTTTCTTCTCTTTCCCATTCATAAAGCAGTTAAATTCAGTAAGCCTCAAACTTCTTTATCCTGGGTTGTTGAGGAATCACCAAGATAAAAAAAATATTTCTGTAGGTCATGGGGAGCACATGGCATGGTAGAGAAGATGCAGAAGCTAGTATGAAAATTGTTTTTGATGTGAAATACTGGATTCACAGGAATTCTCCGGAGGGCTCACCTCCGCCTGGGAATCGTAGTGGGCGACCCGGGAGAGAAGGGGAAGCAGACGAGAGGCTTCTGGGATCTGTCCATCTGCTTCATGCAAGCAGGGCCAAGGCATTTGAGGAGGCAAAGAGCATGAGCTCTTTTTAATTCCCCTCAAGTTCTATTTCTCAGGCTTTGAAATGGCCCGCGCACCTTCTTCTCAGTGGGTAGCCACCCACCCTGAGCAGACCATCCAAGGTAATCACACGCCGCCCCCCTTCAGAATACAAGGGCATTTTATTTCTTTACACTCACTGGCAGAGGCGTCTATTACTTTGTATTGTTATTTACTTCTCTCCCTTCCCAGATCCCTTTTTGGCTCATTGTCTGGGGTGCACAATTAGTGCCCTATTATCATGCCGTAGTCCCCCCATTAGCAAAGAGGTTGTGTTCCAAGGACACACTTTGTCATCAGAAACTTTGTTCCCAGCTGTGGAAATAATGGAAACAGCCGAGGGCTGCATTCAAGGAAGGCTGAAGAGGGGTAGGTACTGCATGAAAATACCAACTTTTGTATGAGAAAACACAATAGAGTAGGCTTCAGCCTGACAAAGCCAGGAGGTTAGGGAGGAAAGCGGCTAGACTAAGGCCGTAAGGAGGAGGGGAGGGGCTGTATTTGAAGTCAGAGTCACACTGGGTGACAGTGGTATTAGGGTCAGGTGACGCTGCTTCTTCACATAAGCCGGATGTGTTGGAAGGACGACAGAGGTGAGTGGAAAGCAAATCATTGATTGTTTGTTAGTGGACTGGTCCCTTCCCAGCATCTCCTTGCAGGTAATTCTTGAAATCTGAGCTTGAGGACTTGGTCCAGTCCTGCACCCAAGGGGCTCCTTTCTTATCCCTCTCATATCCCTGACTCGGGCCATTTCTTAGGTGGGCCACTGGGGCCCCATGAGACCAGGAGGAGATAGGCCCCTGACCACCTCTGCTCATTGTGCAACAGAGTGGATTGAATACGAGGCAGGGAGGGGACCTCGGTCCCAGGGAAGTGAAGGCTCTCATTAGTCCTTACGGGCTCTGCTGGGGCAAGTGCAGAGCGATTTCTCTTCTGCGGGTGCGGCAGCCAGCAAACCAAGGAAGACCATGGCCGCAAGACCGTTGTCTCCACGTCTGGAAATAAGACAGAACAGAGCTCTGTTGTAGCAGCTCTGGAAGATGTTACCCTTAAAAGGAGATCAGCAAGAAGTGCCCTCCTCTGATTCTAACTAAACTCCAGCCGAAGAGTGCGCCAGAGCTGCCCTTTAACAAAGGGCAGAGCTCTTCATCCCAGCCAGGTATCAGAAGCTGACACTACAAATGTCCTTCCTTTGGCCCAACACTTCAGTGGAGCTCACGGACATTAAAGGGTTGTTGGTCAGGGAGAGTGAAGGATGGAGCGGGGGATTTCTCTTTTTGAAGAGAACAAGGCCCCAGAGACCTGTGTGAGAAGACTAGAGGAGGGTGCGTGGGGGTAAGTGTGGGACACAGGCGTGGAAGCTTCCAGGTCTTCTTTCCTGGTTTTGAGGTCACCTTCTGCTACTCACCCCACACTAACTTACAGTAACACCCCTGGGGGCAAGGACCATATTGGTTTTGCCCACCCTTGGCCATCGCGTACAGTCCCACACACAGCCTCGTGTGGACAGTTCTGTTGACCCCCCTGTGATGCTGAGGGTACCGCCCACAGCAAATTTCACATATTATTTTTCCTTTTCATTATTATTAAATTTCCCCCAATGTTGTATTTGTCAGGGTTTTCCTCTTCACTGTCTGGTATTTGAAGACTTGCGTGCGTGCACACACACACACACACACACACACACCAGGATTGTGTGTGTATAGAATGTTGATAGGATATAATACTGCCTTGTTCAGGGGTTGTTTTTTTGGGTGTATGCCTTATCTTAAAGTCACTCTAAAATCCCAATGGGTAGAGAAACCTGTCTTTTAAGAATCTCTGATTCCTGATTTGGAATATATAATAGGTGCTTTATAATTGATTATTTCCCCAGTGAGACGTTTAAGCTTTCTTGAATGCAAGAATAATGTCTTAGACTTATTCATTTCGCCTGCCAGTGTTCTACACATAGTAGGTCTTGTCCTAGTGGCAGACGGTGTTGAACAGCAGCGCTGACTATTCAGATGCCCTGTAAAATGTTGCTCCCGTAACAGTGCATGGTTTTGGACTTCAGCCCAGCGAAAGCATATTAATGAATATGAGTTTCTGTCTGTAAGGTTTTTCCTCTTTGTCTCCTTTCTATTTTTTGGTACATGAGCAGGCTGTCTCTCTGTGGGGAAGCAGCAGACAGCTTCAGTGAGTACAAATGTTATATCCACATGTGGAACACAGCCCCGGAGATAATCACATGTACCAGTGATCCATCAGTACGTTCTATTACAGATGTGATTCTTCTATCAAAGGAATTAAGTTTTCTTGATATGTTAGAAAACAGTACTCTTTTGGCCAACTCTAGAGTGGATGGATGAATAGATGTTTTGGGTATTTGGCTAGATCCCTTTGGATTACCTTTTTTTCATGAATTTCCGTGATTCTCAAGTATATTTTCTCTTAAATTGTGTTTTCAAGTGATCACACCGTTTGCTGACAGTATTTCTTTCTTTAAAAAAGTGAAATATATCTCATTCTTTCTTTTTAGTTTTTAAGTCTTCCTGAAGCACTAATTAATATTTTTTCTTTCTCTGTCTCACATTTGTATTTGCCTAGCAAAAATCCTGAGATGCATTTCTGTTGGAACAAAGTATTCTTTAAATAGATGGGTGCAATAGAATTACTACTTCGTGTCTTGCACTTGGGAGGATATCACTTGCTTAATGGCATAATAATTGATTTTTTTTCTTACCCCTTGTCACTTTAGAATAACACTGTATAAACCCCCAGGAAGAGTCGAAGATGAAACATGACAATCCAGGGAAATTTCTTGGCCATTGCATCAGTGCACCCAGCCCTACTTGGTAACTTTTTTGGGGCCCAATCTGGGGTTATGTGCTCTATAGGAAAACTAAGATCGACCCAGTCACAATGCATTGGACCCCCATGCCTCTTAGTTGTTAAGATGAAATTTCCATTCATTGAAAACATAAATCCTTGGCATCATATTTTCATTCTTGTTTTCCTCCTCTGTGTAAACCTTTCTTTGGTGGCTTGTGTCTTCTATAGTGGGATTGACTTCTCAGGGCAGATGAGAATTTTGGAGATAATTACTCTCCTCCTCCATTCCTGTGGCTATAACCACTGCCAAGTCCCAGTGCCACTTTGATAAAAAATAAATAAATAAAAATAAATTCAGAGCTGTTTGGCTGTATTTGCCTCGGTCTGCCTTGTCTTAGAGGCACATCATTTTTGCACATCAGTATTAACAATTCAAACACCCTGAAATGCTAATAGCACTAGTAAGCTTTTAATTCCATGGAATTTATTGCTTGCTGTATTTCCATGAATTTATAACGCTTTGATTCTTAAGAGCCCCATTTAATCAGTTTTGCCTGGCACGGAACATAATAAACAACTTGCCGGTGAAAAAGTGCCACTTGGGGGAGGCTGCTAACAAGGAAGTTAAATGCTTCTGCCACTAGCAGTTTCTTCGCTGTATTTTTCATGAGCTGTAATGTACTTTGCTGGCTTCAGAATGGTGGTTAAACACAGGGACACACTGAGCCCCACTCCAGCCCTCAGAAGCTCTGACTTTGCTGGGCTTCTCTGCAGAAAACACAGAAGAAACCAATGCTTTTAGCCTTATTTTTTCCCTCCTCTCGCTTAAATAGCTCCTACTTCTTTTTCATTATCTTTACCTTAATCTCGTAGCATATGATTTATGGACTGGAATGGTGAGTGATATCAGTGGGCAAAAACAATCATTAGAGGCTATTAAGGAACATTTATTGTTTATTTGGCTGCCTGTCTATAAAAGTACACATGATGGTCCTAATAGCAAAATATCAAATTATCAAGTGCTTTAAAGCAGAAAATGTCATTTGTTTCTCAAAACTGCACCAACTTTATATAATTGCCCTTTTAATTATCCCTAGTGGCCCATGAAATTTGCAAAATAGAGCATCAAAGGTTTGATTTACTTACATGTTGCACTTTAGCGGGATTCTTAATGAATATTGTTTAGTACTAACACTGCGATGAAATCTGTAAATGTTTATAGCAAGGGACTTGGAAGCAGGGGGAGTCTAGTCATAAAAGTGAATCAGCCGGGTTCCTGAGGGTGGAACAATAAGGCCATATTCTCAGACCTCACGTTTTGAAAACTCCTTTCTGTAGAGGAATTTTATTTTTAATTTAGGTCTAGATGAATGCACATTAAGTTCAGTTTTGTGGTGTCTTTCTCTCTCTTTTTTTTTCCCCTGTGTCATTAAGTGATCTTACCATTGCTTTCCCAGGGTCTTTGCCGGGTAATGTTTGTTTCCTGGGGCACTTTTGGGGTGAGGTCAGCTGCCTCTTCAGGAATCACAGTCTATAGGTGGACATGCAGAGCTGCGGAGCTGGATCTCTAAATGCTAGTATTTTGGGGAGGAATCCTGCAGTGGGAGCTGTGGGCTGGTTAGCCTCCCTGGAGCCCACTCTGAGTTGGAGGCATCCGGGACTGTTCTGGGTCACCTTCCTGGAAATGGAAATGCATGTGCGTGGTCATGTGTCACTGAATGAAACCCAAAAGCCCCTCGAAGTCGCCATGAGCTCAGGAGGGGTCTGCATGGATAGGGCCGTTGCAGAGTGACTTCTCAGCTCTCTGCGCTCGAGTACCTTTGCAGATTTTTGTCTTCGCTCTGCAGAGATGAAGCACGGGGCTGCATCTCGGGTAATAAGAGTAGTAGTGATACAGAACGGCGATACAGAGACCCTGGGATTTGATTGCAGGCTGGTCCGCTGGGCACAGGAAGCTCTACCAGTTCTCATTGATAGAGATATTAAATAAAGCTGGGGGGAAGGTGGACACCTGTGGAACATCACTTGTTAGGCGTCCCCCGGTTGACAGCACGCCAGCGATAGCCACCCGATGGGTGTGGCCTGCCTCCTCGCAGCTTCCCCGCCGGTTGATGAGAATGTCACGGGGGACAGAATCAGGAGACTAACAGAAATCTCCAAGATTGCATCTCCTATTTTCCCTTTATCTACCTGACTTGCCTCTCGGTCGGAAGGGCTGGATGGCGTGACTCCAGAAAGCCCGTGTTGGTTATTGCCTGGTAACTTGTGCTTCTCACGCTGATGGCGAAAAGATTGCTTCCTCCCAGTATCTCCCGTGGTGTGGAAGGGGAGAAGATCTGTTTTAATCACTCAGCTCATCATTTTGTGAGGGGTGCGCCGTTGCCCTCGCCACCTTACCCCGGTCTCCTGGGGGCTTTCGTGCCCCCTTGGAATCTCTGAAATCACATCTGTCACTTCTCAGGCACCTCGGGAGACTTAGTCTCATGTCCTTGTGATAATGACCTTATCTGACTTGTACAATTATATTCCGCCTTCTTCACCGAACCGATGGCTATTTAGAAGCCGACATAATTTCAAAATTATTTAATGGCAAGCTTTTCTGAAGCAGTCTTTTGCGCTGCCTCCCCCCCCTCCCCCAGCCGGGCCCCAAAGGAGTCATATTGGCCTGGCGTGACTTCTTTGGTCTTACCCAGGTATGTCCTCTTACCCCACCTGTTGTCTCTTGCAAATTGTATCTCGGTTTTTGCTTTCGGCTCCACAGCCTTGTTGTTCCTTCTCCAACAGCTGTTATTTTTGGGGCTTCCCATCAGCAAAGTGATTTCCTCCTCTCTGGCCCCTCCATTTGCACAGCAGGTCAGGGCTCAGTCCCCTTTTGGCCCTCTTGGGCACGACTCTTCCATCTTTCCCTGGCCTTGGCTTTGAGAGCATCTAGGCATTGGTCTTGTCCGTTAGATACTCCTTTTGGATTCCCACCTATGTGGACCTACTGTAATTTCTACAAATTTTCCCAATATTGAGCATCTTTCTCATACATATTTGTGAAAGAAGAAGGACTCCCGGAAGCCGAGGGAGACCTGAGCCACTTCATGACGTCACGGCTCATAATGTTCTGACACATACTGTAAACCGAAAACAGCATGAGGAAACTTGTAGTATCTTCTCAACGTTTACCTTAAATAAGTTGCTGTTCCCTCCGCCCCCCCCAACACACACTTTTAATGCAATATAATGGCAAGACTTTCATGATTTTTCCAAAATACCACTTGTGGTGTATTTAGGTGACATGATTCATTAACAGAGCTAAAAGTTGAAATTCTCCGATGAAGGACTACGCACAGTCCTGTCGCTGTATGTCTGTGACTGCAGGTTAAATCTGATTTGGAGAGAGCACCAAAACCCCAAATTTATGATGCTCTGTGGATGTGAGTCATGGCCTCGGTGACTTTCTTACCTTCCCCCATGATTGCCATGTTTCCAGGTACCGGAAACACGACTTTCTTCCTTTCCTCCTCCCTTGCTTATTTCTGGGACTCTGCACCTATCCTCACCACCCTGAGGAAGAACTGAACCCACTGTGCGGTGGTGGGAACCAGCCTCGTTCCTGCTCTGCGCCTCACGGCCAGTCCTGATGATCCCCTAGATCATTCCTTCTCCACAACCTCTTGTCCTCTGGAGCCTCGTCTTCAGCTTCGGGTGTTCTCCTCTGTCTCCTGAGCTGTGAAATGAGCTCCTAGCTTTGGATGGCCAAAAGGTGACCTGTACTTTTCTCCCTCTTCCCCCGGTGTGATTCTGATGGGGTTTATCTTCATGTGTTTGTCACTTTGTTCTCAGTTTGCTTCGTACTCGATGAGTTCTCGTGGAGTCGGTCCAGCTGTTTGTGGGCTTATACATACTACCGTGCATCGTCACTGTGCCCTTAACAAGCTCACAGGTTACTGGGACGGTAGCCAGCCTGGGAAGCCTGCGTCTGCTCCTCTCCGGCAGTGTTCTGTGTTTTCTCTTCTATGCCTCCTTGAAAGAGAGACAGAGGTAGATATTTGTCCCGTTAGCTATTTGCCTAGGTGTCTGATCACATGGGACTGTTTCTTCCTGGGGCAAAACCTTCTTGGCTGCGGAGGACTGGACAGGAAGTAATGGTTGAGTGACTCTTAGCCTTGGGAGCTGCCCATCTGGTCAGGGATTTGCCTTAGGGCTTTTTACCAAAAGATTTCTGGAACTCAGAGTCATTCTTGGTTCAGTTTTTGGGTCTTCGTTCCTATTAGGAAGACAAAGTGATCCCTTCTCTTTTCTTTCTTATATCCTGTGCTTTGTCTCCCACATGATTTCTCACTGGGGCAACTGTGGCAGGACAGCGCTAACATGGTTCTCAATACATTGGGCTGATGCCATTGCTTTTGGCCAAATTGTGGTGGTGGTGGTTAAACCAAAGAGAAGTAGTCTAGCAACTTCTTGAGAGAGGGAGGGACGTTGGAATTTGTTGTTTTCTTATTTTCTGTTTCCTTGCCCACAACCTCCAGGTTCCTGGAGTCAGAGCTAGTACCTCACAGAGAAGAGCCAGTCTTGCCCTGAAGCTTAGAGAGGGAGCTTCTACCGTGTAAGTGGTAAGGATGGCAGTCTCTAGAATCAGATCAGCTGGGTCTTGCCTCCCAGCTCGCCGGCTTGCTTGCCGTGTGATCGTGTGCACGCCTCTCTGAGCTTCTCTCTCCTCATATATTGAGTAGGGGAAATTATTCCCAGCTTTAAAAGGTTGCGCTGAGAATGAAATGCAATAATGAACATAAGATCCGTAGAGGAGAGCCTGGTGCATACTGAGCACTCAGATGTTACAGGTTCCGCGTACCTCATCAGGATCTCGTACAATTGCATGGTTCTCTATGTCCAGCTGAATTACAGTGACATAGCTGATAAACGGACAGATGTGTGCTTGGAAATCCAGAGTGGAAGGCTCGTGACGAGAACAGCGGGGAGCTCCTTGCCCCTCTAGTACAGCATTCAACAATCCAGTGGGAGAACGGGGGACAGGTGACAAAGCCGTTCGAGAATCTAGTGGGATCCCTTCTAAATGGCACTGGTTTCAAATGTGGTGGGACTCAAGGATTGAGCTGATCTCCCTAAAACACCGTTCATGGGTTTCCGTTCCTGATGTCAAGATTTTATGGATCTTGCCTTTCTCATCGTCATTTGTCCAGCTTCTGGAATTACAGGTTTTATACAGATGCTGTTTGTTGGTGCTTTACCATCGATACTCCGTGGGTCTTCGAGTTGATGTATTTTGGAAAACATCACATTTGTTTAGCTTTCCTGTCAGAGTACAATGCCCTCTTCTCTCTGGAGATCACCCCAGGGCAGGTCTCCTGGACTGTTTGGCGTCCATGATAAGGTGGTAGGCATAGGTGGCTTGATTTTGGGGACACTGGCACAGAAATTACCTTGAGGATTAAATTATCCAACAGGTATAGATACCCATATGTTCTCCCCCCCACCGTAAAACGTTCTTCAGATGTAGAACTCATAATCACATAGAAGTGTTAAAGTCACCGAAGGAGATGGTTCTAGACAAATAGCTTCCAAAGTCTGGGTTTTCTCTGAGGGAACTCAAGCTGTTGTTCAACCGTTGTGCAGTGGAGCTTTGAAAATGAACCCAGTCTCCACCAAGGAGCAGCTTATGGATGGCTAGCAGCTGGGGGGATGGGCGGGTTTATGGAGAAGCAGGGGACTTTTTCCAGAGATGATTTCTCTCTCGTATTAGGTTAGGCTTCCTGACTATGTGTTCATATGGCATCCCTGTATTTTTGCCCTAGCCCTTAAAATTACAAATGATTTTTTCTGAAGCTAATCTTCAAGCATATGGTGGTCTACAAAGATGGCAAGTTCTTGAAGGGTCAGGAACATAGTCACTTCTTCAGAACTAGCATATCACAAAGGATCTGGAATGTAGTAGGACTTCATGGACATATGCACTGAACATGGATTGAGTAGGTGGGAGCAAGCATTTTTATTCTTCACTTATTGGGAATTTTCCACAACTGGCTATGTTTCAGTTAGGATTGCATTGGGTGCACTGAACAGAAACCTGATGATAGCGACTTAATCCAGAGGTTGGCAAACTTTCACTGAAAAGAGCCTGTGGGGCTTTTGCAGGCTGTACAGTCTCTCATAAGTACCCAGCTCTGTATGGCAGCATGATCGCAGCCCTAAACAATGCTTAAATCAACAGGCACGGCTGTGTTGCAATGAAACTTTATGCACATAGCCTCCAGGTTTGGCCTGGGGACCACCGTCCATACCATCTGGCTTAATCAAATGGGGATACAGGATAATTCTGTTTGATCAAGTCTAGGAGCAGGCCTTCAGCGCTGATGCACCTGGTCGAGGGAATCCTCCAAGAATGAGCTTCTTACTGCTTATCTGCCATCTTTAGCATTTGACTTTCGTTCTCATGGTCACACAATGGCCCCTGTACCTTTAGATACCAAAAGTGTGTTTCCAGGCTCAGGAAGGAGGTGAAAGCACAGGGGAAGAAGAAATTGTTTCTCTTCAGATTTTGCTTCTTCATAAAATGGAGTGTATCTTCCTGGATTTGCCCTCTTACTTGAAAAGGAATGCCCTTCCTTGAGGTCTGTCTTACTGGCCAGGACTGTGTTTTACGGATACTTGCAGTGACAAGGGAGCCCAAAATTGCAAGTAAATTAATTGAGCACCCTGGTGCCCAATTAAAACGGAAATTCTGGTCCTGAGGAAGGAGAGCACCTAGAGATTGTAGAAATAACCAGCAAGGTCTCCTGTGCTGGGAGTTTGAGCCCCCCCCTCCCCCATTTCCCCTCCTCCCCAAGTACTTTGTGTTCATGGTTAGTGATGTATTAAGCATAAGCTGCACTGCTTAAGCAAGTTCAGGTATCAGCTCTTCTACTACAGTCCCAGTGACCTTGACCTCCATTTTCTTGACTTAAAAGTGGGGAATAAGAATAGTACCTAATCCGGAGTTGAGAGGCATAAGTTTGAGAAGGCAGAAGAAGCATCTAGCACCCTGTGCCAGCATGTGGTAAGCCCTTAGGGAGTAGAGCGTGCCATCGTTACCACTACCATAAATGTACAGATGATGTTTTTATCCTCTTGCTCTTTCCGTCGCAGATGTATTTATATATATTAAAACACACACACAGAAGAAAATGGAGGAGAAATGAATGTAAGCTTCCCAACCAATAACCACGTGAGGAAGGGTTGGTGGGGGGCCGGGGGTGGTTCTCTGTAGCTGTAGTCCCTGGGGAGGATTGTGAGCTGTTCAGAACAGGCCCCAGTCTAATTGGACAGCAAAGTTTGCAGTAAACAATAGAACAATAAAATCCCTGTTCCCTAGCTATGGTTACACCCTCCCAGCAGCTATTGAAATTCCCAGCTTTTATGGTCTTGCATGGACTAGGTTGTGTTGTTTTATTTTAGGTTTTAAACATATTTAAATCCCTCTGGACTGGCATTCCGTGGACAGGAAGTCTGGCTCTGTCAAAGGCTGAGTTCCTTCTGCACTGTGTCCACAGGGGGCCGGGGGCACTCCATGCTTTATCTCCCCGTTCCCTGACCTGCTTTAACCACTGCAGGTGTGGCCAGAGCCGTTGTGAAGAGGACAGGGGCTGGGCCACTGACCCTGAGCGCTCCTTGCGCAGGTGGACAGCCCCGATTCTTGGGGGCGTTTCCCTAGTCCTTCCAGCCACTGTGTGAGAGGCCATTTCTCCAGGGCTCGGGGCATGCTTTGCATTTGCTTTACAAGGGCTAGCCATTCTGCAAACGGCCACCCAAAGAATCAGGCCTGTGACTCATTAACAGAGCACCTTTGCAGTGGCTCAAGATTTATTAGGTCACATCAGCAAAGCGAGAACCTCATTGAGAGAAACCTTGGAAGGTTTATTTCTAAAACCAGTCACAATGCTAGAGTAGCCACCCAAATGTCATTTTTAAAAAGCAAAAGCCAAGCCTCAAATTAGCAGAGCTCCAGCGGAAATCTCTTCTCCAAATCCATTACGCAGGAGATGAGCTGGGTAAATACCGAGGACTATCCCATTTAGACTCTGACCCTCACTCAGCAAGGGGACTGATTTGTTTCCCACGTTGGTTCCATGCCCACCTTTTCGCGAACCTTTTAATTTAAAAGAGACAGTGATTAATGATGCTTTTGATCTGCTGACTTTTTTTTTTCTTTTAAAGGGCAGCCTCTTTCTTTTCTACATAAATTTGATGTTGGAAGTAAACCATGAGTATAAAAATTATATTGCTTATTTATTTCTGGGTGTGTGAGACATCTCCTAATCATCTCTCCCCCACCCTCAAACTTTGATACTCATGGTGCAGGCTCGGTTCATATCTCTTTTGAAGTCTCAGCATTCGTGGTCTGGTGTATAGTAGGGATCTGGCAAATATTTATTGAGTGAACGAACAGATGAATGAATTAATAAATGGTCTCTGAGAATCAGGACTTATGTAGAGGGCTTTTCCACAAGTATATTTCCAGATAACCCGTCGGCCTTCTCATTGAGAAATGATGATAATCTACCCGCTGTGCAGCTGGGCTTTGTTTTGAACTTGGGATGATCCAGATTGAGGGCCTTTATAGTGGAAAGTCTTCTGCCTGGTTTCCCTTACTGATGGTAGCACTGGTGTCCCTTCCCCTGGGCAGGAGCTCAAACCCCCAAAGATAAAGCCATTTTGAAGTTGGTGAGTATTTTTACAGTTATCCTAGACTACCTCCTAGCAATCCAGCTTTAGCTTCCAGAGCCTGATGACCTGGCTTGTTCTCCTGTGCTTTTATTGTGGAGATGTAGATGTGGGTAACTAAGGGGAAAAAAATACCATGTTGATCATAGCATTACATCGGATCTTAGCAAACGTCGGCTGCTACCACACTTGGACCCAGCTTTTTAAGAAAGAAAATTCTTTTTCCCTGGGCTTTCCAGTTCTACTCAGTTTTATGTTTTCCTACCTAAGTATGCGAAAGGACCAGAATTGGCCTTTTTCATGATTGCAGAACTGGAAACTAAAGTTTCAAGGAAATGAAGATTTAAAAAATCTTGTGTTTTTATATTATGTGGAAAACTTACTGATAATTTTTAAAGGGTGGTATTATTTATACAGACTTTTAAATATGGAATACAGTCTAGAACTTAATGTGCTGTAAGGTAATTACTTTGACAACAGGGCAGCTTTGCAAGGACCTATAATACTGTAAAAGGTATAAATGATAGGTTGTGTACTCTTCCATCTTCTTTCTTATCTTGAACTATATTATCAGGGGCTCTTTCTGTTTCACCTTAATGTGCTTTGGAAACTCCTACTTCGCTTAAAAGAACACCCAAAAGAAGGAAATGCGATTAATGGTTTAACAAATTCCAAACTTTATTAGCAGTTTGCACTTAGGAGCAAGGCAGGTGGTGTATGGTGGAAAGCTTCTGGGCCTGAGAGTTGATGTGCCTAAATTCTAATGCAGGTTTTGCCCCCACTTTCTGGTCCGTTCCGTTGTTGAATAAATAGGAAGGTGGGAGCCTGTTGTGCTAGACCCTCATAAGGGTCCTTTTCCACCTCTGGCAGGTCCATGGCTATATGCAGATGGGAACAATACCACATACCCAGTGTCTCACAGCTGCCCACATCATTCCTTCTCTATGATGCATCATTGTCCCCAAGAGAGAAAGATTTCATTTCAAATTTGGGGCGACCCCGAGAAAATACTCGACATCAGGTTCCGACTTAAAAGCACATTTTTGCTTGTATTTCCAGCATGGAAATAAAAGCTATCAGCTGAATTCTTCAATTTTGCTTTTCAATACTTTTTTTTTTATCCTCTGTAACCGCCCATGCAGGTCATGGCCAAATCTTGTGTCAAGCTTTTCATTATTTTTGTCTCGCATTGGTACTCTCATACTAGTCACTGTCCTTGGAGTTCCAGTTTTGTTAAGATAATCCAAATTGTGGGTTAAAAATCAGTCTAAGTAAATCAGTTGACATTGCATACAGTATTTAAGAATGTACGAGTGCTCGCCAGGCTTCAACCAGAAGTGTAAAGCACAGACATGTAGAGTCGTGACAAAAATGAACCATCACAGAAATTCTTTGATGAGGGGTGCTTGGGTGGCTCAGTCGGCTAAGTGACTGCCTTCGGGGTCAGGTCATGATCCCAGGGTTCTGGGATCGGTCCCCACATTGATCTCCCTGCTCAGCAGGGAGCCTGCTTCTCCCTCTCCTTCTGCCCCCCCCCCCCTTGCTCATGCTCTTGCTCGCTCGTTCTCTCAAATAAATAAATAAATAAATAAAATCTTTTTAAAAAAGATTAAAAATTGACAAAACATGGTCAAAAAGGCCTTCTGTTTAAAACAGCAACAACAACAAAGAGTGTGGTGTGCCAATTTCTTCCCTTCATCCCTCCCCCCTTTCCCTACATCTTAGCAAGTGCCCCTCGTTGTTCTTTGCTGCCCTTTCCCCACCTTGTCCTTCACTTCCCTACCTAGTGGGCTGGCATCTGGAGCCCCTAGCAGGACTGTCCTTATTACCCCTTTATTGGACATCACTCGCAAGGCTGAGTCCACATCCGGAAGCAGTTACCTTGGTGTCTGTTGGTTAATGTGTAGTTCACAGTGACTGATGCCATCTTGAATAGAGACCTTTTATTAATTTGTAGGCATTTTTGTTGCATCTCAAACCTCTCTCTGTTAGTTTTTCTTACCTGTTGTTCACCCACAAACCCTCTAGTCTCTCTGTAGGAAATTGGCAGCTGACTGGGGTCAGCCCCTCTTACCTGATCGCATGGGGCTCACTTTTCTTCCAACCTAAGCATTTATGAACTCAGTCATTTGGACCCTGAGACTCCGTCTTCACCATCCTTGGTCGACAGAAGAGAAACATGGGAATAATAGCTGGTGCCATTTATGGAGCTTCTGGTAGGTGCTGGGAGGCATTGTGAATCCTTGGTGTAGAGCTTCTCTTTTAGTCCTAAAGATTGAAGATGTATTGCTGTTGACTCCATTTTATAGGTAATAAAATTAAGACACAAAGAGGTGATGGAGTAACCTCTGCAAGGTTCCCCAAGTGTGTTTGGTCTGAAACCTGGCATCTTCTTGTTTCTGATGGAAGGCTTTGAAACACATGCTTAGTCCGTCCTGGGGCAGCTCATTCCATTCTCAGGACTGTAGATATGGTCTGAATCCACTTTGTAGACAGAATCCTTGATAATTCTGGACACAGAAACATTTCAGCTAAAAAAAATTAGTTCCCTTGGGCTGCCTGGGTGGCTCAGTGGTTTAAAGCCTCTGCCTTCAGCTCAGGTCATGATCTCAGGGTCCTGGGATCATGCCCCACATTGGGCTCTCTGCTCAGCAGGGAGACTGCCCCCCCCCACCCCCCGCCTGCCTCTCTGCCTACTTGTGATCTGTCAGATAAATAAATAAAATATTTAAAAAAAAATTAGTTCGAAAACTTAAAGCCTAATTAGAGCTCTCCCATCTTCTGCAGTCCCCGCCCCATCCTTCCAAGTGCCAAGCCCCATTGATTTCACCTCTAAAGTCTCCCTTCAGCTTTCTGTCCTTATCATTGCCTTCCCAACTGGAGAATGAAGACTTGGTTCTTAGCATGGCCTTCCAGGCTCTTCCTATGCTAGCCTTATGCTGTCTGCCTTTTGTTCTTCTAGCCCAGCCTTCCACAGAATAACCAGGTGCTTCTGGTGGGACTGGCCCTCCTCTAGGAGTTAAAGGTAGTCACAGGAATGTCGGAGTCCAGCGTGGTGCCTGGCCTTGTGGAGCTGGCATCATACTGCTTATTCTACTCTTTGTTTTTGCCCTGCCCTTGAACTTGTGCCACTCATGTTATTGCTGCCTTCAACTTTGGATGCCAAGGTTCCTCTTTTTTTTTTTTTTCCCTCCCTTACCTATTAACATCCTACTCATCCTTCAATGCTTGGCTCGGATATTACCTGTATGGAGCCTTTCAACTTACCCCAGCCTGTGTGACTCATTCCTTTGTCTGGACTCCCACAAGTTTGTGTTTGTATTTCATTATAACCTTTGTTCAAGTCTGCTCTGTATTTTAGTGTGTCCTTTTCAGATTTGAAAGCTGCACATTCTTGCCTGAAGGTAGGAACCCGAGTAACTTGGCTTTTGTGTGCCCCAGAGCACCCTAGGTAGATGGTACGGGGCTCTATGGATGTTTCAAAGCACGGTTATAATGAATCCTATTTTGTTGAGGGTCTGCCGTGCATCGCGACTGCTAGATGTTGCCTATTTATTTTCACATTTGACCCTGCCAACTAGTTTATGAGTTACTGATGTGATTACTATCCATTTTACAGATGAGAAAACTGACATCCCGTAAGATTATGTAGCTTGCTCAGAGTCAGCTGCTAAAAGGAGGGGCGGGCATTTTCACTCAGGGCTGCCTGACTGTCCGCATGATGCCTGACGAATACATCCTAATGGCTGCTACGGTTCCTGGACATCCCTGCAGTAAATGCTCCTAGGGCTAGATTTCCTCATTTTTCCATATCCTGCACACCGTTTATCGCTCACCTCTTCCCTGTACCCATTCTGTACTTTTTGATTATCTCCAACACTGTGTTGCAAAAAATAGGAAAGAAGATTCCTGATCTGTAGATTTGGACCCTGGTCTTTAATGGCTTGAGTTACTGTTGGCTGGAATTTTATGTTGAATTTCAGAGCAGCCATATATAACCTAGGAGCAGCACAGCATCGCATATGGTGAATTATACCGAGCATGGGTTCAGTGAGCTCACGTCGCCTGTGAGCCAGTGTCAAGCCAGGCTCTTCCATCAGACTGGCTGATTGTTGGGTTGCAAGCAACAGAGATTACCTCTGGCCAACTTAAAAGAATTTGTTGGAGGAATAGCCAGTAGCTTACTGAAGAACGGCCAGCACTTTGGGAAAGGAGAGGAAGCAGGACAATTCCAGCATACCAGCAGCTTAAAAGACTGGACCAGCTCATCACTGTCACTGCCGAAACCGGTGCTCCCTGCTCGTTTTTCTATCCTCACATCAGTCTGCTTAGATGAATCAGACGGGCCCAGTTGGCATCACGTAGCTACCTGATGGCTCTGAGAGGGCAGGGGACTTTGAGGATTCCCACCCTGCTTGGAACAGTGAGGGAGGGTGGTAATTCCCCAAAAAAGAAATTGAACTAAGAATGGATTCTGGATAGCCCCCAAAATTCAACAAATACCAGCTGTCCCTGAATCCTGAATTTTACATGAATAGTAGAGTTTATTGAAGAGAGGTGCACAGTTTTTCTCTATAAATAAAGTCCCGTCTACTGTAGCTTTAAATCTCCTTTCTGATGAGGATCTTGTCTCAGTCATCAGTGGTATCAGGGAAGTTTCCAGTTTTGCATCACAGCGAGCTCAGCGAGCCCACCTCTCCTTGTATGGCTTCATCTAGTGTCTCAGAAGTAATGATGTACCCAGACCTGTAGTCAGCTCACTACTGAGGACCTTCTTCCTCCAGCAACTCCTAATAAAACCCAAGCTCTAAAAACCCATCATCAAATAATAAAAGAGAAATAGAGTAAACGCACAATTCATGAGCTTAATATAGAGGAGGAAGACAATTTTTTTTTCCCAATAATCTTTACTTTTATATCCTACTTTATGGGGGCGCTATTTAATTTCATGTTCATTTACTTTAATTACTTCTTGCATGTAGTTTGCAGGCAAGTTTGCCATTTTCCAACATCTAAAAGATGGCTTACTTGAGTTTCGTTTCAGACCCTGTTAGAATTAATATAGAATAAAACCCAGTGTGTATATTTCTCATTTTTCACCTCAAAGGATTATTCATCATAATAGAAGCAGTTTTTCCAGGGAGATTTTTATCAGACTTACAAGTCAAATTAGTTGAATGCATTTCTTCTGCTAATAAACAGAGAACCTTTACCCTGGAAGCATCTCTACACTGAATTCCAATAATTCAATGTTTCTTTGCCTCAAGAGATCAATCTATAAATGACCTCGGAATAAAAACATAAATTTGTTAGCCTAAAAGGAGATTGTTAAGATGGGAGAATTTAAGAGGATAAAAGTGCAGGAAGGTCATAAAATATAAATATTAAGTATATGTTAGATTTTATTTTAAAAATTTTTTTAGAGGGATAGGCTTAATTCTCCTGAACCCCAAGCTGAGCATCTTTGGGGACACATTTTTATGTGTTCGTAGTTGCATCAATTCGTGTGTCACACGTGAGGGTCGTGCAGGATGCATAAGGGGCTACTGTATCGGTACCTAAAGAAGGGCTTGGGTTTCTAACTTAGAGGGTAATTGGAGTTGTGGTAGGATCGAGCCAAGCTGCATGGTGACTGGCTTGATCCCTGCCTCCACTATGATTTGCCTCATGGTCTATGGGTCCAAGGTCAGTTGTGGGAAGATTTTGGCCCTAAAACTATGACAGGCCTTTACATGAATGGAAAGGATGTGTAGTCTCTTTCAAGTGCATCTACAAGAGGTCACTGTGATCACTGCTTATTGCTTGACAGCGGTGGGCTCATTGGTTCTTGGTGCAAATTTGTGCTGAATCCTGCTTGACGTTTAGTTCAAGTCCTCCTGACCCTCTCAGGCTGCTTGCTCGCCAGTGTTGGCAGGCTGCGCATTTTTGTCTAGTTCATAACTGGGACATGCTTTCTTTTCTTTGTAAGATAAGGAAGATTTGGCCATGCAGAAGAGATAGGAGCGTGGATTTCCCTTTCCTCTGTAGATAAGATCTGCTGTAGTGAAAGGTGCTGGTGAGCCGAAGGCTTAGGCAGGAGCTCTGGGAATCCAGTGTGTAAATGACAAGAGAGAAATTTTTGAGGGCTAACAGGAAAGCCCTCTTCAGTATGTAGTTGAAATTCACCTTCTCTAATATTTTGCAGGAGACTGAGAATAAAAATGGTTATGATTGATGAAGCATTCAGTGTATATCTAACTGTAAGTCGGACTAGAGGGACTTTTAAATCACCCAAATGAAAGATTGCATTATCATGAACATTAATATGTAACAGTTAAGTGTGTCGTTGCTTATCATAAGTCCTGGCATTTAGAGGGCTCTATGAGGCCAGTCAACCAAAAAGGAAAAACTTTTTAGCAAATGCCTGTCCACAAAACCTCTGTGAATGAGGCCAGCGCAGTGGTCATGACTCTTAATAAGTTATTTATTTTTGTGTTCCCAACCCATCTGTGAGTTTTAGCTCACACCATGAGTGAGATGGGGTAGGGGAGGTCAAAGATGTCCCCTGAGATATTTTTGGAAAGAGAAAGGTAGGGTTGAAACTGGGGGAAGAACTCATTCCTGGTGAGAGGAGGAAGTTAGGGAGGAGGAAAAACAGTGAACAGTAACTTATTAAGGGCATGGAGGTTAGGTTAGTTAAATGTCTAGAAAATTATTTATTCCTTATAGATTTGTTGCCATTTATGTGGTTGACAAATTAGCAACTGTTGGAAAACCAATTCAAGAGGGTAGAAGTTGGATCAGTCTTATCTTTTTTATCTTTTGAAAAGTAATGTCTTCCTCCAAATTATATAATCAGTACACTTTTATAGCAGAAAACTTGAACTCCTAAGAAACATTTTAAAAATTAAAGTTAACTCTGTCCTCAGCACACAGAGACTTTGGTAAGTGAAAGGGGTATCCGTATGTGTATAACATATGAAAATATGTGTTAACTTACATATATTTAATTGCATAGTGTTCTTTTTTATTTACCCTGTTTATCATGGAAACATGTGGCCATAGACACTTTGTTGATCTTTGAATTTACCTTAGCATCAAACCCAGAACCATTTTAGTGGGGTAAATTCATTAATATTTTAAAAAATTGCAGTAGGCACATCACATCAGAATTATTTGTGGAGGGAATAGAAATGGGAAAACCAAGAAGTGAGCACCTAGATCATGCCAAGTACTATGCTAGGTGCTTTACAATAATTTTGCAATTTATTATCATTCAGTACTGAGGAGGAGGACAGTTAGCAATTAGTGAACACTTACTGTTACCAGGTGACAACTTTGACATGTATCATTTCATTTGATTTTCACTGCAACCGGAAAGGTTAGCTTATTTTATTGCCACATATGGATGGGAAGGCTGAGACTCAGAGAAGTCAAGCTAGTTGGTCAAGGTCACACAGCTAGCAAGTGTAAAGCCAGTCTGATGATTCTTAAGCCTTCCAGTATTTTCAAGATGTTTTTTCCTAACGTATGAGTCCTTCTTTATCACTTCCCTGAAAACTTATTCTGTACCTTTTTTGTTCCTTTGGTGTTAAAACATGGGGGGCCCCAGCAGTCTGTTACAGGCCTTGCCTCATTCCATCCAGGTCATGGCGACAGGCGACGCTGAAGAGACACCTTTGCCTGCTTGTGGTGGTGACTTCAGGGTGGATGCTACTGTCGGCTGTTGGGGAGTGTCCACAGCTCTTGTGGCTGAGCCGAAGAATCCGTTCTCCGGTCCCCACTGCAGTGACTGCACCGCAGACACCGCTCATACGACTGTGTGTCCTATGCCCGAGCCCAGGCTCCCACCATTATGTCTTAGAACAGGAAACGTTTATCCCTCGGTTGGAGTTACCTACGTTTTATAGCTGGGGCCACGGGTATAACCATTTCCCTGTGGCGCGACCAGGTTTTCTGTAACAGCCGTTGGCCTACGACATTCTGTTTCACCTCCCTCTGCTTCTGTTTCTTCTCCCTAGAAACTGGGATAAATATTGTCCCTACCCCCTAGAGTTGTTGGAAGACTGGATGACGTAGTGTAAGCAAGTCACTTTAGTAAAAGCCTCACACAGAATTGACACGCAGTAGGTATAAAGTGGTGGTGTTTTTCTTCAGGGAGCTTCTAAAGGCTAAGTGTCATATTCTTCAGTGATAAGCTCTCAAGTGACAAGGGAACCATCTTAGATACCAGGAGAATTGGCTAATTACACTCTGATTAGTCAAGTTCCCTCAAGGAAGTGATTTCTCTCTAGGATTTAGGATCTATCAGTTACCATGTGTTCACCTGTTAATAACAGAAAACCTCATTAACTGTGGCTGAAAACACAAGGATGTTTATCATTTACTTGCTCAGAAGTCTAAATGTAGGCAGTTTCAAGACTGGTTCAGAACCTGAGTCATATCTGACTGCTGGTTTGGCTTCTCTGTGATTCTTTCAGCTTTTTCCTCATGGCTACAAGATGGCTGCTATAGCTCCAGGCATTATCTGCCTACATAGTCTCATTCAAAGGCACCAAGTGGGAGAAGAGGGCAAGGCAGAGAGAGCAAGAGAAAGAAATCTTTGTATGAGTTTCCTTCAGTCAAGGAGGAAAAAATATCTTATATCCCTTGTCTCTTTTGGCTAGAACTTCATTAAATGTCTGTCCTGAATTGCAAAGAAAGCTGGGTAGGGGACAATGTCTTTTTTCCACCCCAGCTTGAGGAGTAGGAGGAGGGAATGAAGGAGTTCGGAATGGCTGTTGAAGAGCCATCCAGCACTGTCTACATATAGGAGTAACATTTCATTCTCGACCAGCCAAGATCAACTTAAAAATCTAGGTTGTGCCTGGCAAAGGATATGACGTTATTATTTTATTTATTTATTTATTTAACTTTTGATACTGTTTAGAATGACAGTGCAGTTTTGGATTCCCACATTACTCCTGAAGCTGAAACTTCTTGGTATCCAGAGAGGATGGGTGAGCCAAATGCTGTGTTTACTTTATTCATCATTAGGTTTTATCCCGTCTCTAGCTCTCTGTATATCACCCAAGAAATACCTTGTAGATGGCTCAGCTTCCTGCCCAAAGCCATAGTTCTGGATAGTTCACAACCTGCACGCAGTGTTGGATATGACTACCCTCCCTCACCCTGAAAATGTTCTTTGCTTCTGGATTTGCCCATTGTGAAGGAAACACCCTGACAGCTGTGATGTATTTATAATGTCGTGCGGCTGGCTTTCCAGTCACTTTGTTACATCAGTACTAATCTTCTCCCTACACTGAAAAATTCATCACACTTTGAGCTACAGGGAAAAGTTCCACCTGAACGTGTGTAGTTTGGAGTTTTCAGGGGAGAGACAGAGTGGAGGGATCCTACTGTGTAAGAAATCTTCCAGAATGCCATTCTTGTTCCAAATGGCCTGAGAGATTTAAACGGGTAGAGGATTCTTCCAGGATCTTCCTCCAGGATAGTTCACGTCCCTGAAGACCTGACATTTATGGGCAACATGAACTAAAGAGAGTACCAAGAATGTTTTCCCAACAGTGAAAAAGATTACCTTGCTATTGGCTTTTTAAAGAAGGCACTTGTTTTTTGTACTTTTTTTTTTTAAGATTTTATTTATTTATGACAGATCACAAGAAGGCAGAGAGGCAGGCAGAGGGGGCTGGGGAGACAGGCTTCCTGCTGAGCAGAGAACCCTACGTGGTGCTCCATCCCAGGACCCTGAGATCATGACCTGAGCCGAAGGTAGAGGCTTAACCCACTGAGCCACCCAGGCGCCCCCAGGCACTTGGTTTTACTCCACAGGTATATGTCTCTCACCCGAATTAGTCAACTAAATTAGTCTACCATTCTACTCAAAATGGTGATGAGAATTTATACAAAAATTAGATGAAAATTTTTAGAAAAATTAGGAGATTTCATATAAGAATGGCATTTTTAAAAAGTCATGACCAAAACCATTTCCACTGAGAATAAACTAAAAATTTTAATGAATATATAGAATCTCAAACTGGGAACCAGATATCCATCTGCTGAGGATCGGATTCTCATGAATATGGAAAATTTGCCACACTTCTAAAACTGCACACAGTCCAAGATATAGTAGCCCTTAGATGCGTGTGGCTATTTAAATTCAAATTAATTAAACTTACATAAGTTTAAGAATTTAGTGTACTAGCCAGGCTTCAAGCGCTCAGGACCCTCCAGTAGGGGGGCCTAGATCTGAACCCGGCTGGGAATGGAACACCTGATTCCGGGACATGATAAGGGCCTTCCTCTGCTGCCAAGAATGACCGTTGGTGTGAGCCCTGGTTCCTCACACTGACGTTCTGGCTACTGATGCCAGCTGGAGTGGAATGTCAGTCCACCCCACCCAAGACATTATGATGTAGATGGTTGGCTCCCCTCGGTTTTCAGGGAGAAGGGACAGTGAGGAAGGAGAAAGGAGAGGAAAAGGGGAACCAACAACATGGCCCCCTTATTTCTCCCAACTCAGCAACAGTGGTATCACCTGGACTCCCCAGGTATCTCTCCAGCTCCTTCCCTGCCTGTAATGAGGACTGCAGGACTTGGGCAAGTCTTTTCGAGACTTAGCCTCAAATTTTAATGCTATTGCACATCAATATCACGTCCACCCCCAGGCTGTCTGCATCTTGGCGGGATTGGTAAAACTCTTCCTGAGGAGCTGCGGCCCACCAGGGTCCACCCGCCTGGGAGGGTGGACCTTCTCAACCTCAGCACCACTGACATGTTGGGCCAGGAAGTCTCCAGGGTGGGAACTGGCCTGTGCACGGTAGGGTGTTCACCAGCCCTCCTAGTGAGCATCTCCACCACTCCAGCTGTGACGGTGAAAAATGTTTGCAGATATGCCAAATATTCTCTGGTGGGGAAGCTCGCTTCTGGATGAGAACCACACACCTACGGAAACCCTGCCCAATAGAACTTTCTGTGAACGACCTCCACTGTCCAACAGAGTAGCCACCAGGCACTTGAGGTTCCACCACTTATCTGCTCTGTGGCTAAGAGCAGGTTCCTTAACTTCTCTGAGCTTTCCTCTACTGATTTGTAAAGTAAGGGTAGTAACACTGGGCATCTTAAAATCTTATTTTAAAGATGAAATGAGAGATACATGTGAAGTGATTAGTATGGTCTCTGACATATTAAGAATGAAGTCATAGGTAGTGTCTCAATTACTGGTTTTTTTTCCCCTTTTTAAATTGTTTGTGTTACTATGGTTACTACTCCCAAGAAAGCCTGGCTGTATTAATCTGGGGTCCTCTCTTGCCCATGGAGGAAGTCAGGGCCCTGGTCTGCCAATCTAGTTGGGCTGGAGCCAGGGTGAAAAGCCAGGCAGGCTGGCAGGACCTCGCTATCCCACCACCGCACCACAGTAGAACTTTTATCACAGAATGAAAGAACCGCAACTTCATCTCTTGTCCATGAGTCCGATCAGAAGACACAAGGCTCGCTGTGTGAGCCCGCCGGCCGTTCACCTGGACTGATGAGGCACTGTTGGTCCATCCCTGACCTGAACCACTAGCACCAAGGGCCTAGAGAAGAGAGTTTACCAAGTCTGTATTAGACCTCACACTGGATTTATTTTGGATCTCCAGTGTATTTTGCTTTGAGATCATCTTGTGTTCTTCTTGACTGTGGGTCCTGACTCATCCTTCTTGCTCTTTCCAGGGACAGCAGAGAAGAGAACATGGCTGATGATCAGGTTACGTAGCATCTGTGATGTCTACAGATTTTGACTATTAGCTGTGGGAGTTTGTTGACTTGTGTGTTTTTATTTGGCTTGCTTTCTCATGAGGGCTCACATATATTACAGAGTACATATAAAACACATGTTTAGTTTGACTTCTGGTTTGCACCTCTTGGTTACAAACAACGCGGCACCAGTGAGCTGGCTAAGCACATAGGGGAAGTTCACTGGCTTACATGATGGAGCAGTCCAGGAGTTGGATGGCCCTCTGTGAGCACCGTTAGGAAACTGTCCTGCTCTTGGGCTCACCTCTGACTTGCTGTGTCCTGGCCTCCTTCAGCCAGTCCTGGCCAGTGGCCTGGCCTCTTTCTTTTTTGTGGGGGCAAGCCCAGCCCATGTTCTCAACGCTCACAATGCTCTCAAAAGCAGGAGGACAGTCTCTCCCTTTCCCAGTTGTGATGTGGGACACATCTCCCGTGATGTGGGACACGTCTGTCCTTCAGCCAATCAGGGCAGCCAGGAGAGCAGACCGCAGTGATCCGACGGACCTGGTTTATGATTCCACCCTCTGGAGCCAAGAGCCATTGCTCGCCAGCAGGAGATTGGGGAATGGGGCATTTCCCCAAGAGAAATAGGGCCAGCGGGAGATTGGGGAATAGGGCCAGTGTTACCAGAGGAAGAGGAGCTTAGATGTTGGGCAGGCGTAAACACCAGATACCCATCCCCCCGTTCTCCTTCGATTTCAGTTGCACTGGTGACCCAGGAAAAAAAAATCTCATGCTTGCTGGTGTCTCCCTCTCGCCTCCAGAACAGCTAGCAGGCTTTGGCCTGAGTTTACTTACAACATCAGCACACCTCTCTCTTCTTTCTTGCAGTCATGATACCCTAGTCTTTCCCCCAGAGGTTGGAGTAAATGGCCTTCTCTGAGCCACAATCAATGGCGTTCGGTAAGGTGTGACAGAAGAGGCCATCTGGCACTTGTCCCACTGTCGTTTCTCCCTGTCCAGGGAAGAGGCGCGTCTGAGCCATAAGGTCGCAGCTCAGCGAGGGGCTGCTGTCCCTCAGAAGCCTCACCCCCAGACTCTGGTCTGGAGCACAGAAATGCCGCAAGAGTCTAACACCTGGAGGCATTCCCCCTTTCTTTCCCTTTGTGAAATTCCCCGTCAGAACTGGGTTGTGGAATAATAATTATCATGAAGATGATCTTTGAATACAATTCTAACTTGGAGTGCTCTGCGCAGTACTTTCCCAAATATTGGATAGATTTTTTTTTTTTTAAGATGCTAGCGCTGAGATCACTGGCCCATTTCAATTTTTATTGAAACAAATAAACCCAATAAAAACATTTATGCTGAGAGCTATAGCACCACATAAAAGAATCACCCTGTATTGAATTTATTGATTTATTTATTTACTCCAACTGGAAAATCGAGTATTGTGTTAATGTATTTTATAAGAATCACACTGCTCGATGAAATGGCTAATTTATTTTAGCGTATACATAAATAGCTAGCAATTTTCCGTGAGACAGGCTAATGAAAATGATGCCATGAAATTGTCTATACTGTGAGGAGTGACGGAGACCAGTTATTACTGGGTGCGCGCTAAGACGCACTGAACTGGCCATCATATCTTTGAACTTTTGAACTGCTACTTGTTTCGTGTGATTTATTGATTTTGCTATCTCTCTGTTTAGCTCAACTTTAGTTTTTGCCCGGCAGTGCAGATAAGTGGCATAGGAGATTTAATTTCATGGGTATTTGGGGTTAAAACCTATCTTTAAGAAGAATGCTAAACATGTTTTAATAAAACATGAGTTGCAGGGGTTTTAGGTTTCTGTGTGATAGGGATCTGATAAGAACGAAGGCAGTTTAGAGGCCCGCCCAGGGGTTCCAGGCAGGGGAGGTGCTCTTAGTTCCTGAACTGTGGAAGTTTCGCTGGGGTCACGTGTATTTTATCCCCCCCCCAACACCCCCCCCCCCCGCCCAGTCCAGCTTCATTTGTAATAGCATGTATCATTTCTTCCCCTACCCATGCCCTTTTGCTCGCGCCACGTGTTTTGCCTCCATGCCTGGTGAGGGGGTGCTACCTGTGGTCCTCACAGGTGACAGTGCTGTGCCTCTCCTCTCCTCCCTGCACAGGGAGGGAGGGCTGGCCACTCCTTACACACCCTTGTGTGGGCAGATCTCTCCAGGGGAAAGTGCTTCCCAGAAGCAGCCCTGGCTCTCACCTAGGAGACTAAGACACAGAAGCTCTCCCCCACGTGGCCCAGGGCTGGCTCCCAGTGGGTCCTGCTCCCTTCACACCCACTGTCTGGGGTCCTCATCCCAGCTCAACCTTGAGTGGGGATGTTTCCCTTGCTCCTTGGGTGGGAATCTCCTACTGAGTGACAGTGGCCAGAAAGCAGCCTTACTTTTTATTGTTGTCTTTGGACCCACAGAACTTTTCCTAAATATGTAACGTCTTGAGAACTCATTCTTGAGATATATATATTTTTTTAAATTTTTTTTTCCCTTTGGTTAGATTTCCAGAGGCTGGCATGACAACAGTATTTTATGCCTACTTTTTTCTTGGTGGGGGGTGGGGGTTGGAGGAGGTGGGAAAGAGCTTTATCATGTAAAAGTAACCATCCTAGAAATTTCAGGTAATAAATTTTCAGGTGCATGAACGGTTAAGACTCTTCACTCAGTGACACAGTATGTGAATGTGGAATTTTTATGAAGGTGTAACAGTCTCTTTCTTTAAAAATCTGATTTATTTAGAAGGTACTTTTAAATGACCAAGTAATTTTAACCTTCAGGGAGAGATTGAAGTGGGGGTTGGGGGGGAAAGAAAGTAGGGGAGAGTTGGATCTTTGCAGGGGCTTGAAAATTCACATCCCCTTTAATGATTAAACTGGCAGGATCTTTATTTGGATGTTAAAAGCTTTTTCTTACATTGCAAACATTCTCAGCAAATTTACAGTCAGATATTTGGAAACAGCTAACACTTAAAAAAAAAAAAAAAGGAGGGGGAGGGCCTGTTTGAACTAGGAAACAAAATTAGTGGGAATGGCTAAAAAGACAGACTGACCCCAACACCATTAGCTTGGAAAAAAAAATTCCATTTCATTGCAACTATGTTATTGTTTATTTTACCATACACATCCTAATATGGTTACCTCCCTGTCAGAGGCGGCCAAGCCCAGGGGCTGAGAGGCCCCCTCCTGGGAGAAAGCTCCTAACTGCCTCACAGACAATAAGAAACAAACGGTACAACTCCACAAAAGGCTTCCCGGAAAATAAGTGTCAAATAAATCCTCCAGAACTCTCGCTTCTGCCACTGAGCTCTGTCTGTGCAAACCTGCTCTTATACCATCGCTGCCCCGGCTGAGCTGCGTTTGTTTGGAAATAAGCCATTGCATTTTCTTTTTTTCTTTTTTCCTTTTAAAACCCCCCCACCCCTACCCCCGCCCCGACCTCAGCTGAGGGCTCCGGATTAATTCCTTGAGACATATCTTTGCATACATGTCTCATGAGTTATGTTTCCTGGAGCCTTTTACTAGGAACATTAAGGTAAGAATGTTGATTTAGCCTGGGACCTTTGTCACTCAAACTAATGCTCATCAGTGATATAGACATTGTAAAGAAATATTACAGAGGTCCTGCGTGGTTCCCCTCCCGAATGGAGAGGTGCAGTTGCTTTTAATTGTCATGCATGGATTGGGGGGGGGGGTGCCACCAGGTGTGGGAGAGACAGAGCTGTGGTGTACTCACTGGTGTAAACACTGGTGAAGACACCCCGAATCCTGTGGCAGCCACTACAGTTCATTAGCAGGCTCTTCTGTTTCTTCCAATTCTTTTCTGCTTGCATTATTTCTTTTTCTTTCTTTTCTTCTTTTTCTTCTTCTTCTTCTTCTTCTTTTTTTTTTTTTTTTTTCCTCCAACTCTCCTGATCTTTTCCAAATCCTCATGGTCTTGAGGCTTGCCTGTTATTATCTGCAACTCCAGAACAAAGGTAGGCTGCTCAACTCTGTGCTTCGGGGGAGGGCCAAGTTATTTTGGGAGGGATGTCTTCCTAATGCATGAGTGGCTGACCTAAAAGGCAGGATGGGGGGGGTGGGGAGATCACGCCTGGAGCCCAGGGATGAGAGAGCACGCACTGTGGCAGCTTTTATGGAGTGGAGTTTATTTTTATGCAACTTAAAAAGCAGCGGCATCTCTAGTAGAATGGACTCGTTAGCTCCTGCAATTCTACACTTGATGTCTCACTGGTGTGTACATTGCATTACCGAACTGGGGTTCGGACATTTGGGGACACTTGAATTGACAGCAGCAGATAAGCTTTCCTGCTTGGAGTCTGTATTCAGTTTATCAACATTAAATAAAGAATCTAGGATTTTTTTTTCTTTCTTTCTTTTTTAATTTTAATGTAAAGGTGTGAATGAGTGGGTGACTGGCGTATGTACTTTTCCTTTTTCCTTTGGTCTAATTGCTTTAATTCCCTGGACACCTCCACTTATTTCTCCCTGATTCGGTTCTCTAATTCTGCGTAATCTGGTGCTCTGTGAGAGTCAAGGTGGAGATTTGCTGTTTTTAACTAATTGTGCCTTGCTGGGCGGTGATACAGTACAAAGAGTAAAGCCCACGAGAAATTTCATCTCTACCTGAGAAGGGAACTAGAGTAGAGTAGTGCAGATTCATAATTGAAAATAAGAGTAAATTAAGCCTTAGTGAGGGATATTACAGGCTATTAATCATAATAAATATATTTGGCAACGTTGGGCTTGCATTCTATAGTTTTCAGTTAAGAAAAAAAATCAAAGTCCGTGATTCCAAGAGGGAATAGTTCTTTGGCTTGTGACACGCTGGGCTGTACTTGTTTATTAGTTCAAACCGCATTAAAAGTGAGCAGTTTTGTTCCAGAATCAAGTATGTCGTTCCCAAGCAGATTTGAATACATCCCCATCCAAATGTAAGCTCGGGTTCATGCCACACAATGCTTGTTTTTTTCTGAACATCTCAGCTTTTGCCTGGAACTCAAGTGTAAGAATTTTATTTTACATTATTACGATGCTCGCACATTCCTGTTGGTTTCTTGGCTGCGGATCATCTCTGTGCTGCACCGTAGCCCCGTCAAGGTGAAGCTCTTTGAAAAATAGAAATCCAGTGTATTTAACCAAAATGAGCTTGAACAGCCTCAAAGTTTGTATCTTAGAAAGCTGCTAATTATGCTTGTCGTAAAACATATCTGAGTGGAAGGTTCTGAGTCCAAACAGAATTGAGTGCTGCTTTAGAAATATAACTGTAGTCTGTGCTTTTAAAGAGGTTTATTTTTACTTTGGGGCCACGGAGGGGGTGATTGGAATTAGTAGCCTTTAATTAGGCGGGGAGATATTCAAATTTTACAGGGATTTATGTTAGAACATGGAATGGCGGGTGGCTCTTTCCTCATTATGAATCCTCCCTGCACATAATGAGGTTCATCATTAGTTGATGGAGTGAATTTGCCCTAGCTCTACCTTGAAAGGCACATAATTTACATACTACTTCAGAGCCTAAGCTTTAATGGATTCCTCGATGAATAAAATGAAAAGCTACTTTCTTTAAATTTTTGAACACTGTTTAGATAATACGATTTTAATAAGACATTCAATTTGCTTGTTAAGTATATTTGAAAGTGCCTTTTTTTTTTTTCTTTTTGGGAAAAATATATTTTGGCTTGCCTTGCTGTATATCACAGTGGATGGTTACCCTCACAGATATAGCAGAGAACATATGGGGTGCGTTTGGGAGGAAATGGGGAGAATCTTGGGCAGAGAGCTTTTTTTGCACGTGAGCCTGGAGATTATTGACTTTTATGTGGAAACTCTTCAGACATTAAATGATGATAACAGAAAGGTTTGAAAACATGCTTATTATCCATGTACGGTTTTGCATCTCTAAAACGTGTGTACGTGCTGGCTCTAGCCAACATTGACAAAACAGCTACTTGCGCCTCCTGATTTATTTTAAGGGTGGAAGAGCAGAAACTTCCCTCGTGCAGCTGCATGTTGGGGACTGCTGTAGAGGTGCGCTCTGATTCCAGGAAGAGAGATCGAGTCGGAGGCTGTCGAATATGTTATCAGGTCATCAACTTAGGAGCGTTCTGGTCTACCCCATAAATTCCGCAAGTTCTCTGGCTCCGTCACTCTTTCCTCTTTTGGTCGGAATGCGGAGAGAATCAGCTTGGAGGCGGCACGATCTGAGCACGGATGTCTTTTCAATAAGTATGGAGGTTTAGTAATAGCATGTTATTGAACATGTCCTTTGCTTGCTCGAGACAGGTCACCCCTGCGTTCTTATCACTGCAGCAAGTGGAAACAGGGTTCTGGTGGTTTGTCACATTCAGGAGCAGGGAAGGTGTCTGAATATAAGTGAAGCCTTGTTTTGATAGAATGCTTTATTACCTGAAAATGATCAGCATATATTAACATTAATAGAATAGTCCATGTCATTCTTTTTTAGGTAATTTACCTCTGCTACAGACCTGTCTGCTTAAAAAAAAAAAATCTTCCTCCCTTCTAAAACATATATTTGTTTAGAGAGTTTTCACTGAAGTGTACATGACAATTACAGCTGTTCATTAACAAAATTGGGTATTTGTTTTAAACTTTAACCAATCACTTTGATATGCTAATTATGGTGTAATTTAATTTGAGCCCTGTAATGATGATGCCGTTATTATGGACATAAATGATGCAGTTAAGCTGAGAGTAATCTCATTTGCATACTGTACATGCCAGTAAATTAAGCCCTTTCTTCGACTGCTTCAGCTTTAATTTTCCACTTCTTTTCACACAGCTCCTTTTCAGCCCCTCTCTTATAAGCCCACTTTGTAATAGTCCTGATGACTGTTTGATGTGAAGAGTTTCTGCACCACAATAATGCATGACAGAAGATGTAACATTTAAAGGATTCATTATCTTGCTGAGTGTTCCTTTAAGAAGGGAGGATTAGAGACAGTGGAGGGGGGACAAAGTGTCCTTTCCATGGGATATGAAGGCCCCCAGTTAAAGTAATTTGAGATGCCAAATGCTTTCCACTCACCCCCAAGTCAGACTTTGGACCTATTATTTATAAATGATGCCCCCCCCCCAAACTGTATTGTAGTTGATGGTCACAAATTGTGTTGCATTCAGCATCAGTGAACTTCATGTGATCCCTTATTGTAATTACCCCATGCTAGTTGGAGGCAAAAGTTTAATTTAGCTCACATAATACAATTCTTCAAATCTGGGCTTTTATAGATGAGATTATAATTTTAAACAATTCCAAGATAGACTGACTGCCATTTTCAAAAGGGTGTTCTTTTCCCTCTCCTCTGCCTGGATTGTCCAATAAACACGAGTTTTATTCATGTGTGTGGCAGAGATGTCCTTGGAATGTAAGACCCTGCCTTGTGCCCTCCTGGAGACAGGAGACCCGCTGGGTGGCTTGCCGTGGCCAGCAGTGGCCGGTAAACTGTCATTCCTTGTGAAAAAAAGAACGCAGAGGCAGAACGAAGCTCTTCTACTCCGGAGCGGGTTCTCCCTGTGGCTCCTGCTGAAGCCAGTGGGAGTTGAGTGGGTGTAACTGAGGACCGAATTTAGCTCTGTGTTTTTAAAAGGGTCATGGGCCTAAAAATAGTTCAAGCTTCCTAACTCTCCTGCAGGCTACTTCCTCGGCAAATGGGAGCGTATTAAAGCAGAGTAATTGGCTGTGTCCATCCTCGTTTCTTGGAGCTAAAAGTCTTGCCCTTCCTTTGTAAGTGTTCCCTAGTTTGATGCCTCTTGACCCAAACTTTTGCCAGCTTATTTCCATCCCTTCCTCTTAGCAATTCGGGCAGGAGGCTGCCTTTTCTAACCTCGTGGCACTTAGGGATTTCCTGCTATTGCCGGGATGAAGTGTACACGGGCTTACTCAGCCTGGTTGCAATGATGACTGGAATGGGGAGTTTTTGCCTAACTATGGAAAAATTTTTTTTTAGTTTAAAAAATTTTTTTAAATAGGCTCCACGCCCACCGTGGGGCTTGAACTCGCAACCCTGAGATTAAGAATCTCATGTCTCACTGACTGAGACAGCCAGACACCCCCGATTTTGGAAATCTTTTTTTTTTTTTTTTAGATTTTTTATTTATTTATTTGACAGGCAGAGATCACAAGTAGTGATCCTAAAAAAGTGTGGGACCGCACAGAAATCTGTTCTGACCATTTCTATTTACTGGACTGGAGTCTGGTGTCCACAACCCTCCAGGTGCTTTGGTTGCCCTGCCCCAATTCCCAGCAGCTTTTTTTTTTTTTTTTCAGATTTTTTATTTATTTCACACAGAGAGAGAGATCACAAGTAGGCAGAGAGGCAGGCAGAGAGAGAGGAGGAAGCAGGCTCCCTGCTGAGCAGAGAGCCCGATGTGGGGCTCGATCCCAGGACCCTGGGATCATGACCTGAGCTGAAGGCAGAAGCTTTAACCCACTGAGCCACCCAGGCGCTCCGATTTTGGAAATCTTAATGCAGGTGAACATGTCCCTCCCAGCTGTTTTTTTGAATTAAGCAAACACTACCACACTGTTCACGTGATGCCAGGCTGTTCAGCAGTGGGAACTGACCAAAAAGTGTACAACTTGGGGCGCCCGGGTGGCTCAGTGGGTCAAAGCCTCTGCCTTCGGCTCGGGTCATGATTCCGGGGTCCTGGGATCGAGCCCCACATCGGGCTCTCTGCTCAGCTGGGAGCCTGCTTCCTCCTTTCTCTCTGCCTGCCTCTCTGCCTACTTGTGATCTCTGTCTGTCAAATAATAAATAAAATCTTTAAAAAAAAAGTGTACAACTTAAAGGGCTTTTGTTTTCTGTGTGTGTCATTTCAGAAGTACTGTCGAATGCAGAGACATGCAGAAAAGCTTGTAAATATCTTTGCCCGTGGCCATAATGTCACATCCAATATTATGTTTTTCAAAAACGTGGAAGTGTTGCGTTTTTGAGATCATTGAGGGAGACAGAGGAAAGAAATAATTTTATGTAATAGTATAGAATATTTTTATTTTTTTTATTCAGTCATTTAGGAGAGACTTTCTCAGTTCAGAACAAGCCATTAATTGAGCAGGTATTCCCATGGTGACATCTCCTCCTTCTGGGAAGGTGAATAAACAAATGCATGAAATGCCACCAGATGAATATTGATCTCAGGTCCTAACACTTGGAATCACACCTTGCACGTAATAGGTGTTCAAGAAATTGTTCCTGGTTGAAGTCATCGTACTTATTCCTGTAGGCTTGTGGCCATCCAGTAAAAAAATGACGGGGGGCGCCTGGCTGACTCAGTTGGTGGAGCACATGACTCTTGATCTCGGGGTTGTGAGTTCAAGCCTCACTTGGGGTTGTAAGGATTACTTGAAAATAAAAATTAAAAAAAAAAGAAAAGAAAATGCAGAAGGAGGGGCACCTGGGTGGTTCAGTGGGCTAAAGCCTCTACTTTCAGCTCAGGTCATAATTTCAGGGTCCTGGGATTGAGCCCCGCATCGGGCTCTCTGCTGAGCAGGGACCCTACTTTCCCCCCTCTCTCTGCCTGCCTCTCTGCCTATTTGTAATCTCTATCTGTCAAATAAATAAATAAAATCTTTTTTAAAAAGCGCAGAAGGAAACCTTTCTCAAGTGTAAGGCCTTTAAATATGCATGACGGTATTTGGATCGTAGATCCCTTCAATCCATTCCTCCTCCGGCCCCTCCCTTGTGCGGGAGCCCCTGTCATGTCTTTGTAGGTAGACAGGAGCGATCCTCGCGGGAAGCCCTGCACCCCCGATTATCAGCGATTGCCTGTAGTAATACTGGGTGTTCGTGAGCAATAGCCGTGTAGTAAGCGAATGTTCTAGGTGGTGCCACTGAACCCTCCCAGGAAGCGGGCAAGGTGGGCATTGCTCTTGGCATCGCTTCACCATGACATCTGTCACGCACTTGCAGCTCTAGGTCATACGGGTGTTGTGTTGGAACCAAGACTTGGACTCCTTCAGGAAAACTCCACAGTCCTCAGCCCTGGACATTACATGGCAATCCCGCTTATCACCGGAGAGAGAGAGGCAAGCAGACACTGTAGTACTACGTACTGTGTGTAACTACATACAGAGATGATATGTACGTCTTTACTTAACATATTTCTATACCTGCATCTTGCATGTATGTTTTTTAAAAATTTTATTTATGTGAGAGAGAATATGAGAGGGTAAACGTTCAGAGGGAGAAGCACACTCCTCATGGAGCTGGGAGCCCGATGCAGGACTCACTCCCCGGACGCCGGATCATGACCTGAGCTGAAGGCAGCCGCTCAACTGAGCCACCCAGGCGTCCTTGTGTGCGTGTTGTATGTAACATTCATTGAAGAACGGGCGCAGAACCCTTGACATCTTTTGCTGCCGTAGATGGTAGAGGCCTGGCAGGGTAACTGTGACTCATCCCTGCTTACCGATGAGGAAACTGGCGTCCACACAGATTGAATAACTTGCTGACCCAGGTAGAAAGTGACCCAACGGGGCTTCGAACCCAAGCCTGTCCACCCAAAAGCACTTGCTCAGTTGAATCACCACTCCATGCTCCTACCCACGCCCAACCTGTCAGCCGCTTGAGAATGTTTCGTGCTTCTCAGATACTTATTTTTTTGAGTACCTGTGGTATTTAAGGGCTTTCATGTTTATCTTATGTCTTGCGGATTTAGGCTTTAAACGTGTGCTCTAAATAACTGAGACATCTAATTTCCCAGTCTTCAGTGTGATGTAAATTCCTGGCGGAAAGCCACCTTCCCTTCACCACCCCCCAGCCCCCAAACTAAACTGTTGATAAATTCTCTTTTTTTTTTCTTGGGTGGAGGAAAATGCTGTGCACCCTCCTTCCCTTTGACTGAAGTCTGTTTTACTTTTATCTTGACAGGTGACAGAATGAGTATCAGCTGTAGGATTTACAGATGTAGGGATCTGTAGATGTTTCCGTGTACCACCATGGCCATGCGCAGACTCGCGGCTTGCATTGTTACACAAGGCACAGGCTCCATGGAGAGAGCGAAGTGGGAATGTCTCAAGGAAACTCTAGCTTCCTTTCCCAGCCCTGTCCTTCTCCTCTCTCAGCCCTGTCCTTCTCCTCTCTCAGCAGCCCAATCCAGGCGTGTGAGGTGACGGCAGTGTGGATGCTCTCCCTTCCCCTCATATTTAGAAACTCTTCCAGCCCAGAATCTTGGCATGGGAGCCAACAGCCAGATGTGGCTACTGAGCTCTCGAAGGATGGCTGGCCTGAACCGACGATGTGTGTGCCATTTTTACGAAATACACGCTTAGTATGTATGTGTGAGTTCAGTGACATAGTGAAAAAGAAGAATGTAAAATATCTTGTTAATAACTTTGTTGATTACATGTTGAAGTTGAAATATTTGGGGTCTGTTAAGTTAGATGAAATATATTTGCGGGGCGCCCGGGTTTCTCAGTTGGTTAAGTTTCTGACTTTGGTTCACATCATGCTCTCAGGGTCTTGGGGTCGAGTCCTGTGTCAGGCTCTTCATGCAACAGGGAGTCTGCTTGTCCCTTTCTCTCCCCCTGCTCCCAAGTTTTCTCTCTCTCTCTCTCTCTCCTAAATAAATAAATAAGATCTTAAAAATAAGAGTAATTTCACCTGTTTTTTTCTGCTTTTAAAAATGTGGCTAGTTGATAGTTTTAAATTACGATGTGTCTTGCGTTTATGGCCCTCAGTGTATTTCCGTGAGACAATACAGCCTAGAATGGACATCCTACCTCTCTGCCCATGATTGGTGGGCGAGGGGGAGTGGCCCAAAGCTTTATTCCCCGGATGGATAGAGAGCTGCAGTGTGCATGTTCCACGAAGGACCTGGCCTGAGGTGGAGGCTTGGAAGTATTTGGGGATGCAGCCTCAAGACAACACATATTTCTACGAAGACGACACGAAGGAAGTAATCCCCTTAGTTGTTTCCACACCTTGTCCTTCCTGACCAGGTTGGGGATCTAGCACTTATCCCACTGTTTTGAAGAGCTTGGACTTGTGAAGTGTTTCCATACCCAGCCAGCATCCTTGATGCCAGTAAATCTTGGCTCATCTCCTATAATGTTTCCATTAGCATAGGTCATCAGAGAGAAGACAGTGTTGCCAGGGGATTCTCTCTGTTGGACTCTGATCACCTGCAGGAATTGGTACCTGGGGCCCTGGGGCCACAGGCTCTTACTGGGGCCTTTCTGTTAGGTAAAAAGATGCATGTCTCTTTATTACTTTCCTGATACATATGCTTTACCTAGTAGAGTTGTACCCTACCTTCTTGTTTTTAAAATTTTATTTATTTATTTATAATAATCTTTACATGTGATGCGGGGCTTGAATTCACCACCCTGAGATCAAGAGTCACACCCTCTTCCATCTGTGCTGGCCAGATGCCCCTGTTTTTCTTTTCTTTTTTTGTTTTTAAAGAGAGAGACAACATTATTTGAGTGTACATTATTCAACCAATGCTAGTATCTGTCTCATTAGGTACAGTGGACTCCTTGCCTTCAGAAAACTCGTTAACTATCTGGACAAGTAAGGAATATCACACATAACTTCACCCCAAGACATGAAAATTCAGTTTTGCTGGATTGGAGCTGTTGTTTGCCTTACAAGAAGATTCTTTGATTCTTCAAGAGAAGTCACAGTCAGTATCCATTAACAATCTGCATATCCCTCACACTCTATTTATTGTACAGATGATTTAGGGGAAACATTTTAATCATAAATTTTCAGTAACCCCAATCCCGTGGAAAGGTGTGTTCCAGACCTACATGTTGTTTTGCTTTGTTTTGTTTTGTTCCCCTAAACATCTATGTCAGTCCTTAGACACCCAGGGAAGTTTGATATGCAGTCTTTTCTAAGATTTTTTTCCCCCCATCAGACTAGATGGAAGCCTTCACTGGAATGAACACATGGAAATTAACAGCTGTCACCTCATCCATTAAAAGCAAGCATTCAAGTGGGATATTATCCCACTTTACTTTTTGGTCCTTAAGAAGTCAAGGGACAGGGTATTAGATGTGAGATGGCCATAGGAATCCTGGGTCCTGGCAAAGATCAGTACCCAGCACGAAATGTGCCCACTTACTTGTTAAGTGCTGAAGCTGCTCCCCCCTCCCTCTGCCCTAGTCTGCCTTGAAGCTGCGGCTTCATTAGTATCAATTGGTTTGCAGGGTGTTTATATCTCTGGGCCACTGGCTCCTGGCTATGATTACTGCTTGAAATTTTCCATACACTGCTTCCATTTTCAATCATCTTACCCCTAGTTGGCCTATCCTCGACTCTTTGAACTTCACAGGAGAATTGTGTTAATGGTAGCTTTTGTCCTATGCGTAACTGGGGAAGAAAATGCCTTCCACTCATCTGCATGAAAGCTCCGCGAGGAGAGCCTCCACCCCTGCACCACCCTTGCCCACCAGCAAATCATTTCCGAACAGAAGGGAACAGCTGTTCCTGGGCATGTCCTTGGCTGCAAAACTTTCTTATAAGGCGGGGTGACTGGTAGCTCTAAGGTTTTAAAGAGCAACCCCGCTCCCCGCACCTCTGCATCCCCCCTCTCACAGCACTTCTGCTGTCGGTTCTCCTACAAGGACGGTCTTTGGAAGGGCAGCCTGTGGTGTTCCTGGGCTGTCTGTTTTATCAGGTGGTCTCAGACATAGGAGGTGAACTCTGCTGGATTAATTTGGAGCTGGGATGGAGTGAATGGTTAGTCTCCTTTAACAATGTACTGTTTTGAGGTGTTTGTCCCTCAGGGCCATTCGGGAAAGAGTCTGGTTGTCCAAAAAGGCTTGTTAGTTTATTGGTTTACTGTTCAGGTTTTTTTGTTTTGTTTTGTTGTCCTCTGCCTGTCATGTGTGTGGAAGGTTTCTCAATATCTTGTAACTGGAGGCAGGCCCTTCTGTCTCCATCTCTCCAAACGGACATGCAGGAAACAGCAGTTGAGAGCATTGTAAGCATTGCATACAAATGCGCTTGTAGCTCCAAAGGTCAGTAATGGTTAGGGACGAGCAAAGGCCAGCAGCAGCTCCGACACCCGAGTTAGTGACCATGGTCACATGTAACGTTGAGGATACCAACCCTGGGAAAAAAGAGCAAAAATTCTCTGTCCCAGAATGAGGTTTGAGTTGAGCGAAAAGCACCTTGGGTATAGCAAGGCCTCAGGTTCGGTTTCTGATCGCTCTTTCTGTGTTCTAGAATTTTTCTTAGCTGCTTTCCTTGTTGTATTCCAAAGATGGGCCCACACTCATCCTCTCCTGCCCTTCCCGGCATCTGCAGGAACCAGTTAGGGAGGACAGGCTGCAGAGCTGCACCCCATGCTGTAATCTCCATTTTGGTTTTGGGAGGCTGTGCATGTCTGAACCCCTGGTCCCTCTCCTTCAGAGCCCCATTAAAGTTCCCTGCCCTTTAATGCTAATTCGAAACCATTTTTCCTCTTTGGAATTCTATTTTCTGTTTCCACTTTTTCAGATCTGTTGACATGCACACGCTTCTGGCCTTAGAGAAAGCCTATGTATTTATTTTAGCTTTTATTTACTACCTTGGAGATGACGTGGAACATCGGTTGAGGGTTCCTCCAGCGAGCGCAGAAGCAGCAGGTGGCTGGAATAATGTCCTCCTTTCCTATGTCAGTGCCCATAGCAGACATTACTAATCGATCACAGAGTTGTTTCTCAGCGAGCCTGACTGTGGCCTGTGAATCCCTCTTTTCGACAGTGCCAACTTCTGCTAATCGGTAGTGCTTGGCATGCAATCTATTTGCGCTCCCTGCTGTAACTGTGAAGATTTACTCATAAGTGAATTCAGCTAACTGAATGCTATTAATGAATGGTGGCACATCTTTTATCTTAATTACTTTCAAATTCCCCTTATATTATCTCAGTGTCCTAAGCACCCCAGCCTCTTCAGAGTTAATGTTTTGGTCGCATGAGCTTTTTCAGATGTGACTTAGGATAGACTAGACAGCCCCCCAAAAATCCTGCCGGGGTGATGATCCTGAAACAGACCAAGCACCGATTCCCCTTTGAGCTGTACGACTCTTCCTCACATACAGAATTCTTTCCACATGCAACTGAAGGCTCACCCAGAAAATGGATGTGGCCTTCATACTGGAGATAACACTGAGATATGAACTCTTTGCCTTTTGGCAAATCGCCTATTCATCTCATTCTGAATTTCCAGGATTCTAGGTGCTGACACCCACATTCTCTGACATCTCCTTAGACCACAGTCGAGTTAGAATCCATCAAAGTTATTTATGTGCTGCAATGAAAAAAAAAAAAAGACTTTTCCTGCTCACTATTGTTTGTCGTTATTTCATCTGTTGAACTTCTTCCTGAGGTTTTTTTTTTTTTTTTCTTCTTATATTTTATCTTATTTACTGCTTTTTTAGAGAGAGTGATTGGGGGCAGGCAGGGGGATGGGGCAGAAGGAGAAGGAGAGAGAGAGAGAATTTTAAGCTGGCTCCATGTCCAGCATGTAGCCTGTCACGGGGCTTAGTCCCAAACCTGAGATCAAACCTGAGCCAAAACCAAGAGGCGGACGCTTACCTGACTGAGACACCTAGGCGCCCCTCAGTAACACATTCTAAAAACTTTCCCTGGTAAATAGTGCTTATCAGGAGCGCCTGGGTGGCTCAGTGGGTTAAAGCCTCTGCCTTCAGCTCGGGTCATGATCCCAGGGTCCTGGGATCGAGCCCCACATTGGGCTCTCTGCTCAGCAGGGAGCTTACTTCCCTTCCTCTCTCTCTGCCTGCCTCTCTGCCTACCTGTGATCTCTGTCAGATAAATAAATAAAATCTTTAAAAAAAATTAAAAAAAAATAGTGCTTATCAGCTACCTTTTTTTTTTTTTTTAAATGCCCTAGGAGAAATTCGAAGTGTCCAGAATTTATACTCTCCTTGGCGTAACCGTTAGATCCCTGATTTGGTGTTCTCTGTGATCAGCGCCACCCCCCCCCAAGCCCGCCCCCAGCACACTCCCTTTGGATGTTGGTAATAAATTAAATCTCTTTTCAAAAGTTAGAAAGCTCTCCTAGTTTTTCTTATAGCTGTAGGCAGGTTGGTTCTTTTTTCCTTAGGTATTTCTAGTATCAGATGTCTTGCCTTCGGATTCGCCGTATTTATAATGTGAAAAGGAGAATTAGTTCATGTTTTGTTTCTCTTGAACATAAAAAAAGAAGGAAGTGTCTTTGCAGGTGTTATTGTGCCTAAAACATCACTGTGCTTGTGTTTCATTATTTGTTTTTAACTTTACAGCCTACATCTGCATTTTTCCCGGTCAGAATGAGTAACATTGATAGATGGTTCATTTGGGTGAAGGAGCTATTTTAAACCAAATTGTCCCCATTGAAAGAAAAGGGGGACTTTGCTGTCAGCTGCAGAAATGCGGTTTTTCACCAGAATGATTGGTTACTGAACGAAAGTGCATTTGAAAACTCCCTTTTTTTTCTCGTGTGATTAAAGGGGACAGCAGAGAACAAGTATCTGGGTAGTCAAAGTGTTCTGGAATCTTTTCCCTCACTCTGGCAAGCCTGCCATCCTTGTAGGTGTATCTCAAATGGAACAGAATGTGTGAAAGCCATTTAAATGATTATTTGATAATTTAATAAAGGAAAATGCTTCAAGCCACCACACCCCTCCTACGGTTGATAAGTGATGCCACCTACTGCGAAAATATTTTACAAAACACTTTCGTTTGGAATCAGTATCAAATAATGATTTTAAAATAAAACATGTGTAGAATTTTCTCTTGGCTCTTCCCAGTTTCGGGAGCAGACTGTCAGCTGCCCACCCTTGAGTGGATGTACCAACCTCTTTTTTCCTCCCCCAGAGTTGCTTCTCTACCCACAGGTTTGGCTTAGCAGGTTTCATATACTGGTATTCAGCCCTGGAATGACTCTTAATATATTTGCATTTAAGTTTTTTTCTTTGGATGGTAGTTGCGGTTAGCATTTAAAAATATCTGCTCGCTATCCTAGGTAAAGGGGGCACGTATTTCTTTTCTGTTGTTTCTTTGTTTTAAGGGGGAGGATTTTAAAGAGTTGGACCATTCATGTGTACTAGACACACACTGCGACTTCTGAGGGCAGTTTGGTGTGTCGGAGGCATTCTGTGCAAATAGGAGTTTCTTGGTACTAGAACAAGTCAGAGGCACCACACGCCCTTATAATTTCCCTGGCTAGTTGGGTGCATTTGCTCTCAGAGAAACTGACTTAAAGAGCAACAGAAATGGTCCACTTAAAGGCTGCACAGTGTACTTGGCGTTTCTGAACCCTCAGCATCCATGGGGCGTCAGGCTCCAGGCTTTGTGAGGAGGTCGTGTTTTGTCTTTTTCTTCCTTTCTGACCCCCCCCACCGCCCGCCCCGCACCCCTCCCTAACAATGTCTGCTGTGGCTCCTGCTCTCTTCTCAGCAGCCCTGCTGTCTAGAGCACCTTGTGCAGCTCCAGGCAGCCTGAGGAGCTCTAATTGTGAGCAGCAAGTTTGCAGGGAGTCCTGAAGCTTGCAGCCATTACTGTCTGAGCTTGACACAAGTGGCACAATTATCCAGAAGCCCTTGATGAAGCAGCAACTCTTAAGGATACTCGAGTGGTCGTGGAGCATTCCAGAACTGAAAGGAACTGGCTGCCGGGTTGATGCCCAGTCCATCTTGTTGTTACTGTTTAGTACGCCCTGGCTAGTTTAATGAGATGGTATGGAGAACCCAATGCAGCGGATCCAACTTTTTTTTTTTTTTTAATTTCCAAACTCTCTTGGTGACATTGACTAGAAAACAAGGGAAAGAAAGAAAGAGACATGGCTGATTTGCATATTGTACAAGGATATCATGGAGCCCAGATGATGAAATCTGAATAAATATGTGGATTTTGAGATCCTCTTTTTTTTTTTTCCTGACAGTATTCAGCAATAAGTATACACTTAAGCAGTAATGACTCTGAAGCTATGCTTTGCATTCATGAACACACACCATAGGGTGACGCTTCAAGCTCTAGGTGAAGCCAAGATTTTCTGAATTATGTTTCATTGGGGAATTTTTACCTTTTTTTCCTGTTTATGACAGTCATTTCATCTGGTTTTATAATGAGGTCAGGAACAGGTGAATGTAAAATAATACTAGTAAGTGGAGGGCCTTCTGTGTTAATGATTAGGCTATTTTTTAAATTAAAAAGTTCTGGTATTTGAAACACGCTCTGTACTTTAAGCACACTTAGCAGTAATTAATCAGAATGAAAGATTTTAGCACTCGCTGATTATGTACAAATGATCATGGCTACCTGTCTACAAGAAGTCACAGAAACTGACATAATGGCTAAAACTGGGGGAATAACGTTTGCCTGCTTGTTTTTTTCCCCATTATGCCAGTAAATACAAAGAATTAGCACTTCTGTCCTATGGGGGTATGCTTAACTCCTTCCCCCAAAAGGCCAACTTTTCCCTTTTATAAAATACAGGTCTGCATATTAAACCAATAACCTTTAAAAAATGAGACATCAGGAAAAAAAAAAAAAAACAAGAAGAAAACCCACAGTAAAAGCATTTTACTAGGGAACTCTTACAGCCCATTTTAAACATCTTTTGTGTTTCCACATATCAAGCTACTTTATGGATTTTTGCTGTGGCATTGCCCTTCAACGAAAAAGCTTTTTCCATTTTGTACCATAAAGAATATTATTTTTCTGCCAGCCAATTTTCTCTGTTAGTCACTAATTGGCTACATAAATCTCGGGTGTTGAGAATGAGGAATGTTTCAGTGTCATAGAGTGTAATCTTCACCCTTATTTACCAATTCATTAAGATTCATTGATGCAGGATCGGTGAGAGGAAATGACAACATAAATCAGACCTCCAACATAATGACCCTAATCAGTTGGGAATTGCTGGAAATGTCATGATGAACTATGTCCTTGTGTTCGTGCCACTGTACATTGTCATTGCGCTGCTTTATGAGTGGGACGCATCTTCCTGACACTGACTGTATTTAACGAAAAAAGAGTTGTTAAAAACCTGATTCCATTAAAGCCATGAGATCCATACAAGGTCCTGTGGTATTTAGCCTTGCGCCCTTTACCTTCATTGCAACTGCTTAATGGAGCCGCAGTTTAATGCACATGTAGAGTACACCTGAGTAAAAACTCCCCAGGAAAAAAAAAAAGAAAAAAAGCAAGTTGATTTATAGCTTGTCATGTCTTTATTTAACCCAATAATTTCGGCGTGTATGGAGAATTGGAAACAGTAAGTTCTCCACTTAGGTACCAAATCTCTTGTCACTAAGCTGAGGAAGCATCCCACTGACCTAGAACTCCCTAAATATCGTCTCCTTCAGTGACGTGTGGGATGAAAACCTCCGTCTCCACAGGTTTGCTGATGGTAACCGCTGGTCATTCCTAGAATAATGTGTCAATTCCAAATTAGCGATAGAATTTGACAGGGGCTCCTGTAAAGAGGTTTCTGGATCCCCTCCCACCCCCGAAGGTATTGATTTTATTCTACCACATTCTTGGAATTGGTTACTGGAAGATGGGGGGGGGGGTTATGTGGCTTATGCGCATTTTTCGATTTAATACAGGTTATTCATTTAGCTGTAATGAATTAACCTGGCGACTGTGGGACCAGCCCGGCAGGCAATCCTCCTTCCCTTTTACTCACCGCTTATTAAAATCTTGCCAGCGAGCAGCAAGTAAACACCTTTCAGGATGTGAAGATTGAAAATTGTCACTTTATACGCCTTTAGTTTAGTTTTGTTTTTTTTTTTTTTAACATCGAGCATGAGGGTAACCATTTTTTTTTATCTTAAAAAAGATCTTTAATCTATGGTATAAGGCTGAGAAAGACCTATAAGAGAACAAGACAAGTTTACCTAATCTTGACAGTCCTGGGTGTAATCTCACTCTGCTTGTGACAAGTCAGACTCTAAGATTTATAACTCCTTAATCAAATGTCTAGAAGTCTCAGGAAATGTTATCATAGGACTTCCTTTCACATGACTTACTGAGAACTCAATAGACCGTTAGATAAGCTTTAGACTAAGCCGGACCTTAGAATAATTCAAATTGACTAACAGTTCTCTTGGTTTTTTGATTTGGGGGGGTTTGTGGGGGTTTTTTTGTTTTGTTTTTTGTTTTGTTTTTTGGTTTTTGCTTTTTGTTGTTTTTTTTTGTTTTTTTGTTTTGGTTGGGGGTGGAATGTGCATCTTCTGTCTCTTTCAGCAGGGGTGGGCGCACCGTCTTGGCGCATCGGGGTGGGGGGGCACTCCGTGGCTCCCAGGAGAAACACACGGTCCGTTTTTGAGCTCTGTGGGCTCTCGGTAACCACGCTTCACGTCCTGAGTCTCAGATCAGCCTGGTGAGCCCTGAGGAGCCCCGGGCATGGTAAAAAGCTGCCCGTCGCTGGGGCAGTGACCCTGATGTGCTCCTTGGGCAGGCAGACAGCCTCCGAAGAGGGTCTGGATCCTGGCTCAGCTGTGAGGAGGGGACCGCAGTGGGTCCTGAGCCACCCGTGCATCAGGGGAAGGCTGAGTAAGAGCGTGAGAACCATGACAGCGCGGGAACCACACTGGCCTTCTCATGTGGTCCAGGGGGCCCCAGCACCACCAATACCACGAAGACCAGAATGACTCTCCCCACCCACAGCCAAACCAGAAACGTCCTGCTCGCCCTGCCCTGTCATCAGAGAGGACTGTGTCAGCTGCTGTCTGACATCCTGCGTGCTCTGGCTCCTACCCCAGTGTGACCAGCGCAAATGTGCACAGGCCCTCGTTCTGGTTGGTGACAGCTCACTGTGGTGCACACGACCAGAGACTGCGTGGCCCAGGTGGTGAGCGGCAGGCAGAGAGGGAGGGGAGACAGAGGTGGACAGAAAGATGAAGGGAGAGAGCGAGGGGGATAGAGGGAGGGAGGCACTGACTCTGCAAGAAGAGAAGAGCAGGAGAGAGAAGGGGAAAGATGCGTGGAGGGAAGGAGGAAGAGAGAGGGAACCCCAGGAAAGGAAACGGGAACCCCAGGGTAGGCCCCGACCTCACCTGTGCTGGGCAGAGGCCCCTGCCCCAGAGCTAATATTTCTAAGGATGGCCTCAGCTAGAGCGGGGCACTGAGGCCGGCGGGAATCTAGCCTGGGCCTGCTGAGCGAAGCCAGAAGTAGAAAGGCGCTCTCTGATGTCAGCATTATCCATCAGACTTAGAGCAGGAATCTGCACTTTGAAGAATCCAGCCTCACCTACAGAAAAGATCCCCGAGATTGTTACCCATTCAGACCTTGCGAGACAAAGGGAGACACCCAGGTTTCTAACCAGAGGGACTTTAGTTAGCTCCAGTAAATGGGAAGATTCAAATCAGTGTAATTTAAACTCTGTCTCCCCAGAGGAGTCCAGCATCACAGGCTGCCAAAAACGTGCCCATGACCTTGGTGTGTCAAGTCAAGTTACCTGTAAAAAGAGGGCCATCGACAAAAGTTGTGTCTCTTACCCCCCCCCCCCCCCCCCCCCCCCCGGCTGGTTTTTGAAAACTTAGAACCACTCAGGTTTCATCGGCGAAACCATCCAGTGTTTCTATAAGGTCATGGTTTTTTAGGAGCTTAAAGTAAATATTGCCTAAATATCGAAGACATGATTTTTCTTAGCCCACCCTGAGCCGCTGTGATTGGCACCGTTTTCCGTGTCCGTTCTTGCCCTGCCCTGAAATTCTTTCACATCCCTTTGCTCTCTGTAGATACGATGGGGTTTCTGTACACAACTCCATGGTTCAAATCTCTCCTCCAGCATCACTGTTAGAGGAAGAAATCCCAGAAAGCTGGATAGGGGAAGCAAGTGGGCAGAGAATTGGAAATGAGTAGTGAAGAATAGCTAGCTACTCCTGGTAAAGAAAAATCCTTTACAGTAACAGGAATGTTTAACAGACAAAATACCTTCCAAATATGCAAATCTGTGTTTATCTCAGAGAATTCTGCAGGGAACAAATCCACAGCATTAGCAATTATGACTTAGCTCTGAAGCTTCTTCCCCCCACCCCGTAATGCTTATAAACATCAATATAGCTTAGAGCTTCATGTTAAACTGTTTTTCTCCTATTTCTTTTAAGAGTTATTTGTCTAACATGCCTTTATTATCCTAGATGATGTGATTTGGAAAGAAAGCATTAATTCTCTTATCAGCTCTGTTGCCTTCCCAGTTGTTCAGAGAATTGAGCTGCACTAGTAGTAGTTCATGAAGGAAGCAGCATTACATGGAGAGCTCATTGCTCATCAGACTGAACCACTTCTCAACCGCGGCTACCCAGGCAAAGGGGATTGGCAGTTAGCATTTATGCGGCAAATGTATTGTAAGAGTGTGGCAGGCAACAGAAACCAGGCACCTTCACACACTTCCACCTCCCAACTAGTGCCTTTGTGTCATCTACATTTTTGAGGCACAAGGTACCTTAGCTCTTCTTTCCATGCTGCTGGTTGAATCTGGGTTCACGGACTAGTGTTCCTCGGTGGATGAGTTTTGAGAGGTAGCTGGTGTTTACTATAGATAAGTAATGTATATTCTGACCTCTTTTCTTCCACTGATGTATTCCTTCCTTCCTTCCTTCATTCATTCATTCAAGAGGGACGGGCGGACTGACTCCCTGACTGCAGCGTGCCAGGCCCTGCCAGGTTTGGGCACCTCTGGAGCTATTTCCGACTCCTAAGTGTATCGCGTACGTGATCATGTTAGAATAATGTCAAATATAACCTTGTCAAAACAGCTAGTCTGTGGGGTGTCCTTGGCATACACTGCTAATGTGTGGTTATTTTCTAATGAGCTTCATGATAAATTAGATGCTGGCAGCTCATACGGGATGGCTGGGTGAGGGGATGGTTCCGTCCCATACGGTCACGGACTCATTTATTCTGCACACGTCTCCTGAACACCTACTGTGTGTCACTGTGAGGTGCCAGTCTTTTCCCTTCTACCTCCTGAGGGATTTTAGAAGCTTGTCCAAACCTCACTGCTTTTCGTTCCTTGTGCCTCACCCAGTTGCTTCCCGTCCTCCCTTTGCCCCTCGTCTTCCCATTCAGTTACCATTCAGTTCCCTTGAATCGATGGTCTTTACCTTCTCCATCCTGTGTGTGCTTTTTTTTCTTCCCCAACCAGCACAGAATCCATCATGTACCATTTCTGCAGTACGCTCTGTCCTGTCTCTTTCTCACTCCCTCCCTCTTATCCTCTCTCCCTCCACGGCTTTGGCCTTGGCAATTCGCTGGCATCACTTGCTCGTCCCTGCTCTTCCAACGAAGCTAACACACACACACCCCTGGGTGCTCTCAGAACCATGCCTTGTCGGCAGCTCTGCATTCTGGACTCCATGAAGCAAGTCCTCCCAGGCTCATCAGCCCCAGTGTGTGTGCTTTCTGATTTCTGCCATTGACCACACTGACGACGACTAATACATGTGTCTCCATACGCCAGTATTCCATCCCAGGAGACGATCTAATTTTCCTTTTTACTATAAAGGTGGTGGTCACATGACTCATGAAACGTCCCTTCTTGAGACTCGGAATTTGCAGCATGTTTTCTTCTCTGATCGTCTCCTTAGTCTGCAAAATGGAAGGAATTCTCAGTTTATTGAGCGGCTGCCATATTCCTGGCGGTGTAATTGATTACTCATGTGTAGACTCTGTATCTTTCCATCGCTCATGACCCTAGTCATGCATTCAGGAAGCTTTTGGATGGTCAGTGTCCAGTACTGTTAGGCTTTAGTCAAGCAGTGACAGGATATTCTTGACCTAGGGGGAGGACATGTTTAGTCAGAATCATAATGAAATGTGCCTGATCTCTGGCCAACATAAAAATAAAGTTCATCTAGAGTACTTAGGGAGAAGTATATCTCCTCTCTAAAAATGACATTTGAGCTGGGTTTCCAAGCATTCTTAGTTTATGGACCACAATCGTAGAAAAGGGGTCTCCAGCAAGAAGAGAATAGCATATGAAGAAATATAAAAGGGAAACAGCAAGTAATGGGGAGTAGTGCCGGGTCAGAGGGGAAGGGTGGCAGGAAAGAAGTCTGGGAAGTTACACAAGGGGCCTTTACTCCGAGCAAAGGAATTGAGATTATCCCCTGAGAACAGGGGAGTTTGGGAGGTTTGCAAGCCGGGGAGTGACCTGATGAGAATGGCTTTTGTTTTGAAATGATACATATGGTAGTGGCAGAAGGCCACTGAGTATTGCAGGCGAGAGGTGATGGCCACTGGATGGCCATGGGGATGAGGGAAAGAAAGGGGAGAAGTCTGACACGCAAGACTAAGAATGACCAGGTCGCCATGATCAACTCAGCGTGCAAAGAGATGACAGTAACTTTTTCCTGATCGAGGAAGGGAGCAGTTTTGAGGAAAGATTGTTTAGTTTTGCACATGTTGAGTTTTAAGGAATCTAACAAATTTTTAGTGGTGGGAATAACCAATAGAGAGAGAAGTAGTTGTCAGGGATGCAATCTGGAGTAATTAGGGAATGGGGCAGGGGGTGTAAAGCAAATATACAGGGTATACAGGGGAATCTTACGGAGCAGCAATATTGAATGTGTGGTTAGTGATAGTAAAGTTACAAATCCCCTGGTCTGCCTGTCACAAATGCTGCCTCCAGGGTTCTACCCCAGCCCTTCTTGCACTGGATCTGGGTGAAGCCCTTTATTCTAATTGGCTTCAGAGCTTAGGAACTACCCTAGCTTGGAAAATTGAGAACCCACAGTACAGGGAGTTGAAAGTAGGAGATAAAAACTTGGGAGACCAAAGCCTTTCAAGATGCTTACCTGAAGAGGAGAAAGAGGTTGAAGGGTGGGCAATGCAAGAGCAGACAGGTACCCCGGAAATGACTATTTTGGGTCAGAATACGTTGAATATATGTAGAGACTACAGTGAGGGAGCCAGTAGAGACGGGGTAAGTGTTGACGAGATGGTAGTTGGTGGCTGAGGGTCTGGGTTTAGGATTGGAGATAGAAGGTGAACACCATCTTAATCTCGGAAGGAAAAGAGAAAAGGGAAGAAGGATGAAGATGCTTGATGTTGGGTGGGGAATTCCCTCTTGCCTTCTCTGACATCTTATCAAACTCAAGCTCTCTAAACCACTTGAAACCACCAACCACCCCTTCCTTCTTGAAACTTCCTTCTACCTTCTGTGTCACTCTCGAGAGCTCTGTCCCTGACTGCGCCTCTGTAGTGTAATGGACAGAGACTGGATGACTTTGATGTTTGAATCCTCGTCTACTAGCTTCGTGTGTGTATGTATATTAATACTTTCCAATCTTTGGTGTTTTCTTCCTTAAAAATGGAGGTTATATGGACCCCACAGAGTAACTGTGAAGACTAGAACTTAGCACTCACTAAATGTCACTCTTCCTGTTTCCTAAATATAGGAATTGACTATGATTTTTCCAAGGACCTTTCCCCTCCCCTCTCAGTCTTATCCACTCCCTTTGAACTGTGGCCTCTGTACTAATGGCTCCCCACCAGCCTGTGTTTTCACTTCTGTTTCTCTCCTGAGAGCAACCTCTTCCCCTCACTTGGCTGTTCTCACAAGAGCATCATTATTCTCCCAATTACGTGGGCTAGAAATCTGAGAGCCTTCATTGATGCCGGCTAAGCCCTTAGAATCAACTCCCAGCTTATCAGTTCTAGTGGCACAGTATCTCATTCATTCATTCATTCATCTGGCATTGAATTATTTATCAAACTGCCTAGTACCTGTTGGGTACAAAACACGATCCCTGGCTTACAGTTAAGCATTCCGAAAATTAGAATGCAGTGTACTGATTGCTCTGCAAAAGTTTAGTATAAAACTTGATGAGACCCTGTGGGAGAATGCTTATCCTGCCCTTGGTGGGGAAGGTAGTCTGTAAAAGCTTCTTGGCTTGAGCTGAATTTTGAGATTCAATAGGATTTAGCTCCTTAAAGATTCACGGCAGGGTACAGAGGTAGAGGGAGCCTGTGGCTACAGGTACAGAGACATTAGAGTTCCTTCTTGAGGGTGGCCACATTTTAGATAGGGAAGGAGAAGCGAGACAGAGGGTAGTGGGACAGCCAGATCATGAGGAGCTGTGTGCGTAGGCCAGTGCCGTGCAACAGAAATAAAAGAACCTTGGAAGGATTTTATGTTTTCTATTAGCCACATTAAAAAAGGTGAGAAAGAATCTGGCGTAAATTATAATAGTACTTTATTTAATCCAATCTATCCAAAATATCATTTCAACATGTAACCAATATTAAAAATTTATGAAAGACACATTCTACAGTCTTGTCTTGCATACTAAATCTGAAAAATCATCTCACTTTGGATGTTAAAATTTCATCAGAAATACTTGATCTGGATTTAAATTTCACAAAACTCATCGTTGAATAAATAGATTAGGAGATTCACATACCCAAGTTGTTCAACACGTACTTAAAAGTTTTCCAGTAACAGAACCGAGGATCATTTTTAAAATTTAAATTTAAGCTAATTTGCATTAAAATTGCACATGTATTAAAAATCCAGTTCTGTTGCACTGGACAGATTCTAAGTGCTGAATAGGCCTCATGTGGCCAGTGACTTTTTCATATTGCTCGGAGCAGGCCTTCAGGTGTGGGACTCCACTCTTGAGGCCGTAGAGACCCATGAAAGCAAGCGAGGCGACAGAATCAGAGGTGCTGCGGTGTGGCCAGCCTAGGATATGGGTTAATTTGGAGTCACAATGGGAAGGCGGCATGCTTCAAAGCAGAGGTGTGGAGAAGCGAGATATTACTAACTTAACTAGAAGGGGCAGTGGATGGGAATTGCTAATGTGGGAAATCAAAGAGGAGGAAGATCGTCAGATAATTCCTGATTTGGAATGTGAACCCGTTTCCCTGAAAACCTCCGGCTGGGGTGTGGATGGAGGAAGAAGTAGGTGATCCCAGTTTGAGATGAGCTCAAGGTTGTTTTAGGACATCAAGGTAGAAATGTCCAGAAGGTGGTGGGAGTAGGGGTCTGCAGCTCTGGGAAGATAGTTTGGTTGGCAAAAATGATATCGGGAGTCACAGGATAGAGGCAGACATGAGGCGAAGGTGCGGGAAGGATAAGGCCTTCCAGGGGTCAGGGGTCAGCAAACAGTAGTCCTGTGTGTCAAATCCAGCTGCCTCCTGTCTTACCAGAACTCAGCCACACTCATTTGTCCATTTTTATTCCTGGCCGCGTTTCTGCCCCAGCAGAAGTACTGCTCCGAGGAGTTGGGACCCAGACCTTGTGGCGTACAATGTCACAAAAAGTGGCTTTCCAGCCCTTTCTGGAAAAAGTTTGCCGCCCTTTGCTTTAGCGTTTGGGAGCACCAAGGATGGAACTCTAGGCAAGGTGAAACATTTAAGAATGAGCAGAGGAAGATAAAGCTCATTAAAAAGTAAGAAGGAGGGGCACCTGGGTGGCTCAGTGGGTTAAGCCTCTGCCTTCAGCTCAGGTCAGATCTCAGGGTCCTGGGATCGAGCCCCATATCGGGCTCTCTGCTCAGCAGGGAGCCTGCTTCCCCCCTCTCTCTCTGCCTGCTGCTCTGCCTACTTGTGATACCTCTCTCTCTGTGTCAAATAAATAAATAAAAATCTTTAAAAAAAAAAAAAAAAAAAAAATTAGAAGGAGCCACCAGATGTGTAGGCAGAGAACCGCTCTGAGCCGGAAGACCAGGAGGCAGAGGAGAGAATTTTGTATTCGAGAGAGAAACAGTATGAATGACAGTGACGTGTGTTGTGAGAGGTCAGGTGAGGTAAGGATTGAAAATTGTCAATTGAATTGAGCCCCTCCAAGCTCATTAGCAATCGTGGTAGGAATATTTTCGGTGGAGAGGTGGGGCAGAAGCCGGCTCCCTGTGGGCTGGGGAGCCAGTGGGAGGCAGGAAGTGGAGACAGTGAGGTATAGTGCTTTCCCTCAGAGGGCGCTAGAAGGGAGGAGAGAGTAGGAGGGAGCTGACAGAGGCTTGAGGTTGAGGAGGACTGTGTTCAGGTGGACAAGCACACCTGACAGAGGGCAAGGGAGAGGGGAGAGGGACTGTTGGGGGAGGAAGACTTTCAGGGCGATGGAGCAGGTGCCCACAGGGGGAGCAGGCAGGGGGAGGTGGGAGCGAGGTCCAGCCCTCTTTCTGTCCCCACCTTTACCACCTCTTTGTCAGCACTGGATTCAAGCTCGGTAACTGGTCTGCCTGCTTGGGCTCGCTCCACCGTGGGCCCTTCTATCGGTATTCTGGTATTCTAGAAGGCTCCCCTTCCCCAGCCCTGCCTGCTTCCTGAGAAGGTTAAGGTTAGGGTTCTGTCTCCACTCTGCATTTTTAGGCTTAGCCACTTCCCCTTGCCGGCCCCTCCCATCCTCCTTGCCTGGAGCACACCCTGCCCCAGGCCCCTCTCCACCCTCCTCAGGCCTAACCTCTTCAAATACAGTACTCCATTCAAATGCCCGGGCCTCACCTTAGTCTTGCCTAACCTGACCCCTAATAGGTGCTCAGTTCAGTAGTATTTATGAAGTAGAAATGCAAGCAAAAAATCACGAGTCATTAAAATTTTAAGGCACATTATAAATTTATTATTGAACAAGAAATAGGACTCATTGCTTTGATCCCATAATAAAAACAGTACAAATGCACATAGAACATTTTTCTCAACCGTGACGCTTTTAGCACAGGGGACTGGATGTGGGAGCTGTCTTGTGCATTGTAGGATGGTTAGCAGCCTCTCTGGTTTCCCGGGAGCACCTCTTTCCCTGCCTTGTGGCAAGCACAGGGTCTCCAGATACTGCCAAAAGTCCTCTATGGGATATCCTTTTCCCTCCTACTTCGCATTTTTAGTAGTTGGAGCCAACGGAAATTATCCTAAAGATATATCCTTTTTAGAAATTCTGTTTATCTTTCTGTTTAAATGCAAGTCAGTTAACATAGTGCATCATTAGTTTCAGGGGAGAATTCAGTGATTCATCAGTTGTGTGAATCCCCCAGGGGTCATTCCATCAAGTGCCCTTCTTCCCGCCCATCACCCAATTACCCCATTCTCCCTCACCCACCCACCACCCCTCCAGCAACCCTTAGTTTGTTTCCTGTAGTAAAGTGTCTTTTACGGTTTGCCTAAAGATGTCTCTTATTCCAGGCAAAAATAAACGGAAACTACCCATTTTTGACCAGTAAGCCAGCAGCCGGAGGCTCTGTTCTGGCCCATCTAACAATGCATCCAGTTACAAAAATTCAAACGAATGCTCTGAGGTGTGAGCTGATGTTTCTATCATTCAGCTCCTGTATGTTAAGACCTGAAAGTCTTAACAGGAACCACATTTCACATGCACATGCTTCTCTCTTTCAGATCAGTTGCTGTTTTCTATTCTCTGATCAGCGTCATTCTGATACAAAGGAGGTCAGAAGTCTCCCGTCGTCCCTATCCAGCTGTTGCAAGGAAGCCAGCTTTTTGAAAAAGACCCCTAACTTGTACAAACAGGGAGAGCTATTACATCATATTTCTAATTTCTGTTTGAAGTTCGTGAATTCATGGGGAATGAGCAAAGGGAAGGCCTGGCAGACTTGGGAGGGCTGTTTTAAGGAACCCTTGAACACACCCAGCTGTAAGGCTACGAGAGCTTCCTATTCAATGGGGCGGACTCCGGTCACTCAGCTCCTGGGGTGGGCATCCTCAGTGATGTGGGTTTGGTTGTGGATGTTCTCCGATTCCTTTTCAGTCCAGCTTCCCCACTGGATAGACATGTGCTAGGCGCACTAATAATTAACAAGTGGTGTCCACAGTATAAGGTGCGGGTTGCTAATCCTACCTGCGGTTATTAGTGTGGACTTTTTCTCGACTTCAGCAAACGCCATATACAAAGAAATGCTGCTGGGAAGCCAATTGAAGATTTGTCTTTACGTATCCAGGCTTTCAAATAATAATCAATAGATGCTTAGAACAAGGCTGATAGGCAATATCACCCTCTGCCCTGCTCTGCATTTGGCCTGTAAGTACAACTCGGTAAACAAGAGCTAATTCTTAACAACAACCTGGAAAGTTCATGTTGTTCTCTAAGTTGGCATTAGAAGAAATGTTGACTTTAAGGGTGTCGTGTTCCTCATAGAGCCAGGAAAAAGCAGGAAAACACGCTAAAAAATAATTTAACTGACAACACAGTCCTACTTCAGGCTCGTTTTATGGTGGGAGAAGAGTATTCTGCACTTGGGAGTTTTTTAGTGGCTTCCCACAGGTCTGGGTTTTATGGGCTACTCATAATCACTGTGATTTATTGAACACCTACTACATACAAGGCACTTTACATATATTAGCTTTGCGTGCTCTAAGAGCACTGTGCATTTTTCACAGTAGCACTTACCACTGTTCTAATCTCTACTTATTTATATGACTAATTGATTAATGTGTGTCTTCCCCATAAGACAGTCACCTCCATGTTGATGGATCGTTATCAGTCTTTGTTCCCCATTGTTGCCTCAACACTTAATACAGGATCCTGACACATGTTAGGTACAACATAAATACTGCTCAGATGGGTGAGTGAACCCAAAAGCAGAATGGTATGGTTTTAGGGAAAGGGAAATGGAAAGATAGAGTGGTTGGGTGGCTTGTTGAAACCTTCAAGTTGGCAGAGTGGGAAATCACGTTCAAGTATGTCTCGTCTGGTGGCTTCTCAAACTTTAATGTGCTTGTGACTCACCTGGAGGGGGTGTGATCAAAATATAGATTGTCACAAATGAAATGGGTCTGAGAATTTGCATTTGTAACACGCTCCCTGGTGACATCCACGCTCCTCTCCATAGCACCATGCTTTGTGTGGCTGAGGCCAGTCTGTCCCACAGTTGCAGTGTAAAAGGTGTTAACTTCTTATCTGTTGGAAGCCTACGTGGTTCTCTCTGGAAAGCCTTGCTTTGAGACCCAGTGCTTGCACCTGGACCGGTCTCCTAAGGAAATTGCTCTTTACTAAATACACTGGCCCCATCCATCAGTTGGTTATCCATGGGCTGTGAGAATCTTAACTCAGGTGTTGATATTACTAACGGGCCCTGTTGTCTCCATTAGAAATCTCATACCTTTGTACCCACCGTGGTTTTGCTCTAAAGATGTCCAGTTCCCCCACTGCTCACATTGACCACAGAGATGCCAACGAATAGCACCTTCTGAAAGTTTCTTTGGGTGTTTAGTTGATGAATGAGTCCTTTGGAGAGTCTGAGGTCACCAGACATCGGATGGTCCCACCGTCAACTCTCTAGCCATCCAGTGGCCCCCACACCCAGTGTGGGAAGGGAGGCCGCAATCAACAACTTGCCGTGGGTGCCCACTCTACCTATCCTGGGCACCTCAGAATCTACCCTTCTCCCTGGCATATCTGTAAGAGCTTTTTCCTAAATATCCTCTCTGGGTCAGCACTTCCCTCTAGCTCTTGAGAAATAGGTAGAGAAGTTGGCCTTTTCACAACTCAGAGTGGGGGTGGGGGGGTCCAAGGACTAGGTGCTTACTGGGACCATTTGACACCACATGGGGGAGCATATCTCCGCTAGACGGGGCCTCTCACTAAGTTAAGTTCCAATGACTTAACCACTGAGCGGTCTGATACCCAGGCCCACCTAACCCTGGTCTCCAGCCTCTGGCTGTTGCACAGTTTCTGAGTCAACCCTTGCTAACTGTAGGATGATCCCCGCATTCTTCTCTTAAGGCTGTCTGATGGTCTATTCTCCGCAGCCATTCACACCAAACCTATTCATAATCTTTGTGCCTGATTGGAACCTACCCTTCGTTCATCATGTAACGTAATGTCACCATTTTTGTGTGGATGCACGATTTGAGGATTTGCATATGTTGTGTTCTAATTGTGTAGCAGTAAAAATTGAAGGGGCACTTTTAAAAAGATTTATTTTAGCTCTGTATTTTGAAACACTCTTTCAAATAGGGTTTCCTTTATAGTATTCGGCTGTGCTTAATGTTCATGAAGGGTGGTTTAATGAGATGAGGACTTACAAGCTAAGGGCATCATTATATTATTGAAATAATACTGAAAGTAAATTGGCAGATACCTGTAGTTCGTCCTGAAGTCACTTATTTGAAGAGCCTGCCTTAGTTCTCTTGGCGTGGACAGACAAGGCCCAGGAATTATAGATGATGAATAAGGAATATACCACTGATGAAATTTCCTTAGAGCACACGATGTGTTTTCACATCTCTTCTATCTTTGTACATTAGGTTTTCTCCCTTTCATTGATATTTTTCATTTGTTTGGGGATGTTATTTTGCTTTTAACTCTGTAAATGGTGTATATGCCTGTGCTTTTCGATTAATCAGCCTCCCAAAGGTAATGATTAAAGTGTACAGATGTGGGAAGCCACAAATACAAAGACAGCTTACATCTCACTTTTCTTTTATATATATAAATGATGCCCATTTTGCAATACCTTAGCATCATGGTCATTGTTCCCATAAAAAATACTGTATTTTGTGAAATGATACAATTATGAAGCATTTCCCATTATGTAGACACCATATCTTTAAATTATAGCAATTTCTTAAGATTTTAAGGCAAAATGAGCTCTTAGAAGTGTGATTAATAGCAGGGAATGAGGCTAATGCTGGGTCATCAGTGGCACTCCATTACAAAAAAGGTTGGACTAATAAAAGCATCCATCTTTTTGACCAATAAAGCATTTGAATGATATGCTTCTAGTATTTATCCTATAGTAGTTCGTTGGTAACTGAGTAAACTCTGAACTTAGGTTGTAGAAAGGCAGCTGTATGTAAGTGGCCACGGAGCTGGTCCTCGATGGTGTGGGCAAAGGCAGGCCTGGGAGGGAGGCTGATGTTGGAGCTGCCCGTCTGATTTTTCTGCTGTCTTCTGCAGGCTTAAAAACCCATGGCACAGGAGCCCTCTTGCTTTGGGGACCAAGAATAGAGTGTCTAGTCTGTTGATTATTTATTTCTCTATTGGCATGTTGTGTACACAGTAGGCTGTCATCATTAGGAGTACTGTGTCTGGAGTCAGGGATACAACCCAGTCCTCAGAGAGGTCTCTCAAAGTCTCCTCGTGCCCAGTTCCCCAGTACGGAAGCTCGTACCACTCACTGGTGTGTTGGAAGAGGATTTTTAGGTGGTTCATAAATCATTCACCAGTTCTCATTATTGCGATTTGATGTTGAAGCAATTCCATTTTCAGTCGGTTTTAATCCTTCCGATAAAGCCAAGGAGAAAGTTTCCATTTGGTACTAGTATGTCTTTAATCTCTCTCTTCCAGTTGTAAGCTCATTATTTAACAAAGAAAGAACATGGCTCCTGCTCAGAGCCTTTGTGGACAGCAGGATCTAGCTAGAATTTAATAACATTGGTTGGGTTGTATTACGTTTATTATAAAGTCTTTCTCTTCTATAAAGGGATACACACTGGCTTTCCATTTGACGAAATGATACAAAGTTTCCTCTGCAATAGATTTATATGTTTGTCAAAAGTGAATACATTTTAAAAATAGCATTGGTGGGATATAGAGGGAGATGGCAGAAATCATGAACATGAAAGTCGAAATGAATGTTTGAGCCTCGGAAGCTGGCTCGAGTGTCCACTCAGGTGCCATGTCCACTCTGAGAATCTCTGAGCTTGCGAGATTTTCATCCCAGAGAAGATAGGTGGCAAGAACAAATCAGTCCTTGCCACACTTGGGTCCACCCAGAGCTTCCTTGGGACTGTTTTCAGTTTTTGAAAGAGTTGATCACACCGGTTATTTTAAAGACTTCTTAGTAAATGGATTCTTTTATAATTATTTTATTTTATTTTATTCACGTATAGTTATTTTATTTTGTAAATAAGGCTTATAACATGAGGTCTTTGGGGAACAACCTAAGTAACCTGGGTCCATGCATATGAAATTGAACATGGATTAGGGCATTTACCACCTCAACTGAGGCAGAGGAAAAAGGCACATTATTTATCTTGTTCTTGGTAACGAATCAGTAGAACCATTTTTGAATATAACACATCCTCACTTGGGGTAAGGTCATGTGCCTAGGTTTAGCTTGACTTTCAAAACTCCGGGGCTTATTTACGATTGGCCTTGATCGAGGGAAATGGTTTCAGCTCTTTGGATTACCTTTTAGAATTGTAAACTCTCTTTATGAACCTTCTCTGGCACTCCAGTTCATCTAGGCTCTAGGAAGCGAAAATACAGATGAAAGTCAGGAGATCTCCCGGAAAAGACTGGAAGGGCAGATAGCGGGTGAGGAAGATGAGGAGTAAGGACGGCGGGGCCCAACATTCTGCTTTTACTTCATTTCTTTCTCTCTGGAGTTTCCCTGGAGCGTCAGATAAGGCACTCTGCTTCTCTTTGTCTGCTGTTCATCTCGGCCGCGTGGAATTTGAGAACCTTCTGTTCCCAGAGCACTGAGGAAGAGCCTCAGTGCTAACCATTCTGGCAGTCCGGTCTGCATCATCATTGCTGGAGGAGCAAGGCTGGGTGGCCTTCTCCAGGCCAGTGGAACAGCTCGAGGCCCTGAGGGCTTTCTAGGGCATAAAAGGGAGAGAGGTCCCATGGTCCCTTCCTCCTGTCCCTACGGTGCTTACAGGTCCATGAGCCTGAGAAAGTTTCTCCTGCTGGGGCCCGGAGCACTCACTGGACATTTCTTCTCCAATCTTTGTTGAGGTTTTTGGGGCCGTGTTGGTTTGGGGAAAGGAGACTGTGGACAGAGAGGGACTTGGGAAACAAACCACAGCACAACAAAACAAAAACACAAAAGAAAAGGCTCTCCTTACTTTGTGACTGTGACGTTCATGGTGGCAGAACAAAGATTAGACTGTAGAGGGAGGAGGCGGGAGCAGGAGCAGCTAGAGAAGGTTAAGAGTTTTATAGTGGAATTGGGCTGGGTGTCAGGAGTGCGAGAGGGAACCCCTGAAATTTTGTTAGATTTGTTAGAGATGGAAATTCCAGTAATCTGAAGGTTACTGAAGAAATTGCCACAGTCGTCTGCAGTGTATCTTTAGTTGTGGTGGTTTTGTTTTTTTTTTTTAATTTCATTTTCTCATTTTCAAATTTTGCTTTGGTTCTCCAGCAATGCTTTACTGTACTTTGGACTAAATACAGAATTTTAAAAAATTAATTAACTGAAAGTAAATGTAAGATATAAATTACCAAACTGGTTTTCACCGTGTGTTGCTTATTAAATATTAAGTAATGGAGAGATGTCATTTGCACGTATCACAATTAAATAGTTTAGTAATATTAAACAATCTGTGAAAGGGATTAAAAAAATGCTTTGTCAGTTGTATACCTAAATATAGTATCTCCGATAAAGCATGGTAGCTTCCTTATAATATACAGCAAGCTGTTTTACCCGTTCTTTACACATGAATCAAATTTTTGAAGATGAAACATTTCTGTATAACACTTCTGTTAGTGGAGACATTGACTTATTCCCTTTTCGAAGACCTCAGATTTCTTTGATAAGCCAACACACTGAACTCCTGAGCGGCTCTGTGTAGCATCACCTGATTAATTTATTTATATCTTGTTTTTTAAGGGCAAAAATCATACCTGGATAGTTGGATTTTTGCAGCATCCTTGAGAAACACATCTATCTGTGTGTGGACCCAGTGTACTTAAAGGTATCTTGGAACGAGAAACTGCTCGAGGAGGAACAGGAGAGCTCTCCCTCTAGGAAAAACATTTAAGATCCAGTCGATGTTTGACCTATATATTTCATTGATAAAAGAGGAAGAGCCCAGGAAACGAATGTAGAGTTACTCAAGCATGAAAACATTCCAGTCTTTTAAAGCTGTGACCAAATCCAATCCTTAGTAGTTTAAACCATGTGGATGCTTTATTTTTATCTACAAAGCAGGAAGTAAAAAGGCATTGACTGAGCTCTGTTTGCTTCATCTGGAGGTGACCTCTTCTTTCTTAAAGGGGGCCATCACTTTATTATTATTACAATTATTATTATTATTATTATTTCCTAGTAACATTGTCAGTAAAGAGTTAACCGGATTTCACTTGATTTGCTCTGGCTTATATGATGATGAGTAATGCGAGGTTGGTAACAGCAAATTGTTGTTTATAAGCAAACATGGCATTGTGCAAACAAGCAGGCCTGGTCTCCAACTGGTTTGATTTCATGGTGGTCAGCAGCTGATCTGTGTTACATACAACCTTTCTGCCTCTCTAAATGTCAGAAGAATGACTGTTTGTTTATCTTGCCTGCTTTGCAGCTGTTTACTCTGTAATGCATTTACCTCGACCTTGATTCCCGAAGAGTGGCCCCTTTCTCCTCCCTACCCCTGTTTACACTAGTCCTGCCCCTGGTGTCACCTATGAAATCTGTTGATTATTCCACCTGGTTAATGTTAAATTGCTCTTGTAAGATGATGTGTTTGTTCATAAACACAAATGCTGGGCCCCTTGTTTACTGTACCCATGGCAGCAATCGTTATTAAACAAATATTGCTTTGTTTGCGGGGTGCGAGCAGCAGTTTATCCTGCAAGGTCTGTTTAAAAAACACACACATTTAAAAAAAAAAAAACAAACTTAAATACTAGAATTTTGATAAAGAAAGAAAAAGGGGAACTTGTCCCTGGAATGTGGTTGAAACAGACTTAGGTTTGCTTTTCTTATCTTTTGCTTGGATGAAGGGGCTGGAGAGATTAGCAAGTTGTTTGGTTTTTCTAAGAGATTTCCTTAGTGTAATGATATCTATGCAGTTGTTTGCTTTTTTCAGAAGGGAGAGAGCTCTCCTGAAAGGCCACTAGCTTAGCAATAGAACATCAGATGGCTAGAAAACTCTTTGTGGAGCAAACAAGGACTTAGAAGGTGTAGGAGAAAAAGTCTAGTGCTATGAACAAGGCAGTCACCTTCAAAAGGTACAACCCTTGGATTTTATGTTATTGTGTGTGTGTATTCTGTGTTGTTGTGTGGGCTCCCTATGATTCTGTGTAATGGGGGTACTCACTCAAGTTTGAAAAGGGAAGATTAACTTTGAGTTTAATGTATTGTGAATCGATTCTCTGTGATATGTATGGAGACATCCTAAGTGGGAAGAGACCATATAGTGAATGTACGTGATATGCTTTTACAAGCTCGTGTTTTAATTCCTACCTGTTATTCTCACCTGTCTCATTTTAAAATGAGTTTTATGCATTGTATCCTTCCTAGTTAAGGGAAGGAGACATTGTGTCTCTTTGTTCAGTTTGATGTGTGTGACTCTTGTCCCTTGGTCACAGGGAGTCACAGTAGATAAGACCAAACATTAGCCTGTCCTTTGTCATGTTTTGCAAACAGCAGAGAAAACAGCTTACATCATCTTTGTTTTTTGTTTTTTTTAATTATTGTTTGTTGCTGTTTCTGAATTTGTGTTGTGTTTCAATACTGGGCGGGGCCTGCCAGCATTTGCTGTAAATTACAAGGATAAAAAACAGACTGGGGTAAGGGTAGAAGCTGGGGTCATGACCTTCAACAAATTGTGGTCTTTTATATCAAGAGAAAAGCCGGTTAATCTGTCTGTAAGGGCAACTTTCGGTGGGGGCTAGGGGGTGGGGATGGGATACATGTATGCATACCGAAGTTTTTGAAGGATAAAATTAAATAATTGTCCCTCGGACACAATGGAGACGTGCCAGCGCAGACTGCTGATAGCCTGCATTCACTGAGCTGCCATGATGCTCTGAACATAATTGTTCGCTTTGGCCAGTAGAGCGGTTAGGGGCTGGAGGCAAACGCCGGAGGTACATGAAGTGTGTCATCATGCACGGCAACCACTAATTGATGTTAGGAACCTGGCCCCATATATATGAAACTCTATAATATATGGAAATGGGAAAAAAAAATTATGACCTGGTTGTCGATCACTTTATTCTGCCGGGCTCTGTGTGACAGTTCAGTTGTTTGAATGTTCAAATGATTCAGGTTTGGCGGGCCTTGTTAATTCTCCAACTTAAACTCTGTTGTGTTCTGTAAAAAATGCATTTTAATTCAGCTCCCTAGAACCCCTGGCCCAGTCATCCCTGAGCTGCAGAGGCTTCCGTGTAGCAAAGCAAACAGCCTAGCCCAGGATTGGCAAGCTCCTTTTTGGTCTCTGTTTAATTATTTGAGCTCGTCTGGATGAATATGCCAGGGAGTGGCTATGCATTCTCCTTTGTACTTCTGTTTCCTAGAGCAGCTTCCTTCCAAATTCCATAGTTTGCCCACAGTGGCTATGATTACAGCGCTTAAACTCTGGTCTGCAGGGAGGAAAGGAAAACAAGACCAACAGTAGCCGAAATTCTGAAAATACAGACATTTGTAACTTTTAAGGGGTGGGTGTTTTTACCGGTGCCTACTGATGACTTCCGAAGAGCATGGAAGTTTGATAAGGCAGGCTGTTAGCCCGAGACACGCACATTTCCTCCGAACAACCTTGCTGCCTTGGTGTTGGAATTCGGGACTTCTTTCTCTCTAGAAATGTAAAATCTCTTGTCTTTACAATGAAAGCCTGGTAGAGAAGGGAAATCATGTTTTTATTAGGAACATTATTTTATTACCACCCCGTTCCTCTAACTGTTGTGAGTCATGTGTTACAGGGAAAATTAAACATCCGGCTCTGTACCTTTTTCCATTCCAGCTGAACTGAAAATTAACTGTGGACCGTGGATTTTGGTAGGGTTTTTCACTGATTGATTATCTTTACATTTTCAGTGATTGGGACAGTCCTACTTCCATTATGGCGTAAAATGATTTAATAGCATACATTAGTTTCTCAGTTTCAGAATCCAAAATGATTAGTCCTTCCAAGTGAAGTACAGGACATAGAGTATTTTAAAGGTAGGACCATCAAGGTGGTGGGCAGCAGAAGCCCTTGATCTCATTTGATTGGGAGTTTGGACTGGGACTTTTCTGTCATTTAATCATTTCGCTAGAAATTCAGCAGTTAGGGATAAGTTCCTACTACAGCAGTCCCCCTATAGCCACGGTTTTGCTTTGTGGATTCCGTTACCCATGGGTTGGGAAGCAGATGATCCTCCTTCCAAAGTATTGTCAGAAGTATGTCATTCACCTCACTTAAGCTCATCAGTAAGACATTTTGTCATCTCACATCATCTCACAAAGCAGAAAGGTGACTATAGTACAATAAGACATTGTAAGAGAAGGCTAGAGATCACATTCACATAACTTCTCTTACACTAGATTATAATAATTATTCTAGTTTATTATATCTAATTATTACATATATATATATACACATATATATGTGTATATATATATATAGTTTATCCCAGGGTCCTGGGATCCAGTCCCACATCTGTCTCCTTGCTCAGCTGGGAGCCTGCCTCTCCCTCTGCCTGTAGCTCCCTCTGCTTGTGCGTGCTCTCTCTCTTTCTCAAAACAAACAAACAAATAAAAACATAGTGTTTGTAGGATTCAGTACTGTCTGCAATTTCAGACACCCACTGGGAGTCTGGGAACATATTCCCTGTGAATAAGAGGAGTTACTGTATGTGCAAGGTGTGCCTAAAAGTAAAGTTCAAAATAAAGGGTTTTTTGTTTTCGGTTTCTTTTGGGGGGGGTGGCTTTTTTATTTATTTTTATTTTTTTTAAAGATTTTGTTTATTTGACAGAGATCACAAGTAGGCAGAGAGGCAGGCAGAGAGAGAGAGAGGAAGGGAAACAGGCTCCCTGCTGAGCAGAGAGCCAGATGTGGGGCTGGATTTCAGGACCCTGGGATCACGACCTGAGCCAAAGGCAGAGGCTTTAACCCACTGAGCCACCCGGTGCCCCGGGGTTGGCTTTTTTAAATTGTTACTAAAGAAATGGAGTTAGAGAGGCCAGGAAGGAGATCATTTTACTCTGAATGCCTCTTTGTCCATTTACTTCATAAACAGAGTGTACCTCTAGGTTGATTGATAAACACAAACTAGTTCTTAGTTCTTTTTTCTCCTCCTTTGAACTCTAAAGGTAAGAGAGCTACCATATGACATTATTAACAATAAACCTAATTATCCTCCCAGACTTCTCCCCAACTGAGGACTCTACTTCACGGAGCACCCAAAGCTGTAGGTTCTCCCCCTCAGGCTGTCTGAGGTGTATCCAGGATGTCCTCGCCTCTACCCCTTCCTTTCCAGCCCTAAGCCCTGCATTTCCTGCAGGAGTAGCTCCCTGAGGACACATGTACCACGGCTTTCCAGGAAGGGTGCTCTGAGACCTGGTTCTCTCTCTACTGAGAGGCCCACCCCGACACTTCCATGATATCCTTAACCTCTGCTGACCTCAGATTTGGGAAGATTCCAATTTTGCCCTTCTCTTCCATATGGCTATGTAAAGAGCCTTTAAAAACAAACGAACAAATAAACGTATTTTTTACTATTTCATTGCTCCTCAACTTTTTCTTCCTAAGTGCTAAATGGAATTCCAGATTTTTTTTTTAAGATTTTATTTATTTATTTGACAGGCAGAGATCACAAGTAGGCAGAGAGGCCAGCCCAGAGAGAGAGAGAGGGAGAAGCAGGCTTCCCGCAGAGCAGGGAGCCCGATGCGGGGTTCGATCCCAGGACCCTGGGATCATGACCTGAGCCGAAGGCAGAGGCTTTAACCCACTGAGCCACCCAGGCGCCCTGAATTCCAGATTTTTAAAGATAGATCTAGATATCTCCAGTGCACAATAAAGTTGATAATACATAAATCATTTTTAACAACAGGTAATATGCACAATTTATGGTGTTACAGTGCTATCTTTTTGATATTTATGATGGATAATGCTCAGTTTTTGCCCTCATATTACTGCTTTAAATTATACCACAAGAAAATTAATGAGAAAGTAGATTTATGGGTTTCATTTGTTTGTCAATTCGGAAATTAATTGGGTGTTAATTTTAGCCGTCCCTCATCAGACCAGGACTTCAGTCTGTGTGCATTACTTTGCATTCATTGTAGCTTACCTCCCATTTACTGTGGGTCACTAGCTTTGCATACATTAAAATAGCCCTCCGGCTCATTCCCTTGATTACTTTTTGAACTGCCATGCATTAGAAAATTTACGCCTTTCTGTTATAATTATGAAAATTTGGTATTGGAAGATGGTGCTTTTGTAACTCTGCACACTGACTTCTCTTCCTAAACTTGGCCCTTGGATGGTCTTTCCACGGAATGGAACCCCTGCCATCCAGGGCGGTGGATAAGCAGACAGTGGTATCTGATCACAACTTGTGGGAGTGATCTCAGATGTGAAAACACTCAGCTGGTGTTACTTTGTTTTTCTTGTTGCTTTCTCCCCCCACCTTTGAGAGTATGCCTTGAAATCTCCACCTGATGGCAATTATTCTGCATCTTGGGGCCCTTCCTTCCTGCCCTGGCTTCATCTGCTCCCTTAACCCCTCACTTTCACTTGTAATCCCTCCAGCAGCCCTTCCTCTGGTCTGCCTCCTAATGCATCTTGCCAGGTGAAGGGTGAGCACTTGCAAAGCGTGTGCCACGTGCTAGGAAATGCCAAGTCTCCATAGTCAAAGCCGGCCTTACTTTGGGGATGCTTTCTGTTCTTGAGTCCCTATTTTGAATGGGAGGAGCTCCTGCAAGAAGATGGAGAGCAAGGCACTGGGTTCCTGTCCTGGGCCACCCTGCTGTTTGCCTGCTGCCAGGGAGGAATCCCCTTAGCTACACTGTGCTCCTTTGAACTCCTTTGTGTGTATTATGTTGCCAGGTCGACCTTTTGCACATTTAAAGGGAAACCGCTCATTTAGCTGATGAAACCCAGAAGTAAGTGTATGCTTTATATCTTAATACACACAAGTTTTTCTTCTTTCCTGAATCACATGAACATGATCAATGTGGACTTCGAATCATCATGATGTGACATGAGTCCTTCTTTGGAACTAGAGCTAGCCTGACTCCCACCTTTTTTTTTGTCCTGTCTGTAAACTCTGCACAGAGTCTAACTGATGAAGTAAGCACGCCTCTTGCTCAGTGATTCCACAATACAGAAATTCAAACGATCACCCCATTCTTAGAGTTGCTGTCTTCCTCCTTCCCTCTTTTTCATCCCTCTGTCCTTCCCTCCCACCCGTCTTCCCCTCCTCTGTCCCTCCCTTCCCTATGTTCTTCCTTTCTTCTTTCCTTTTACCTCCCCTCCCCTACCCCAAGAGCTTCTGTTATCTCTTCAAAATACCTTCCATTTCCTCCTTTCCTGGTACTGGATGAACAATGAGGAAACGATCTTTGCTTTGAGCTGGGGGAGGACCATGTCATCATTTTCCTACAAGTGACTTCACCATGACTTCTCTTCTCCCCATAGAAGTAGAAATATATTTTACAAAACTATGTTTAGTTCAATTTACACATCCTTTCATGAACAGACCAAGTTCTTTAAGGGCATTTATTCTGCTTCATATAAATAATTGATCAGCCAAGTTAATTTACTTCTGCCTGACTTGGTCAACCTTAATTAACTGCCCTGGAATCAAGACTGAACTTTTTGTTAGCTTAAAATCTTTCATAAGCATGATAACAAGGACTTTATTTTCCTTAAATTTTCAGCATCAACACTGTAACCAAGGAAATAATCATAATAATAAAGCATTGCTTTAATTTACTATAAATACATTGGCCTGGACATTATGAATTTTCCAGAATACTTCCAGGGTATGCTCTGTTGGCAGCGACAATAAATAAACAGGCTAAACTCAGTTCTTATCCTTTCTACAAGTTCCTTCAGCACAAAAATCGATCTTCGGAAATCAGTAGCTCTGTCATGCTTCCAAGCAAGACCAGGAGTGGGCCATTTTGGCTTCCTTCAGCTTTCTGACGTCCACGTGATTACAGCCTTGGCCTTCGCAGGGGTGTGTTGAAAGGGTCGTATGTGACTTAAACAGAACTGGCTCATTCGGAGAAGACACGCAAGAAGCCAGAGGAATATTCGTGTCCATTTCTGGAGGGCTTGTTAGTGGGGAGGGCTGGTCGCGTCCTCCAGGAGCCATGCCTTCATATCCACACGCTCCGGCTGGTGGCGTATCGTTTCTTGCTCTCGATTTGCCGTGGAGCAGAGCAGTTCATTGGTTATAAGGTGTCCCAGAGGGAAGTGGAAGTTATACAAACTGAGTGCCTATGACAAGCTCCCGCTAAGAAAAGAAGGTACAGTGTCCGATGTCAGAAAATGCACGTGCCTCTCGAATACACTGACTGACCTGCTCTCAGATGATTCTCAAATTGTAAAACTTAATGGAAAAAGACAAATAGAGGTGTTTGCTAAAGAATGTGGACACTTTCGTCTTCTTATTTTAGATGCTTTTGTTTGTCTACCTGCCACCTTGGTACTGTCTTTCCTGGAATTACTTAGTTTTCTTTTCATTCATTTACTAATGGACCACCTTGCCCAGGACTTTGCAAATGAGAAATTCCCCATCATTCATAGAATGGACAGGTTGATGTCTGAAATAGGCAAGTATTATGGCTGTATCTATTCCTTAACCTACGGAGCTTTGGTTTTCTTATCTGTAAAATGGGATAGATTTTACCTGCCTCCTCTCTTTGATGGACTTGTTATGAGTTTGAAAAGTACCTCAGAGAGCCTTGTAGTTTGTGAAGTGTTGTACAGACATAAAGCCTTATTAAATGGCTTGGAACATTCCATAGAAAGAAATATTGCCAGCCCAGATATTGTTAGAAATGTTCTTAGACATCGACACTCCTAATTTTTCACATGTGCTTTTCAAAAAGCTGTTTTCTCCTGATTGGTGTGGGAGATTATGGGAAATTTTAAATCTTGCAACCTACATACTACTGTTAGCACTTGACTAATTAAGGACATCCTCAGACCAAAATAATCCTTTATGCAATTTCGGTCCCAATGCCTGCACTCTCACAGACCCGATTCGCAAGCCAAGCTGCTTGGCGAGATGCCTGCAGAACTTCTCCTGGAGGACTTGGCAGTCTTCTTGGAACTGCGTAGAGCAAAACCTTATCAAATTGTGGATTGGAGATCGTCCCTACTCCGCCCACCACCACGGTGTCAAACCCAGGAAACAGAAGCAGGGCCAGTCTCTTAGACACCTGTTCTGAGGTCAGGCGTCCCAATGGTCACAGGCTGGAAAAAGCAGCATTCTTTCCTATAGCTCCGAGGACAGTATATGTGGCTAACTAGGCCCCCTTCTGAGGGCAGGTAAAGATCTCATGTGCAAGCCATGTTTTATCTTTTGGGGGTCCGTTCACTGATGTGAGGAGGCTTTCCAGAAAGTTTTAAAAAAACAAAAGTGTTTTGTTTTCTCTATAGGTATGCTTGTGACATACCTAAGAATTCAGTGTGTTTCCTTGTTAACTATGCTAGGACAACCATTCTCTCCCTCAAATACCTAAACACTGCCCTTTGCTTCATTTCTGTATGAATGGGCAGGTTTGTGAAACAAACATTGGGGGGAAAGCCCCCTCAATTTCACAAATTAATTCCTTTTTGGCAATAAACAAGGTACTTGTATTGCCTGGTTCTTCCTAGAGAAAGTTTTAGTTGTATTTTTGATAGGTTTTATACTCTGTAGACAGTAAGGATATAAAGGCAGCTTTTAAAGGATTCTAATTACGGGAAAGTCTGATTTCAAGAAAAGAGCATGAATCAGCTGTTGCTTCTGAGTTTGTTTTCCACCTGTCAACAACAACAACAAAATGCCGTTCTTAACCCCCTTCAGAATTGGATTAACTTTAAACATAAGTCTTCTGGGTTTATAAAGTTTGCACTCAAGTTGGATCTTACAGGGCACTGAAAGGAAAGGAAGAAAGATGTGAATTTTTCCGCTTTTAATTTTCCATTAGGGTTTTGTGGAAGTCGGTAGAAAAGGGACTTTTGTGGAAGTCGGTAGAAAAGAAAAACTTCTAGCAAGAGGGCAGCCTCCTCTAAAGATGTCCCAAGTGTTTCAATTTCCCTGTTGTCACATATTGCAAGGGTCGGGGCGAGGGGGATCCGTAATGCAGATTGCACATGTCTTTCCACGATGCATGAGTATTTGTTACACGTTTTCAACCCTTTGATCTGAGATTGGTGTTTCATGTTAAAGTTTTAATATTCAGACATTTCCCAGCTTTGATATTGGAACTGTCAGGTCCTTTAGTGACTGTTGCTTTTCCTGTTCAAAGTCCTCGTCTGTGAATTTGGAGTAGGACCCTGCCATTACACTGTTTGCTCCCTACTGCACCTCAGCTGTGAGAAAACACATGGTTAAGGACGTTGATAACCGGCTGAACTTGTTCGAATCCTGATTGCACCACTACTAATGATTTATGCTGGGCAAATTAAAATGGTCCTCGTAGGGGCCTAGTTTTCTCATCTGCATACTGGAGATTCCAGTGGCATTCAGAACGATACTGGGGAATATACGTAAGTCACCTGCTGGTGGTCTTGGCACAGCACTTGTAACACTTGGTATTAGTAAATATAATCTGTCTTTTGTCATAATCAGGTGCATTTACCGAGAGCTGAATTGTGGGTAATGGTTTTGTACCTAGAGAGTAGCTGGGCAGAACATGAAATATATTTACATGTATGTAGGTGATGTCCTCCAGCTGCACATCTGGCTCTGTACCTACAGACATACATACTTACAAACACATACACATATATGTTTTCTATTAGACACTTCATACTTTTGCATTCAGACGTTTTCTTTGGTCTACCTAAGGCCAGATTTTTCTCCAAAATAAATATAAGATGTCCCAGACCTTTCAGGCCTTAAACCAAACTAGAAGTTAGTAATTCAGCATGAGAAAATCCCCTAACTTTGAATAGGATTTCTTAGGACAGTTTTAACCATAGGACAAAGATCAGAGTCTGAATTTTTTCAGCTCCTGAAAAGTGGGAGGGATGGGTTTTTTTGTTTTGGGGTGTTTTGTTTTGTTTTTTTCTCTCTAAATGTGGCTGATCTCATTGGAATCACCAATTTTGAAGACTTCTCAGTACCGGGATGATTCTGGGGAGTACGAATCTTTAAATGCTCTTGTCTTTTTGACGGTGAGGGTGTTCGGCTCAAATGACCTCAAGGCCCCTCCGGATGGTGTGTGTCCTGTCTTGATAGCGTGGGGCTGGAGACTTTGTCTCTAGGAGTGTAGCACCCCAACGCAGAGCCCGCACACACTGAAATTTAATGTTACACCTAATATACCACACACAACAACTTACTCCTTTTTGAGAAAAACATCCATATAGTCACAGATATTTAACCATAAATCCTGAGTTCCCCCGAAAGTATTTTTCTCCAAGGGGAAACAGCTTGTTGAAAGGACCACTATGAACTCTTGAAGCTGGTCCGACCCCTCTGTCCTCAGACACTAAGGGACTGGCCCACGACCCAGGGCCAAAAGTGTGTGAAAGAAAAGGACAACTGTTTACAGAGTCTGGCAACACGCAAGGCAGGGCCCTTCTCCTTCTGCCCAACAACTGTTTTAACAGCTGCTTTTCTCTCTCTCCCCTGCTCCCTCCTGAAAATCCCTTTATCAGGTTTTTGAGTCATGATGCAAGAATCTGGGACTGAGACAAAAAGTAACGGTTCAGCCATCCAGAACGGGTCGAGCGGCAACCACTTGCTCCAGTGCGGGAGTCTTCGCGAAGGACGGTCCAACGGGGAGACGCCGGCCGCGGACGCGGGGGCCGCTGAGCTCGTGCACGTGCAGCAGCAGCAGCAGGTACCGTGGCCGCCGGGCTGCGCGGGCTGCGGGGGGGCTGCGGGCTGGTGCTCCCGCTCGCCCTCCGCACTCGCCCCCCTGCGAGTGTTGGAGGCTCACGTGGCAGGCTGGCCGCCTGCCAGCAGCTTCCGGCGCAGGGTGGTGGCCCTCCGAGACTAGTGCTCAAGCCCTCGGGAGCCGAGAGTCTTGGAAGCTACTCCCCCTGCCCCCGCCCCCTGTCTTGGGGAGCGGTTGTTAAAAAGATGAGCTTGAGCGCACCTCTTCCCAGGCCCCACCGTGGCAGCCTGAAGCTGAACTCTTTGGGATAAAATGAATTGCAGAAATGGTTCCCTGTGCTTGAGTTAAAAAGTCATACGCATAAACGGGTTTACTGAGACTGGTGTAGAACAACACCAAAGGAGGGATGGTGGATAAAAGGAATAGGGGATGGAAGAGGGAATGGAAGCAAACAGTAGAAACAAACGGGCAGGGGTGCATATACAGCAGGCATAGCATCGACAGCAGAGGCTTAAGTGTGTAAGAAGTGGCCTCCTGCTGCGTGGAGGAACTTCAGGGTGTGGACCACTGGCCTATGTGTCTTGTGTACATACGGCAGCTGGTATGGGACTAAGTCCTCTTAATGTTTTACATTAGTTCTTATTGGTGGTTCCCCCAAATGCATGTAAATTGGGACATACTCATTCTCCTTACGTTCTCCATAGTCATGTCATTGGGTACCCGTGACTGACGGATTAAATATTTCCAAATGGTAAAGGTGACCCAGAAAATGGTGTTGTGTGGCCCAAGTGTTGAGGGAAATTCAGATAAGTAAATAGCACCCTCTTGAAGACAGCACTGTTTTCCAGCCTCTCTTGGAATCAGGAAATGGGATTTGTTTTTATTAGATGATAATGGGTGAGTTTTATTCCATTTTGGTCTTGGATTCATCTACTTGGTACATAGTTGTGGTGCCCTTGCAAAAAAGGTGAAAAAGAACGCTGCATCTTCGGGCCTTTCTGAAAAAAAAAAAAAAAAAAAAGAAACAAAAATTAGAAATCTTTGGGGGATGAGAAGGAGACAGGCGAGCCTTTTCTCAAACCATTTTCTTGGAAAGCGTATCGGGGAAGGAAAGGAAATCCCTTTTTGTATGAGGGTTATAGCCTTTGACAGGCTCTGAGGATGTTTCATTTTTTTACTTGCTAAGAAGTTTTTAAAATATGAAGAATCGTTACATTGTTAGTCTGTTAGAAGGTAGTGGAACCTGCTGGGGGAAAGCTAGACAGAAAGAAAAGGAAACTAACAGACATGCTCAGGTCTCACGACCAGCACTTCATCTATGTGATGTGACCTCTGTCCCTGGTTGTCCAGAACCTTCTGTGCCTGCATCTGTCCCTGGTTGTCCAGAACCTTCTGTGCCTGCATCTTGGGTACCCCATCAGCTGGAATTTATGACGTATGTTGTGTGGAAGGTCATGCACTTAAATGAGTGCCAATGGCAGAATTCTAACCACTGAGGTAGTTAGCAAAACATAGCCTCAGATGGTAGGACAGTATCCGTGTGTATGCGTGCATCCTTCTTGTGGTGTTCTCAGGTACTTATGGTTCAATTGAGAGGGCCGCCGGGATCTTGGAATGCTGTGTTCTATGTCCTTACCCTACAGAGGCCAAGAGCCACCAGTTCTTGAGCAGTTGAGGTGTGGTGCTCTCGACCTATGGGGTGGGAACCCCACATGCTTAGTATTTAGGGTACATTAATTTAATAAATGGGAAATTCACTTCTTTAGAATTTTATATGAAGAACTGAAAAATAATTTACCATCTTAAAGTAGTAAGTCAGCCAAAACCTTTATATATGTACCATACTCACACACACACACACACACACACACACACACACACACCCCTACACCAATATCAGCAACAACACATTGGCCTCATAGAAGACAGTTAGGAAAGTGCATGTTAACAATATCTTCCTTAAAAAGCATCGGTAACAAAATTAGTTATCCGCATCTCTCCTCTTTATCTTGGCTGTGACCACTTTGGAAAACATGGTCTTATGTGTTATGGATGTCAGTACCTTTTGTTGTACTTTGAAACTCATTTTAAATACTTTTTATAGCAAGTTTATTTTTATTTGCTATTGATATGATTTAGGAAGAGAGAGTGTACTTGGATTTATCATTGCGGTGAAAACCTCACATATTGTGCTTGGTAGCCCTTTTTGATCTTTTAAGACAAAATACTGACAACTGTTTGCCCCTCCAAGTGTATGATGAGGCTCCTCACAGGTTGTTGGAGGACAAGTAAATCTCTAGATGGATTGGCGGGGGGCGGGGGGAACTAAGGGATTGAAAAAGTTTTGCAGGACTAGAGTGAACCTAGTTTCCTTCTGGATCGAAAACGGCAACAAGTCAGTGCTTGGGAGAAATGTGAGGGTCAACGTGATGGACTCGGGTTGTTTTCGTCATTTTTATTCTACAGGTTTTTACTTGAAGTGAGAATACCAGCAGTGAGAAAATCACAGCCATGCTGAATTCATTACTGCGGTAGTCACACAAAACCACGGATAAAATTTCAATAACTGCAGGCCACAGTTGAGTAAACAGTTGCACTGAAATTTAATTCCTGTTGACTTTTCCCCCATTCCTCGCCAGGGGCACATTCTGATTCTGTAGTACAAAGACAACAGGGGTTACAGCTTTGATTAATGTAGGACAGTGGAAGAGAATTAGAACTATAAAATATGTTAGAGTTCATGGAACAAAAAGATGTGGCTTAAAAGGGCTTGGTATAAAGATGAGTTAATTATGCTGTGTGTAACGCTGAATGTTATAGGATTTTCTAGTTGCACCAGTATATTCGTTGACAATATAGGGAGAATTTTTGCCTAGTGCCAGGACTTTTAAAATAAATGCAAGCCTTTCCATGTTTGATTCTTATTACCAAAGATAATTACAAATAATAGCAAGTGCCCTTTCAGGATGGAGAGCTTTCACAAAGATTAGCTGTGGAATGAGTGACTTCTATGCTGGGACTGGTCTATAGGTTGTCTAAATTAGGTCTAAGAAGAATTGTTTAAAAAGAAAAAAAAAAGAATTACGTAGGTGACAGCCTAGAAAAATCAAGAGAATCTGGCTTTTCCATCTTCTCTTGAAAAACCAGAAGATCTGGTAACCGTAGACCAATATTCCTACGAGGCCAACAGTTGTTAGGGGATGGATTGCTCGTGAAGTCAAGGAGTCCGCCGCCCTCCAAGCTGCCCCAGTTCCCACCCAGCAGCATTACTCATTTGTGGCCCTCTAAGCAGGGGGGTTGGTAGTTCTGCAAGATGCCATCATCACTCAGAAGCCATCACCAAGGAGAGGTACTGCCAGTAGCTTGAAGGAGCCCGCCAACACACTCCCCAACTGTCTTCCTTCCTCAAAACGAAATGTATTATCTCTGTAATGTTTCAAGCCTACTTCTATCTGGGCCATGAAACTATTATAACAATAGTTTCCTAATAAGATAATTTGATAGAGTTTCCGAACATTTCTTTTAGCCACTGGGTAATTCTTTACCCGATACCATAACTGCTTTTTATTTCCTATTATGCCTGCCCCATTTCTGGGTCTGTAAGAGTTCTGTACTGGATATGCACTACTCCATTACAAAACTCAGCAACAAATACTATTACCAGTTACTGAAGTTTTTTTTTTTTTTTTCCTTAAGAAAGGATTTTAAAATGTCCAGAGCAATTTCATAAACTGTGTGGATTAATGCATTTTAAAAGTCTTGAATTTTAGAAAGCAGAATTTTATTTCCATATTGCTGCAAATGAGAGCTTTTTCAGATAAGCATATTACATAGAGCATAATGTTTAGAAGTTTCTCCATATACAGCATATGCTGTCAGGTCAATTAACAGAATGCATACTAGAAAATGTTTATTCAATAAAAATGAATAGCTGTTAAATAAAACAGCTATTTCTTAACAACATTCCATTTAATGATGGGGTTTTTTTTTTGGGTACCACCTGGCAGTTTTATTGTCTGCAAATCAGGATAGAGAGAGCTTTGGTTGCTGTGGTTTTGAGGTGTGGCTATTGTTTTATATGAGGAGGGCAGTGTGGAGGTAGTCTGTGAGAAAGACATTAAAAAAAAAAGATATACTACATATGGGGTTTAAATATGGATTATTTAGAGAGTGTGGATAAGTATTTGTTTCATTCATTGACATTGGTTCTTTGGCATTTGGTTTAAGGTGTTGGACCTTTTGGCCCGAAAGATACCTACCCACCATCAGCATGTGTCTATATACATGTTTCCTGTTAATAATGTAAAAGAAAGAGAGGGAAACATTGAATGAATCCTAAAGAGTTAAGAGAGGTAGGAAGGACAAGTAGCTTCTGAAACATCATGAGAGGGAAGAAGAGGGATTCATTGGGTTGCATTTTGCAATGAGGTGAGAGATGAGTCCCTGCCCAGGACCAGAGAAGCTCAGAGAGACAGGAGGAGTGGGAGGGGGCTCGAGAAGGAAATCTGGCTGTGTATGTTCACAGAGGATGTAGACAATACACTATCAGAAGGGCCCAGGAGAATCACGGGCCTATATCCTGGAATCTCCTGATGCAAGTCACCAAAGGATAATGACCAGAGTGTGAACTTGTTAGCATAAACCCATTCACAACAATGAAAGATTCTTCTCTTCATTTTCAAAATGGCGGAACGAATGTCCTCATTTTGTTCTTGTTACCAAAATGACTAGTGGCTATCGAGCAAAAGAGGGAGGTTGTCCTGCCAACACTTCCAGCTTGAAGTGCCCCTATAAAAAACGTGTGGGAGAAATCGCTGTTGCGTTTGGATGGGCAGTAAGCTCCGATGAAAGAGACCGCCCCTGTGTGCTTCTCAAACGTAATCGTATTCCCTTGTGGGAACCACCTTACTGTTATTGTGGTCATCCTTTGCTTTGTTCCTCCCTCTACAGAGGGAGGCCCAAGTGATTAAGTGTGAATTAGTACAAAGACCAGGTAGCAATGGCCAGTTCGGCCTTACCATTCTTCTCTTTGCAAAAGGTTGCTTTGTTAATGTTGTTAGGAATATATACAATGGAATATTACTCAGCCATCAGAAAGGATTAGTACCCACTATTTGCATCGACATGGATGGACCCAGAGGGGATTATGCTAAGGGAAATCAGTCAAGCAGAGAAAGAGAGTTATCGTATGATTTCACTCATGTGTGGAACATAAGAAATAACATGGAGGACATTAGGGGAATGAAGGGAGTACTGAGGGATGGAATCAGAGGGGAGATGAACCAGAAGAGATTATGGACTCCGGGAAACAAACTAAGGGTTTCAAAGGGGAGGGGAGTGGGGAGGATATATGTTAGCCTGGTGATGGGTATTAAGGAGGGCACGTATTGAAATGAGAAAAAAAAATGTAAAATAAAAACAAAAAAGCACACTCAAGTGGCCTTTTGCCTTGCAGATAGTAAGGACTGTGTCTGAAAGGAGGGTCTTTTGATGCCACTGGAAGGGAAAAGATAGTCAGCATCTCTGATTCTAATAAGGGAAGCTTCTGGAAGGTAATATAGAAGATGATCTTAATTTATTGAGTTCTCTCATTGAGGCAGGCACTGTGATAGGGGCTAGCACCTTCCTTCAGTGGTGGGTAAAAAACTCAAACTATAATTTTAAAGGACTCACTCTACCAAGTTAGATTCTTTTCAAACACAAGGCAGAGTTCGAATACAGAAGCTATTGATGATCAAAAATTTGTAGTGGGAAGCGGTGCCCCCAAAACATTAGCAAAAACCATGCAAACAAATTGAGATAAAAGTAAGAGAGGAATTCGGATAGTTGTGACAAATAAAGAAAAAGCAGCCATAACAATAACAGACTGCCACTTTTCCTCCATTCCTTTTGTGACTTTCTGGAAAAGGCACACTTCACCCTGAGTGCTGAAGTTCTTTACTCTGGGAGTTTGGACCTCCCTGTCATCAAAATATTGTCAGAGATTTAAGTAACCTGTGATGTGAGCCTTATATGAAATCCTTTCAAGGTTTGATTACTAAACAGTTGTGTGTCATTAATTTCTCTGTTGAAAAGTAAGATGGCATGAGAAACGACAACAGAGAAAGAGCCAAACATAGAGAAAACTAGATGCCACGTTTCACCATGAGTGACGCCTACCCTCAGCTTTAAGCCAAAGCATCCCTACTTTGCGAAGGCAATTTTAAGCCCTGACCTGTGAAATGATAATGATAATAATAATAATAATAATAAAATAATAAATACCCCCTCTCCCTTGTCTAATTAGAAATCTCTTTTTGAACTTTCAGGAGGTGTGACTTTAATGGTAATTTGTTGACAGATTAGCCTCACTGATTGCAGGGAATTTGTTTTGCAAAACTGCGGGGCTCCTCTCTGGTCTCCGAAGGCAAGAAGCCTACTTTGCTATTTTGCAACCGCGTGCGTTTATTGACAAGTAGTGCTGAGCGCGCAGAATTGGTCTGTTAGTGTAATGAAACCTATACAGCTCGCCTGGTGGAGCCGAGTGTACTTTTAGGTAGTGCATAGATTACTTGATAAAAAGGGTTACAAGGTGACTGCTTTTATGACAAAGTAGAATGGCAATATAAATGCGAGTGGTAGATGGGCCCACAAAAGGGAAGTTTATATAGGGAATTGAACCCCGTATTAGAAAGTTTCTTTTCATCACTTGGTCTTTGAACTCCAATCTATTGTAATTATGAAGTGTTACTTGTAACATTCCAGAGGCCCTTTGCTAAATACTGTGTTTGATTTGGTTCAGAGAAATACAACCACATTTTTTTTTTTCTGTTCCCTCGCGCAAGAAAATGTGGTGAAGAGAATTTCACATACTGGCCTGATCTCAGCTTTGTTCCAAGTGAGCTAATAAATGTGCTACACTGGAAACTATGTATTAACTTTGTTTCTTTGCTTTGGAGTTCTTGAATGGAACAGCCTGGGACTTTGTGGTGCAAAGCTGCCTGTGTGTAAGGAGATGTGCATGGTAGAGTCATTAATTCCGAGTTTATTTGACTAGAGCCGGAAGAGCCTGTGAAGCAAGGATGGGAGCAATGGGAAGGTGGTTCGAAGGTTACCTGGGTTCAGCTTGTTGGAGGCTTGGGTTTCTAAGCCAGGGGAGGTTTCTAGTCAGAGAAGAAAGGCCATTCAGGAGGAGAAGTATTGAAGATAAATTAGAAGGTTGAAGCTGGTCTGGCTTAGAGGGAAAGAGATCTTTGAAAGATTAATAGCAGTCACAAGGCCCTTGCGGTAGGTCCCAAATTCAGTAATGGGCTGCTAACTCTCGCTTCATTGGGTTGAGGACTTGGTTTTGTTGACCACCTTTATACCGCCTTGCTCTCTGCCTTTCTCCTTCTGTGTTTGAACACCTTGGTCAGCGGTAGGACCCATATCAGCTGGGATGGCCCTTTCTCATTCCCTCATGTTCCCTAGCACGCAGCACAGTCCCTGACACAGCGCAGTTCTCTGACGGCCTCTGTGAATGAATGAAGTAGGAAGAGAAAGGAAGGCGGTGGTAACACAAGTGTTGAGGGGAGTATTGGAAAATCAGCAGAGCCTCTTGAAGTAGGACCTGTGAAAATATCAAGGGGTGGGAGTCAGCAAGGGTGATGAGTCAGCATTTCCCATCTGAGTGGCAAAGTGCTGTAATTATGGAACAGAAGAGAAGGGCATCGGAGGAGAACCCACGCTCCCTTCTTACCTGCCACGGGTCAGTTATTGGACAAACACAAATTGTGCACAAGCACAAATTTGACTTGTAAGTAAGGAACGGACTTACTTTGGAAAAGTCTTTTTTTTAAATCGACATCCTCTTACATCAAGAAAACTCAGTCTTTTGATTGTATATGTTTATTCAGATTAAAATTATCAAATATTTTCCCTTTACCCTTTGCCAGTTACTAATGAGTCTATCTTCCAAAAGTCACATGGGAAATGCTGATAAACTGCCTCGTGTTCCTATTGATCATGGAATGGACTTAATCTCTTTTAGAGAATGAAACGACGAAGTTAGTTAGATCTTTGATAAAGTCTTTCATATTGACATAAGCTTCTTAGAATGAATTTGTTTTTTAGGGTGAAAGGGGCTGTATGTTGTGTTTCTTTTGTTGGAAATACGATGTGTAATTATTAAACAGTGGTGCTATTGGCAGACTCATTGACCGAGGTATAGATTAAACTGCTTAGGGATGTCAAGGCCTTGTCTGTGTGTGTTTAAGTTGAGCCCTGCATAGAGGCAGATGGAGGGAAACCAGCTCTTTTCCCTTTAATCCCTTCATATAGAACATTTTCCAGTATCTTCTGCATGAGAGGGGTAGTTTTTTGTTTTTGTTTTTGTTTTTAATGTGGTAACCCTAAAGTTCTCCTTGAATTAACTCTTTCATCCCTATTTTTAGACTGCTCCTTTTCGACTGTACTCCAAATAAAATTAACTTCCTAACGCAGATTCATCTTCAGCAAAGTTTCTGCAGGTAGACCATTTGTCACACAATGTATCATCCACACAAGCACAAGGAATTGTCAGGATCATGGTTGCTTGTCAAAAGAGGCAAAGTGTCAGCTGATCCGAAATCCTGTGTTTTTATCACTGTGCCTTCTCTCATCCCGAACTCCCCTGTCTCCACGTTGAAGGGAAGGTGACATGATGTCTTCTTAGTCATTCAAATCCAATAACTTTTAATCTGAAGGTTAAGTAGTGAGATATAAACTAAGAGATGATAATATCGGTTTTATGTTCACTGAAGGGCACAACATACCTCTTTCTAGTAGAGGGAAAATTGTGCGTAAAATGTCTTTTGCTTTTCAATAGCAGAGCCATGTGTCTCAGAGCCAAAGGAAGAAAGAGTTTTGGAAAAATTTAATAAAATAATATGTAACATCCTAAAACAGGGCAAAAGTGGCCTTTTATTATTATAATTATTAAGTATTAATTTTTCAAGGTTGCATGGTAAGACACAGTTCCATTTTTATAGCCTCTTGTATTAACTCTTGTTATTTCCCCTATGAACTCAACAACCTTTTACAAGGTTAAAGACTGGGAGAGAATGACATAATGCTCGTTCTTTCCTGACTATTTTTGATCCTAATGCGTATGATAAATAATACTGTGATAATATTGCTTACCTTGCCTCATTTTTTTTTGTCCTACTCATGATATTTCCATTTCAACTCAATAGGCATTCCACCATCCAAAAGTAGTCAGTGAAAATGCCTTCATGTGCATTTTTTATTATGATACTCTGATTATCTCATTGGCTATACACTTGTCTTCCCAGCTCAAAGTTGGTGCTGTGTATTATGTATGTGTGCTGTGTATTTCTATGTAAAGACTGTATCATTAATGTGTTTACACATTAAAGCATCATGGGTAAGCTGAGGATGTGATATTCGCAATCGGAATTGTGACGATTATATTCTCGAAATATTTTAAACTTGTCTCAGCCATTTGTGCAGCCCCCTGACAGGGCAGGTTCTAGGTACAATGCACAGTGTTAAACCTGCAGACTATACGAGGGATTGGGGAACTAAGTCTGCCACCTATTTTTTTTAAAGAAAGGTTTTTATTGACATGTATTGAGTACTGTGATATTTGATTTTTTGCAACATGTTATCTAATTCTCATAATGAGAATAGTGAGGTAGATATAATCATTTAAGGATCTCAAGTAAGAAGAAAGAAAGAGTTAGAGTCAAGAGCAGGGGGTTGGGGGAAGACTGGCACCATTGGAGCTTCTGGATCCACTTGTTCTTGCTGTTCATTTCTTACCTGCCTTTTTTGTGATGTGTTTACTCAGTGCTTCCTTGAATTCTGTGAGTTAATAGATTCCCTTCTTGGACTGGGGGGAAAAACAAGATTTTATTGAAACACCACCATCCTCCTTGTTGGCCATTGTCTAGAGGTGCCTTCCTCCTACCACAGCAGAGGTGCATTGTTGCAGCAGAGAACATACAGCTCACAAAGCTGAAAATACTTCTTACCTGGTCCTTTCCAGAACAAATTTTTAGTGAAGGGCAGATGTGACAAGGCTGGCCTTCTAGAACCTTCTACTCTTTATAGAAAGTGACAGAACGGAGGGATCATTCCTTGTTTTTTGTTTGTTTGTTTTTGTTTTTGTTTTTTTCCTATATTATCCCTCAAGAAATACATGTATCAGAGTTTAAGTCTTTTTGTCTTACATTTTCCGGAGGGGTAAAGTCACTTGTTGGTTTCATCCTATCTGCAGAGTCACTTTCTAATCATTTAATTGAATGCATTTCACAAATTAAATGTTCTGGCATTATTGGTGGTGAGAGGAATAATCAGCCAGCCCACTAAGGAAATGGAGATTGGACACTGAGTCACTCAAAGAGCGGGTGTTCTTCCTTATGGTTCTCTTACCAAAGAAAATGAACATCAAAACATGTGTATCTTAGGTTCACCGTCCCATGGTTGGCTAGAAGATATTAAGAAATACACTTAACATCTCCCTGAATTCAGAAAACTTCAAATCGAATAGTAGTGGAACAAAACATAAACATATGCATTAAATATCAATAAAAATCTCAAAGCAAAATGAAGACAAGCTGTGGAAGATAGGGGTATGACTCCTTAACAGATGAGTGACTTAAGCAATATATCTTCAGTAACCCAGAGAAGAGAGTTTGTTTGTGTCTATGCTGGTAGGATTTTTGAAGACCTTGGTATAACTGAGGAAACAGTAACTCAGCACATGTCCACCAGCTGATTTAATTTAACCCATTCAATCAGGAGAGAGGGGATGGAAGGTGTACGCTGAGCTGGACTGGACGGGTGAGGTTTATAACCTACGTGCCTAAGAAGTGTATCTTTGCCACTTCGCCATTTGTAATTTTGGGATGAGCAAGGGGGGTTTCCACTGTGGAACAATTGGAGGTTAATGGTAAGTAGAAGTCTTTTTGTGCCGCACGCCAGCATCTGAGTTTGTTGGTCTCCAGGAAATGGTGTGGGGCCTATCTGTTTACACAGATGGTTGCCTATGTTGAGTGTTCGATCTCCAGAGATTAGATGGGGACTGACAAGGTTGGTCATTTGGTCGGTGGTGTCCATATTTTACGTCCTTTTATATTGGGTTTTAGCTAGTTCTCCTCTGTTTGCCATAGAGCTAGAACCACTGAAATCCTAAGGCCTAGTTTTAACATGGTTGTCAAATTTGGAGGTATTTCTTCAATCTAGCTATTTGTGAGGTTTCTTTCCTAGAAGCCCAAGGCCTTTTATTTTCTCTCCTCTGCGGTTTCTTCTTTGTTTTCTTACCTTCTTATTTGTTTCTGGTTTTAAGCTCGTTACCCGATGACTTATCATGAGATCTCACAATTCGTGAACATCTCTTTAGTCTTCCTGGTGGGAGGGTTTCCCTGGCACAGGCCCTGTCTTTAATTTCATCATGCATACATTTTGCAGGTTTATGGTTCCTCTTTTGTGAATCTGATGAAACCCCGGCATCTTTTATTCTGAGAAGTGTGTGTGTGTGTGTGTTTGTGTCATTTTGCAATGAGTTTCATGTGCATTGTGCCCCAACCCCCAACCCCCCAATTAAAACACTATGCAGTCCATACTGCATGTTAATTAGATTTGCTTGCTGGTTCAGTGTTTTGACAAATGTTCCTAGATTTTTCTGTGTTTAATTAATGTTAAGTATATTAGTAACCTATCTTTAATTTGGAAAAGGTTTCCTCTTCTGGCTCTAAATGCTTACCAACGTGTCCCTGGAATTCGTTCTTGGATATCTTAGATGTAGCACTATAAATGCCAGCTCCGAAGAAAACTCTGGAAAGTAAGGTCATATAAAGCACTCTGCATGGTTCGAAGAGCCTTTTTGTATCTGTTCAAACACAATCACCGGCTTCACAGACTACTTGAAAGATCTTTGATTAAATCAGCAGAGGTTACAGTAAATGATACATACACCATTGGCGCTCCCTTCTGTGGCTGATGAGAGTGTAAGTCAGTGCAGCCCATTCTGGAAGCAGGATGGCATTGAATGTCAGGACGCTTAAGACCATCGTACCATTTGATTCAGGGGTCCAGTTTTACCGAGAGGTTATATGGTATTCCGTGGTCGTTCTCAGACTTATACGTGTATTGGAATCATCTGGAGGGCATCTTAAAACCCATGGCTAAACCCACCCCCGGAGTACTTTATTCTGTAAATCTGGGGTGAGGTCCAAGAATTTGCATTTTTAAAAAAGAATTTATTTATTTATTTGACAGAAGGAGATCACAAGTAGGCAGAGAGGCAGGCAGAGAGTGGGGGTGGGGGGAAGCAGGCTCCCTGCTGAGCAGAGAGCCCGATGTGGGGCTCGATCCCAGGACCCTGGGATCATGACCTGAGCCGAAGGCAGAGGCTTTAATCCACAGAGCCACCCAGGCATCCCAGAGTTTGCATTTCTGATGTGTTTCACTCATTCTCTGCTGCCAGTTGGAGGATCCCACTTCAATGACCACGCGAAAGGGCAGGGCACCTGAAAGCCCATCAGCGGAGCCAGCCTGTTCCTTGTCTTGTGGATGTCATCCTGCATGGTACTGACAGTCACTCACGGATGTCCTCAGCTGCTTACACAGTGCACGCTGTTTCCCCTGTAGACTCATCTCACTGCCTCAAGGACTAGAAAATGCAGGAGAAACATTTCATTCGAGACATCTTGGACTCCTACTGACAAGAGTTCAAAAACCCACCTCTAGTACTTACTGAATGGATGAAGTAAAGTGAGTTTTGCCTGTCTCTCTGAGCCTTACTTTTCTTTTTGTCTGTAAAATGGGACAGTAGAGATAATTTCTAGGGCAGAGTTATGTGACAAATACATTGAATACTAGATCTTAGGCCTTGGCACACTCCTCAAGCCTTTACAATAATAGTGCTTTTGACAGTATTTTGTTTGCTCAGCACCTTTTAAAGGTAGGGAAAAGGCGGGGCTGAAATCTTAGGGACCCAAAGTCAGAGGCCAGGCGGGAACCAACTGGTTTCTCAGGGCTGTTCCATTCTTTTTTTTTTTTTTTTTTAAATTTTTTAAAATTTTTTTAAATTTATTTGTCAGAGAGAGAGAGGGAGAGAGAGAGAGGGAGCACAGGCAGACAGAGTGGTAGGCAGAGGCAGAGGGAGAAGCAGGCTCCCTGCCGAGCAAGGAGCCGGATGCAGGACTTGATCCCCGGACGCCAGGATCATGACCTGATCCCAAGGCAGCCGCTCAACCACCTGAGCCCACCCAGGCATCCCAGGCTGTTCCATTCTTTAGCAGAGACCACCCCTTTTATATTCAAATGTGATCACCTTAGAGGGTGTAGAAATGCATGTTAGAGACCTCCAAGGAGAGCCCTCATCCGTGAATTCCAGAGTTCCCGTGTCTTCCCTCATTGAGATAATTAATTGAAATAAGGGCGCAGTCCTGTTTGACAATCACACTCTTCATTTAGAAACTGACCTCTGTAGGAAGACTGCAGAGAATCAGTTCTTGTAGGCAATTAGTGCCCCAATTTACCATTTTAGAAAAGAAAACATATATCTTAATAAATACAGAATTTCTCCTCCATACCTACTAGCAACATTACTGAAGGGGCCCCACCACAAATGTTTTAAATTTAGAGGCAGAGCTAAGGACACAGTTTGCCTCCAGAATCTGAATTGAATCAGGGTTTTATTTCAGATAAAATCTTTGGGGCTCATAACTTAAAAAACACAACTTTTACTGGCATTACGCAATTTGCCACGGGTCATTTAGCGAAATGTTTGTATATGTAAGCCCAGGTTCTTCTTTTAAGAAAAAGGAGTGGTGGAGGGCGGGGATTGGATTTTGCTAAAATCCAGGTGGCGTTTCAGTTTATATTTAATTTTAATTGGAAATCAAATACAGGCAAGGGAGAAAAAACCTACCATGTTTTCTTTACTAAGAGTATCCATTGGGGAGGGGAAGGACACTGCCAGCCAAATTTTAAGAAGCAGCTTTTTTTATTGGCATGTCTGTTTTGTTTTTTTTTTCTTCTGGCTAAATTCTTGTGCCTGCATTTTCTTTTTTAACATCTGAGTTTTTACACATGGCAATGATTTTTATGTCTCAGGGCTCCTTGCTGCCCTCCTTCTGTAATTTCTATGGGATTAGTACCTAGAACCAGGATAGCAAATAATTACACACCACGTCTAACCAATAGCTTCCCTAGGCTGTTGTCTGGTGAGCCCCTTTGTTAGGTTCCAATCTGAGATAATATTTGATTCCCGTGGCCCGTCCTATTTCTGGAAGGCTGGGGAAGTTTCTGAAGAATTAAGAACAGGGGGGGAAAAGTTGCTTTTTTTTTTTTTAAGCCAGAATTTTAGGAGGTCCTCTCCTTTGTGAGTCTAACTAGCTATAGGTGCATTTTGTGAAACTCCCATAAAATATTGGCAGAGTGACTGGCACAATTAGGGAATGGCTGCTGAAAGTGCTGGAAGAGGTGCCGAGACAGTCACTTAGCTCTGCCAGTGCCTATGAGATACCCCATGTACCAGAGCCGAGAGTGAAATCCTCAGTGTTGGCTCTGGGGAGAAGGCTTGGGTGTAATTCAGATGTTTTCAATTGAAAATGGAATACCAAATAATTTCAGATTTTCTACTGCACAATTAATTACATGTTCATTGTAACAAAATTAGAAGATGTGTCTAGGAAAACAGAGAAGAAGAAACTACACTGCCCACAGTCTCTGTTTACAGAGTTGCCAACTGTGGACATTTTGATGACCCACTAGCCTTTCGCTTTTTTTTTTTTTTTTTCTCTTCTCTCTCTCTCTCTCCCTTTTTTTTTTTTTTGTTTGTTTGTTTGTTTAAGTCATTCCTTCACATTTTTACATATTCCCATACCACTGTGGAACTTTATAGTTAAAAGAAGTAGCTAGCAGTAATGTTATCAGTGGGAATTGTTAGGGCTGGGTTTCATATGTGATGGTTCACTTTTTCATCTTAATTTTATATTTAGTGTTTATGGCTTTAGGGGAAAATTCATGTTCTTAGTTTCACATTTCAGAGTTTATGGTCTAATTAATGCTATTTTCCTAACTCCCCCTCACCCCCTTCTCCTTCTCCCAGATTTGCCAGCTAATTCAGGATTTGGGCACATTGCTTAAAAATTATTTTTAGGAGGAAATTTTCAACATGCTATGATGATAGCTCGCCCATTTTCAATAAATAAATGCATTTCTTCTTTTTATCAAAAATCCTCAACATCCCTATTGTCACACATTTTTCTTGGTTTGAAATTATAGTTGATCCTTAAATACCATGGGGATTAGGGGCACCCAGCCCTTGCAGAGTTACAAATTTACGTAGAACTTTTGACTTGCCCACCAAAACTTAGCTACTTTATAGCCAACTGTCGACCAGAAGCATTACCAGTAACATAAGTAGCGGGTTAACACATATCTTACATGTTATATGAATCATATACTGAATTCTCACAGTAAAGTTAGCTAGAGAAAAGAAAATGTTATTAAGAAAATGACGAGGAAGAGAAAATACACGTATAGGACTTTACTATGTTATATTGGGAAGAAAGCCCAGTGAAAGTAGACGAGTGGAGTTCAAACCTGTGTTGTTTGAGGGTCGAGTTTACTCATATTGAGAATAGTAATGGCGGGAGAAGTAGTGGGAATATCGACAGTAGATCTTGAAAGCTCTTTTCAAATTCTTGAAAGTTCCTTTCCTCAAGCTTGGGACTTCATACTGTATTAGCACAATTTGTTCTCATAAGCACAAAGTACTTAGTACTGTGGGCTAAGTACTCTTTTTTTTTTTTTTAAGATTTTATTTATTTATTTGACAGACAGAGATCACAAGTAGGCAGAGAGGTGGGCAGAGAGAGAGGAGGAAGCAGGCTCCCTGCTGAGCAGAGAGCCCGGTGCAGGGCTCGATCCCAGGACCCCGAGACCATGACTTGAGCTGAAGGCAAAGGCTTAACCCACTGAGCCACTCAGGCGCCCCAGCTGAGTACTCTTAAAATTCCTACTCCTCACAGGAAGAGACCTCCTTGGCTGCCCACATTCACGCAGCTTACAGACAAGCCCAGCTTCGAAGCCACATCTGCCCGGTCCTACCACCTGAGCTTCTCATCCTCGTCTACCAGCTTCTTCCCTTGTGTTCATTGTGCTGGGAAATCAGGTCCTACTACCTGGATCACTCCCATTTTCCTTGGCCTCCGTTCCCTCTGGGGAACACCGTCAAATGCTATCTCGTTCAGGTCTCTCTCTCCTTTCAACCCATCTTTTCTTGCTGCGTCCGGTGAGAAAATGCCGAATATTCCTCTAGATAGAGTGTTTCCATTCTCGCCCTCTCCCGTTTTCTTTCTTTCTTCGGGTGCCCCCCTCCTCCCCGTAAGCAGCTGTGCCCTGGTGCTTGCATTCATTTCTTCAGTTTCCAAAGGAGGGTCCCGCCTCACACCTGTTGCCTGCATCCTTCTCACGAGCCAACCCAAGCCTGGCACGCGCAGGCAGAGGTTAACATCTTTCCTTCTGTTTCTGAAACACACTCAATGGAAAGCCTCTGGGTCCCTCCAGAAACGACAGACTTTGGCTGTGCTTGTGGTGAGGTTTATGGGGTGCGGCGGGCAATGTAGCCGGCGTGTGGGGTTCCGGCACATCTGAACCCTGCCTCTGACGTGGACTGTTTCTCAGATTGCTGTCTCCTTCACGAGGCATGGAAGTGTTGGCTTTTAAGACCTGGGAAATCTAGGTTTATTAATAAGTGCGCACAGTCCACTGCAAGCTGTGATGGCTGCCGTCCGTGTTTTATGGACAACCTAAAAGCAGCCATTTTGGGTCGGACAAGTTTTCTCTTTAGGGCTCTTGTGTTTGGGTACATGCGGCCGGAAGACCGAAAACTTGCAAACTTTCTCCAGGTGCCCCAAACAGCTGTCACAGACTGACAAGCTGGGGGAAATACCTTCTGTGTTTTCTTAGTATTACGTGACAGGCTCAACCCTTTTCCCAACCTACAAAAATGTATTTGGATAAAATATTTCTGGTACCTTGTGTTTCTTGAGGAAATTATTCACTCAGCTTCACTGATAAATGAGTTAGTCCTTTTGAAGTCACCACAGTTGTTTTCGTTGTTTTAATATCCAAAAGAGTGGATTATTTTGCTTTAAGAGTGATTAGTTCTGTTGACAAAATGTCCTCTGCTCCCCGAATGGTATTTTGTGTTAATGTTTCCATGGCTCACCTGCTTTGCTCACATTCAGCACCACTCCAGTCAACAAGGAACAATCGCTTAGCCCAATAAATAAAAGATAGTACTCACGAAGGATGTGCGATAGGACTTATGGTAGGAGTTTTAAAGATTCATAACCTACAAGTCAAACTATGTACATTTCCCCAGCAGCAAAGCATATGTTTGTTTCCAGTTTGGGAAATTGTCGTAACTTGTGTGGCTTATTTTGGGAGGATGGCCAATAATGCCCAGTCCTTGCTTTAAGGTGACAGAGAGAGAAAGACAGACGAAGAAGGATCCACGGTGGCCTGGCATCTGGGCTTTTGTATGGATTCAGAACAGTGACCAACAAGCAAGTTTAACCTTTAAAAACAGGTCTGCTGGGACGCCTGGTGGCTCAGTTGGTTGAGCGGCTGCCTTCGGCTCAGGTCATGATCCCAGCGTCCTGGGATCGAGTCCCGCATCAGGCTCCTTGCTTGGCAGGGAGCCTGCTTCTCCCTCTGCTTCTGCCTGCCACTCTGTCTGCCTGTGCTTGCTCTCTCACTCGCTCTCTCTCTCTCTGACAAATAAATAAATAAAATCTTAAAAAAACAACAACAGGTCTGCTTTTGGCAAGAACGGTGGAGTGGGCCGAAGCAGTTTTATTGAAAGGAAAGTCCTAATTTGAAAATCTCCCACTTTGGGGTTGCCAAAGGGTTTGAGAGGGAAGGGACCTCAGTTCTTCAAAGGTGTCACCATGGCCACATCTGTGCTGTCATTGCAAGAAAGAAATACACGGGCTGGGGAAGAAAACTGGGCTCTATCCCTTCCCAGTATGAGGAGCAGAAGTTTATGCCTTTTTCCAGGTGGCACAGGTGTTTGCTCCTCACACTATTTCTAAGTCTGGAGTAGGACCCATTCTGCCCAGTCTCCTTGTGGACTCTCACCCTCCTCTCCGGAAGGATTCCTAGAACCTTGATCTCTCTGTTAACTCATTATAATGTGTAAAGTAGAGTATTCCTTCTACCACTCCCTGTAGGTGCTAAACTCTTTCCGAATCTCTACCTCCTGTAGGAATGATGAAAGTGACTTCATGTCATCCCTCCAGCACAGACTTACCTATTCTCTCTTGATTGTGCCTGGTCTCACTCCTCCATTCTCCTTCGCCCTCCACTCCCTACCCCAAATCTATAGTGTGTGTTCACTTTTCTTTTTTCTTTCTCTCTATAGTCCTAGAATTTTTAAAATTCCTTAAATGAATCCAGCCTCACATTTTATGGATGAAGAAACTAAGCTCAGACAAAATAAAGGCTTTGTCCTTTGATTCGCTTTTGCATGGACGCCCCCGATGTGTTTAGAAACAGTCTTGTGTAGTATGACGTGGGCCCTTCCATGATCTGTCAGGATGGATGAAATCAGAGACTTCATTCCCGTGGTTCCCAACATCATTAAGAGCCATGTTCAGCTCATAGGGTACAGCTGGGTGGGTGACTATGTGCGCGTGCGTGCGTGTGTGTCTGTGTGTATGTGTGCCTGCCTGTACATCCATTTTCAAATTTTGTTAATGATTATTGGGAAGTGGTTGTTGTTCTTCACTGTTTTCCTTTTGGAGCAGGGATCAGCCAATTTTACATTTAGATTTACTTGCAGTGCTAAATTTTGTTGGCTTTGGAGGCTGTCTCTGTCACACATGCTCTCCGTTAAAGCAGCTGTAGATAAAACGTAAATGGACATGGCTGTGTTCCAATAAAACTTTATTTACAGAAACAGGTAGTGGGCTGGATTTGGTCCACTGGCATTAGTTTGCTGGCCCAGAGAAGATGCAGAGATGATGGCCCAGGGAAATTGTTCTGTGTAGCAGGTGGTAAAGTTCCTCTGGTAGTCATACCATGCCTTAAGACTAATCACTGTTTTTTCACTTCCTTTTTAAGAAGAAAAAAAAAAAATGGTTTCATCCTTCCTACCATGATTTGTTTCCCAATTCCCATTCCTTAAAGCCTCATTTACTTTGGTTATCCCGTAAGCCCACATTTTCTCGAATGCTGTTAAGAAAGAAGTTGAGACTTCCCAAAATATGGCCACAGTCCCTCATAAGGTGACTTCAGGCTTCATCTTCACATCTCATTGTTACGAGACTTGCCAGAGGTAAACTCTGTAAATCCTTCGTGGACATTCCTCGTCATCATGAACCGGCCCGTTACCACCTGCATCCCATGGTCACCTTGCCTTTCAGTGACCTTCCACCTGGACTGTGTAGCATCTTGACGTGGAGTTGGGCTTTGTCTGTCTCCTGGGTGGAACGTACTCATAGGATAATAGCTGGTGTGTTGCATCAAAAGATCTTCAGTGTTAAATAAGTCAGGTTGGGTGGGTGCTGGGAGTGAAGAAAAGGCAGGATGGAGACTTTGGGGTTGAGAGGGTGAAGTTGAAGTGCCTTCCTGGCTGATTATTCCTGTAAAACCGTGTTAAGTTTGGGGAAATCGTTAGGGACAGTGACTCATGTTCTTAGGCAAAGGAGGAGAAACTCCTTCCATGGTAGGAAAAAAAAAAAAAGGCTGACCCCTGAATCAAAAGAAGGAAAGGAGTGACCTCTCAAGTTTGGAGAATGCAGGGGCTCTGCGGATGAGGCCCTCAAACATTGGCGCAGGTTACCAGCCAGCCTGGGTTGGAGTCTTGCTGTGATTTGCAGCAAGTCTCTGACTCTCTGAGCCTCTGGAAACCAGTTCATTTCAAAGGTTCCTTCTGCTTCTAAAATTGCATGCTGTTTCTTTTCTCATTAATTTCTGATTAAATTAGAAATTAGGCTCTGATTTACATATTCAGGGCTTTGGTGATTTGGGGCAAGTGCAATCCCTAACAATCGCCAATAGGCACTCCAGATCGTTAAAACATGAAATTCCAAGCAGGCATGTTTTAAAATGCCAAGTTGAGCCAAAAAGGAAGAAGAAAGTTAGAGGAAACCCTGGGTTTGAAAACAGAATCAGTGAATGCTTTGGGGTGCAAAACTTGTGGACGGTTCTCCATGCCCTGCCATTTGGTAGCTCTGCGACCTTACTCTTGGTTTGTTTATGGGTAAGATCAAGTTAATAATGACTGTCCTGCCTACCTGAGAGGGGCCTTAGGGGAAGTAAATGAGGTATTAAAGGTCAGAATGCTTTGTAAGCAGTGAAACATTCTGTAAGTGGAAGGTGTCTTCATTATTGAGATGTGGTTTTCATTTGCATTACGTTCTTGTAGACTCTCACGTGTTCCCAGACATCATGCGTTCCCTTGGGGCGCTCATGCTCCATGACTGTGGGGTGTGGGGCCCTGGGGTTTTCCATTTAGTAATTCTACACATAACCCACGGGGATTTAAAAGGCAGGCATACGTGTATTTTCCCACTGTTTAATTTTAATTTTTTTCCTCATGTATCAGAAACTTTCAGGTTTTAAACAAAAGGCCCTGTATGTGAGTTTTCTTCTATTAAAAAAAAAAAAAATGGAGGTAGAGCTTCCCGAAAACAAAGGCCGGGTTGTCCATGATTAAGCAGAGGACGCTACAGGGGAGTTGGCAGGAAGAATAACGGGTTGGGTTGTTACTTATCAAAGGAATATTTGCTGTTGGCCTTAGTATAATAATGTTAATGAGATTATTAGGTGGGGGAGATTTTCAATAAATAATTGATAAGGATTAGAAAGTGCCTTTTCTGCAAATAAACTTCAGAATAATTAATATTCATGGACTCTGTTTGTCAACAGAAAAATGTAAATGAAGAGCCAGTCCTATCACCAGCCCCTGGTCCTGAAGGACATCTGTAAGATCAGGGTTAAGAAGGGGAGAAGGGGGGCTTCGGAGCCGTGGCCCAGACCCCAGCCCTGTGCGTGCCAGGACAACTTTCCACATCTCAGCTAACACAGTTGTCCAGGCTGGGTCACCCTCTGAACGAAACCCCGAAACGCAGGTTTCCAATAGGTGGCTGGTTGTAAGGTATGAAGGACAGAAGGAGGTAAGAGAGAAGGCAACTTGCTAATGCAAAAGCGCTGTACTGAAAGTCACTTTTATTTCTTATTTATAATCTCCGTGCACACTCTGGGTAATAGACGATGCCGTTCATTCAGTCCTTTAACTTCAAAGCAGAGCGAAGGCATGGCTGACAGAGCCGGGAGCGGGGATACAAAGGTACTCACGACAAGAGGAGAAATGCCTGTTTACAGCATTGCGTTTGTTAGCGCGCTCTCTTCAGATGTCGTTCCCCCAGGAAAAGTGAGAATATGTGCAGCGCGAACAATGATTTAACATCTGAAAATGGTACTTAAAGAGTTTCTGTCGGGTAGTAATGTGATGAAGCTTCTGAAGGGAACCTGGGGACTTCATTTCTTCTATTTATCTATATGTCTCTCTGGTTTTAGTCAGAGGTAATTGCATATTTAACCCCTCAAATAGCTTTAACCCTTGGTGTGCCAAGATTTTACCCTGTGTGAAATGTGCTTTTATCCCAGCAAAGGCAGACTTGGGATTCTCTTGAAAAAAATTATCTAAATTTTAAAAGTAAGTGTGTGTGTGTGTGTGTGTGTGTGTGTGTGTGTGTGTATGGATGGATGGATGGATGGGTGGGTGGATGAAATTATACCAGCATTTAGGGATTAGACAGAGGGAAAGAAGCATGTCTTACCTGCCTTGTTCGGGAGAAAAGCACTTAAAATCCAAATATTAAGAAGAATGAAAACTTCAAAGGAATAAAAGAAGAGAAAGAAGGACAGAACGAGGTTTTTACTTGTGTTTCATCGTGGCCTGAGCTTAGAGAGAGAAGAGGAGTCCGCATGGGCCCAGGAGAAATTGTAGATGGACCCCGCATCGAGAGGATAAATTTGTTGCTTGCCTCAGCAATATGGTTTTCTCAATTAGTGGTCGTTCTGGGAGGCCTGCTTAACAGCTTATGTGAAACAAATATTAACACAAATTGTATAATTACATCAAAGTCCCAAATTCCTCAAAGATGCAGAATGGTTTTCAGCTAAGAACACGCCAGCAATAAAACATCCTATAGTCAGAGGAAACGCGGTCTGAGGCAACCATGAGCCTGGATCCGAGCGACTTTCACAGTTTATTTTCATGGTATTTAAATTATGATACCAGTGGGTATTTTTAATTAGTGTGCACTTGTCTACATAAGCCATGTTGGCAAATTTGACTCATTCATACAGTAGTTGCTGTAAAAGAGGCCAGCACAGCCTGCAGGAATTAAAATTAAAAGTTTCTGCAAGCTGTTGTCGACATGACCATATCTCATTAACTTTAAAAATGGAGATTATTTGCCTGAAAGCTTGATTTGACTAGCAGTAATCAAATATTAGGCTCAGCGAAGGGAAAGGGGGGACATCATTGTTGTGATCTATATTCCTGTGTGTTTTGTGGCGTCCTTTAAATAGCAGAATAAGGTTGCTGTTTTGACAAAAGGGATAGGGAAGAGAAACATAGACATATGGCCTCAAAAGTATTATTAGGATAGTTTTATTTTAGATGAAGACTCATTATTTACTAAGTTTGCTGAAGACAAATATGATTGTGCTGATTACCAATTCTTCCCTCATTAAGGAGGCAGCTTAATTATCTGGAATAGGTTCCCCTGCTTGATCAAAGTTTTAAGTGTCGGAGACGGGGCCTATCTCGTGATTATCTTTCCTTTTTTCAACTGGCAAATTGGCATGAACCTTAAATTTGTACATTGGATTCATCCCATTGTTTTAACTAAATTTGATGAAGAAGGTTGCAAAATTGTGCATAAAACGAACAAAAATAGAAGAGCCCTCCTCTTATCTCATCTGCTTTCTAAATAGCTTGTTATTTGAATTAGGTATCTGAGCAAAAAATCTCTTTCTGCCAGTAATTAAGGAGTCTAATGTTGAAAACCTGAAGTTATTGAAATATGGTAGACATGGTCTCATTTTAGATCTTGTTTTATATTTTCCCACGCACAAAGGAACATTTGTAATGCATAAGTGTAAACTGTAAAATGAAGATGCATTTCGGGGGGGGGGAGAGAAGAAAAAAGGTGCAGTTAAACAAAAGACCGAAGATAAAGTCTTACGCCTTTTTATGTCTTTGAACTGAGAACATGTTCTGCATTTTACTAAAGGAACATGAGGCTAGAATGTAAGTAACTGGTTTTTGCATTAGGCTCTCCCTGGAGGTAGCAGAAAAATATCATGTCCCTGCATGAAATGCGAATGTGAAATCTACCAGAAAGAAATATTTATGACCATTTTATGCTTGATTAGGCTTGGATGACATCTGTTAGAAGACAGGGACTGGACAAAGAGAGAGACGCTCGGGGGCAAATGTTAACGGAGTTGTTTAGACGACGCTGGGGCAGAGGCGTCCATTTACTGCTGGGCAAAACACAGGAATTGTGTTAGCGAGAGAGCAGCTGACAAGAATCCCCTGTGATAGAGACACTGCACACTGGCTCGATGGGATCGTCAAATACAGCTGTTGGTAGTCACTGCCGTGCCTCAGTTTATGAGCCGGTTTCCAGGCGCAGCCCTGATCCCGTGACTTCCAGGGAGCCAGCACCTTTAATCAAGTCACACACACGTGACTCAGCTATAAAAGGAGATCGTCTTCACTTTTCCAAGGGAGTTTTACATCCTCCTGCCAGGCGGACTTAGCAGGACCAGGAAACACTTCTGTATTTCTCAGTGAAGGGAGAACCAACTAAACGACACACTTGCCTCTGGATGTTTCTACAACCTAAGTTTTTTGTTTTTTGTGGGGTTTTTTTTTTTTCTAAACATGTCTCCCCCCCATTAAAAAAAAAAAAGTAGCCCCCTCAGTTCTGTAGACGCACTTCATCCCTTTAAACAGTGCAAATGTTTGCCCGAAAAAGAAAAAGAAAAAGTCTTCTAACCCTGGCAAACATTTTATCAATTGTTAAACATTTCAGTGTTAAAGTAAGTGCTGTTTGTTTGAAGAAATAGCTCTACCGAGAGTGGAGGTATGAGCAAGTTATTTCATTCTGGTTCTTTTCCCAGCTTCTTTTCCTGTAAATTTTCTCTGTCTGGAATGCTGATGGGAAATGTTATTTTGTTTTTGTTTGCAGCAGTTCTGTTGTTTTGATTTTGTCTGAGTGGTATGGAAAACAGTACGTCACTTAGAGTGGGTGTTTTGTCTACCGGCCATTTGGCCATCGCACATATATTTCTCATACTTATTACATGATGACAAGGGAACCGAAAAGGCACAATTTTCCAGTTGAATTTTTCTTTCCAGTTTAATAATAGTGAAAAAAAGAAAACAAAGTTAATAGGTTTAGCAGTGTGATGGTACTCGTGATGTGATAGCTGACTTTAGGTGGTTTTTGGGTTTGGTTTTGTTTTGTTTTTTTGTTTTGTTTTTGTTTTTGTTTTCCCCCTTCTTGTTCCTGTGGTTAAGGAGAGGTTTAGGGGAGGGGGGTTAGATTTAATGCATGTATCAGTTTCTATAATAAACTGCATGTGGATAGCTTTTCACATTTTGCATAGAGTTGTGAAATGCTGTAATTTAAGTAGGAAAATTCATAAAAGGGCAATAAACAATCTTAACATCATTCCGTGAATAGCCTGGGTACTCTTGCCCTGGTTTTAGGCTGCATGTAACCTAACCTCTACCAATAAATGTATTTTAATTAAAATGAATCGAAATGAAATTTGGACGAAAACCCAGAATACAAATCTCAAAGAATAACTTAAGGCTGTTTACTGGCTCAGTTTGGACATGCTTTATCTGAAATCATTCTCCACATTTGCAATGTTAAGGAACATATTGCAAGAGTGTAGAAGTTAGCTCTACAAGTAAGTAATTTTTGGTGTAGTACAAAAATATAAAATGGAAACGATGATTAATTTTTCAATTTCTCTCTGCAGATATCTAATCATTGTACCCATGGACCGCCAAAGGCTTCCATTAAAGATTTAAAATGCAAGAGGAAGGTAGAATCCAAAAGATGGGATTTGGGATTAAATAATGTAAAATAACTGCAGGGCAATAGTGAAGTGAGAGCTATTGGCACAATAAGAGATTCTTTCAGACTTTTTTTTTTTTAAATCCACTCAAAGTATCGACACCTCCTTACACGCAATGTCCTAGGTGTGGTATTAATTGAATTATTTATAACACCCGATTACATTATGAAAACATGTTTTTGTTTTAGCTCACACCAATTAACAGTCACAGCAACAATCGCAAGAGCTCTGTGCAAATTCACATGAATGTTCTCTGTGCTTTAAATATCATCCTCTTTATTAAAGGATTCTGCCTGCTGTGTTCCACGAAATATACGTTGCTTCCTCCTTGAGGATTTTTAGTTTGAGATGGGGAAATGCAGTGTTGGGGGGGGTCACCCATGGATGGACAGCGTGGTTTTCTTCAAATCGAGGGAACTTTTGTAATCCTGGAAGAAGGGGACATTGCCGCCTCAGTATATAAAAGCTGTCAGTAAGGTCCAGCCGGGCTTCTCTGAGCCCCGCTCTACTGTCTTTATCACTTTGCTCAGTTCCACATAATAACATCTTCATCGGAGATTGCTGTGGCACAGGGGAACTGCATTTGTTGATCAAATTTGGCTGGATAACACTGTGATCTCGTATCCTGAAGTGTGGAGATGTGCCTGGAATATGTAAGTGCAGAGGCGGCCCCTTGATTGATTGATTCTGCCTGTCACAGAACAAGATAACCGGATCAGTAAATACTCTGTGCACTTCAACATCATCTCCACAATCAAAAGTGAGGGCATCATGGGGCTGGAAAACACTGGGTCAGGATGGGAATGCACACATTTCAGAGTGATCACTGGGAATAGAGAGAGAGAGAGACGCACACGTACACACATTCGCACGCAAACGCACAAAAAATTCTTTGTGTGTGGTTTCTTAGAAGGGAACTGTGTTAAAAAAAAAAAGAGCATTTCTGTATGTTTAGAATGCTTCCTGGTTATAAAAGTCGAGTTTATTTTGCAGCTGTCATCTTAGAGGTGTACAACATTTATCATAAAACGTTGTTATTCGAGTTTTGTTTACAGAAGAGATTGAGAATGCAGATTAGGGAAGCGGAGCTGGATAAGAGGTCACTAGTGGTCTCAAGCACAAAAGGAGCTTGCACCCAAGATTTGCTCCTATTAAAATAAACTTTTTGTTTAAACAGATGGGCCAAACACATGTAAACAAGTTGTTTAAACTTTTACTAAATTCCCAGGGAGTGCCTTTCAAAATTAGCATGGGTTGCCAAATTTGTTTAATTGCACAGGGTTCAAGAAAAGTTTAAAGAACGCAACTGTGCGGGTCTGTGGGGGATGGGGCGATCACACATGTCACCAGGTGGCTTACGTGATTCATGGTGCCTTGATGCCCGCTCCCCCCCCCCCCCCAGCACTTGTCACTCTGTCTCTTGCGTGCTTGTCTTACCCTCCTGTAAAACTCGAAGTTTCTTGAAGGCAAGGGCTGCCTTTGATTCTGGTGTCTGTGCCCTCCGGGACCCGGAAGACTGCCCTCCGCACACTAGGGACCACGTGGCAGTGAGGCGAGTGAAGGAGGAACTGAGTGTTGGCCTCTCTTTCTAAAGGTTTTTCAAATGAATACTTCTGGGATTTTAAGACTCTCTGGACTGCAGGGAGTGTCCTAACTTAGAGTCCTCCTTTCGGGGAACTTAATCCTGTAAGTCAAGCAAGCCGAGTGGTCTGTTGTCCCGGATTTTCATGCTGTTCCGTGAGAGACTGGCATGGGTTGCTCAAACAGGGTGTCTCTGCTCCCAGCCCCACACAGTTCCTTGAAGACAATGCTGCTTCTCACTCCATACCTAGAAAATGCATATTGTCGTGAGCAGGTCCCCCAGGCCAGGGACTGAGGGCACCTTGGTGCCCACCAGAGACTGTGCAAGTGGCTCAGGACTTCCTGTGTGGCCTGCTGGTTGTCTCACATGCCTGAGGTGGGTGATGTGTAGACGCTCTAGCCAAGCTGCTTTTGGTTTTTGTTTATTTTTTCTTTCCTATTTTGTTTGGCTAGAATCAATATGTCCCCTCTTCCTCTGCCAGAGTTTACCCCTCTGGAGCACACGGCACGTGAACGGCAAGGTGGGCGTAAGAACCTGTCACGAAGTCAGGAAGCTTCTGTGTCTGAAGAAATTTCTCCCAAGGAGGGTGTACACCAGTTCCATCAATAGAGATTTTTGTATAGTTAAAACAGTCCTTATACTTAAGAGAAAAAAATGACCACTTTTGACATGTCTGGTTAGTCTTCTGTGACTTAGTTTTTTTTTGTTTTTTTTTTTTTTAAATGATTAAAAAGGTCTTTTGGCAGAATTGGCCTCCTTTCTTAATTTTTTGACTATTAAAGAAGGCTTTAATTGAGTTTAATGTTCTCGAAACAAAAAAAATTTGTGAGGTGCTGATGATTTTAGAAAAGTCATTCTGGGAAACAGGTTTCGATTTTTTTCACACAAAAAAGAGTGGTGCTCCCTTTGAATTTGGTGAAAGCTATTCCTAGTAACGTTTTATAAAATGATTTTCTTTTCAGGGTGTGTTTTATTTCCTTTCCATCTCTTTCAGGAAAGAGAAAGTGTTTTATTGGATATTTTTGTTTCAGTCCTTGTTTCCATTATTTTTGCCAGAATTCATGGGAGTTCACTTTCCGTTTAAATGCCTGAAATATTCCTTGAAGAATCTGCATTTTGGGACAGCTAGGAAAAAGGCTATGTAAATTGGTTTAAGGAAGAAAAACAGTTGTTACCCTAATCATCTCAACCACTTACTTTTTCCTTTACTTTATAATTTTGGAAGCAAATAATTTCAAGTGTAATGGGCCAGGGTGGGTGAGGGGCATGAATTTGAAGTTCAAAGGCAGTTTGGTGTTTGTTTTAAGATGAAGCGTATCTGAGTTTTCAAGTGAAGGGAGAAAGTAAGCTGTACTCAGAGAAAGAAAGGGGCAGTAGATCTGTTAGCAGGAAACACAGAACAGGTCTCTAAAAAAGTACGTCCGCTCTCGCAAAGGAGTCTTGGCCAAAAGATTTTGATGACAGCGATTTCCCAGTTTGTGAATAGACTTTCTATATAAAGTGGGTTAGTCTTTGGAGATGGGTATTAGGTAGCTTCTGGTCTAGTAGCATGCGCCGTTTCTAGCAAAGTGTGGTTTTTTCCTGCTCTGGAGTCCACTACCCTTCCACCGTTTAAACCCAGCTCTCTCCGTTTGGGATACGTCCCTACGTATTTCTAGCCCCAGCCTATGTGCTTCTTCACTTTGGGGCTGGGCTGAGGGGCTGGGATTTAGCTCTCTTCCGTGCAGAGTTCTACAGACTCCTGTTTGGGCGGGGGGCAGGCATTCGGCCCTTGATCCCCCCCCACCCCCAGTCTCCATGGTGAAGGGGAGAGAGCTCGCGCTCGCTCCTGTCCGTGGGTTGCTTTCTAACATTTCTGTTGTCTTGGGAGAAAATTTGAGAAACTGATCAAAAACGGGCAAGTGCATGGCTTCTCCGAAAATTCTGTGGCCTCACGCCGTGGGACTTGTTTGCTTTGGCCTCTGCAGCAAGACTGACATATTTATGTAGAAAGCTCATATTTAGTATTTAGCTTGGAATTTTACACATCGGAATGATAAACTGAACAGACGCAAGATTTTGCTGGTGGTGGTGCTTTCCCCTGCCTCTCCTGAAATGTGAGGAAACAGAGAAGAGACACGTTTGAACACGGTCACCCCTTGTTCGGCCCCCAGAATCCGTAAATAGATTCCTGGGCAATGCTGTGGAGACTGGGCACGAGGCGGCTCCCACGTTTGCTATGCAGGAGAGTTCATAAAAATTTTCATTGCTGGAGGGAAGCTTATATACAGTAGTCCGTGTGTCCCGTGTTTCAACCACCTGAGTCCCAGCCAAAAAAGCAATTGTCTACTCCATATTTCAACAGATGCTGAGGGGCACAGGGGTGACTAGAATTCACGGCAATAAAAGCCCGCTCTCCGAGTTCCCTTGAAGGAACTGAACTCATAAAATGTTTGCTGCCGACCTAGTTGTCCAGTTCTTTGAAGTATTTAACATTAATTTAGCCTGCAAATCATTGGCACCTCAGTTTTTCACTGAAGTACCCAGGATCTGTTAAAGACATACCGTGGGTGTGCCTGGAAAAAAAAGACTCTGGAAGCAGTCTACTAATTTAACTGCTATCCATGGACATTGTTTTTGCGAAGGCCAATATTATATACATTCAGAGTTCTCTAACCCGGAAACTGTTTCTTCTCAGTTTCTGTTTGCTTGTGTGTAAGAGTATAGAGAACACAATGAGGTGGGCTACCCCCCCCTCCCTTTTTAAACTTGTTTCTGTTGCATCGATAGGTTTTCTAACGTGCTGGCGGTGCTTGGGAGGGTGATGGCAGTGTGAACTAGAGTGATAAACACTACCAGGAAGATTTTACCAAGTGTGAAAAATAAAATCGGAGGGATCCACCCTTAAACCGAAGTATCCTATAGCTAGAATATTAGTAGACAAGGTCTCCTACCTCGTTCATCTAATTAATTAGCAAGTGTAGGGGAGGGGGACACTGTATTCTCCAGGAAGCTTTTTAGGTCCTTTGCCATCTATTGTTAAGTAGCAGTGGGTGGCTTAGGAAATACTTATTTCCTGAGCTTCCAAAACAGCTCTATGCTCTCCTCTCACTCCCCCCTGCCCTGTTGCTTCCAAACTTTACAATGACCTTTTCACAACACTCAAAAGGGACCTCCAAGAGGAAGGGAATTTAGAAGCTAATGGATCAGGTAAAACTCGCAGGTGCCTAGAATGCATGGCCCTTCAATTTCTGTCCGACAGTTTAGGGGTGACTCTTCTGTCTAAAGTAGTTCCTACATGTACACATCATCATCTCAGCCTCCCCATTTGGATTTGATGGAACATGTTTCATTAGCTGAAATTAGCTTAGATGGATTTGCTTGTAATTCGACTTTTGCCTCTGAGCGTCTATTTCAGCGAGATGAGGACCCTGTCGTGTGCTCTGCTTTGCCTCCAGCACTCGGCACGCGCTAGGAACTCAGGAGATAGCAAGGTAGAGTGGACATTTCTTCCCCAAATCTCAGCTGTCTTAATGTTAGACATCTTAAAGCTTCTGCTTCTTCCTTCAGTTAGACTAGACCTTTTGAAAGGATCGCATTGATAATGCCTATTTTGAAAGAGATGTAAAAACAAAGGCTGTGGGAAGCAGTGGTTAATTAGAATTCCAAGCTAGTATTTCGTTACATCTGTCCTACTATTTTGGCCAGGTTTCAGTTAGCTAAGTATCTCTTATACCCTGTAATTTAGAATACAGTTTCAGCTTTCCAAATAATGGCTTGCTAATGGTAAATGTTGTTTAACTTTCTAATTCAGGGGAGCTACCTGTTCAGCAGAATTTTAAAAATTGTAAGTGATGATTGAAACCAGGTTAAAAAGCACTGAAGGTACATTTGACTGCATGTTTGGTGTCTATTTGGATGGGCCGGTGGCTCTTGTTACTCATTTTGAATCTGAACGTAAACTGCAGGCAGGGGTTTTTCTAAATTGGTCCAGAACCAAAACTTACCTTTACTTAGCAGGCTTTCCCCATCTGCGTGAATAATGCACCATTTTTACCTGAAACGTTGACTCTGTTTTCGTCCAGTGCTTTCAGTGATAGGCCCTCCTAACTGGAGATTGTTGCCTCGTGTATTCTACTTGTCCCCACTGTTGTTTTTGGTTGTTTTTTTTCTCCCTCAGACGTAATTCTGACCACTCTATTTTCCTGTTTCCTGTTTCCTGCTAAATTCTGTAGTATTCCTTAGCTGGGTATGGGCGGGAATGTGAGAGATGGAGAATGACCACACGTTGTTCTTCGCCACTCCCTTTTTTCTGGAGCTTGAGCCTGTGTCCCCGCCCACGCAGACTTTGGGCAGCCCATTTGCTGCCCAAGGTCCTAGAACGCAGCAGAAGGTCCATCAGCCCGTTCCAGGATTGGCAGCTTTCTCCTTAGTTCTCCTGGCACACACTGGCCATGCAGGGAAGTTGAGCCTTGACTTCTGGGCGGTGGGAGGTTGCATTTGGGATGGGGAGATACACACACAGGGAAAAGAACAGAGACACCCCCATCTTGGAGGGCCACAGGATTCCCACGGAATGCAGTTGCAGGATTGACCCCCAGCTAAAGAAGAACCACCCAGCTGAGCCTAGCCAATCCCTAGAATTTTAGAAAAAAATTGTTCTTACAGGCCTCCTGTAGGGCCGTTTGTTACAAAGCAATGGAGAACAGAAACAGGAGCCTTGAAACTCAAGTCTCAGTTTCCTCTTCCATTCTTACTGTACATCTTCTTAGACCTTTCTAAAATGTCAGCCATGTTTGACCCTTCAGTCCACAAAATGATCTGTTTTGCTTTGCTTCTGCTCTGTCTTCTCCATGGATGGTCTTTGGGCCCTATGCTTCTGTCCTTGCCAGAGTCCTTCAGGTTAATTGGCTCCCTCTCTAGTCTCTCCCAAGGCCCTCGTGACCCATTACGTGTAACCTCTCTACGACCTCTCCATTTCAAGCTGCACTGCTGTGGGGGTTGCTCAAGGCATTGACTGTTGGCTACTGGGGCACGTAACCTCAGTGTGGGCCTTAGTTGCCACATCTGTAAAATTTTCAGCTGACTTCCCAAGTGTTGTTCAGCCTTTAGTATCATAGAACAGAGATACCCAGCAGAATGTTCTATGGAGATGAAAATGTTCATTCATCTGTGCGGTCCTGTGCAGTAGCCACTAATCAGTGTGCCACCCGAGCCTTTGAAATGAGGTTAACACACTGGAGGAGCAGATTTTTTAATTTACTGAATCTTAATGAGTTGAGATTGAAATAGCCACATGTGGCTAGCAGCTACCATTTGGAGCAGTAGGGTTCTAGAATTTTGTAGAATCCAGGGAGAAATACCCATTTTCACTTAATGCCAACAGGGGTTTAGCACTTGATTTTCCATCAGACCTTGCTTGTTGGTATTACTTACAAGAATTACAGATACAGAAGACTCAGTCGCTGAATAAGTCCCCAGCTTCTGACCTCCTCCTTAAATCATACTTGGCTTTTTGAATCCTCACCTGTGCCTAGAACCAGGGCTGAGCCCACTTTTCTCAAGGAGCGTAAATCATCCCCTACTTTTGATCACAGCCCGAGCAGAGACCAGCAGCCTGGTGTGGAGTGGCAATTTTTTACAAAACCCCAATAGGCCCAGCTTGCCGGGGGGAGGGGGGCGGTCCATGGCAGTGTCAATTGAAAACCAGCCGGGTGGCACGCACAGTGCAATGTAGTGGGAACGGAGCTGCCTTCGGCCCTTTGGATGATTGGGGACACAGCAGCGATATTGTGAAATTACCTTTTTTATTGGTTCTTGAGCCTTTTGCCGTAAATGCCTCTTCTTGAAGGAAGTGAAGAGAATCCCCGAGTTCAGCTTAAGCTTAGGACATGCACACAGCAGCTCTACATTCATTCTGTCATTTAGCAGAATTGGGACCTGAGGGGGCCTCTCGTGTCTGGCCTAATTTTTCTTCTAAGCATAACTATGTTAATTGGGGCTTCTTTTCTCTTGCTGATGTTTACCATCATTTTTAAAAAATCAAGTGAAAAGTGGCATCCTTTTTATTACATTATAAAACAATGTCATTAGTAAACCCTCCTTGGATGAGACCTTGCTAGATCCTGGGTTTTTTTGTTTGTTTGTTGTTTTGTTTTTTTACTCCCCACCCTGCAGGGTAGGAGATGGAATATTGGTAAAGCCTTTTTCCAATTTATGAACCAAAAGTTGAAATATCATAGAAAGGATGACTGAAGTTCACTTCGTCTCAGCATCACCTCACTGTGCCTAAAAAGGGCTATTTATAATCAAGGAGAATGGGCTGTTTGTATATAAAGCTCTCCAAGGCAAGGAATGTCCGTCAGCGTGATGCAGTCCAATCAAGACCTCACTTCTGTGGTTCCCAGAATTCACTTGCCCACTCTTCACCTGCTGCCCTTTGAGACTGTAGTCCTCTGTAGTCCTGTGTGCTTTATAAAGATCACTTGTTGACGTCTCCTTGGTAAAATCCTGTCATATACTTGAAGACAGTTACTAAGTCACCCTGCAGGCTTTTCCTTTTCAGGCTAAACCATCCCAACCCTTGTAACCTTTTTTTCAGAGATTCCACTCTCCTTCCTCTTCATCATCTTTGTCTTTCTCTGGATTCTCTCCAACCTTTAAGTTTTCTGAAAATATGGATCAGAAAAGACATCCTTCATACGTCTCTTGAGTTTCTGCAGACAATTGTGATGCATCCGGTAGACTTTTTTTTTTTTTTAAAGATTTATTTATTTTAGAGAGAAAGAGAGCAATGCACACAGGTTGGGTGGGGGCAGAGGAAGAGGGAGAGAAAATCTCAAGCAAGACTCCCTGCTGAGCGCAGAGCCTGACTGTGGACTCGATCTCATGAGATCACTGCCTGAGCCGAAACCAAAAGTCGGACGCTTAACCGACTGTACCACCCAGGCGCCCTGCATCCAGTAGACTTCTAAAAAAAATTTTTAAGTAGTCTTCAACTATTTGTTTCCACATTCAAGCCCACCTTTTGTGACTCAACATGTTAGGATTTGTGATGACCATTTACATCTTTGGGGTATGGTCTGTGGGCTGAAAGAGAAATCCAGAGGTCAGATGACTTAACTTTCAGTCCTGTGTTTACTTTGGGGACCCTTCTTATATTCTCTTATATTATTCATTTTTAACTTTATTTGAGATATAAACAATACCTAACATTATATCAGTTTCAGGTGGAAAACACGATACAGTATTTGTATGTGTTGCAAAATGATCACCAGGGTAGGTAGGTCTAGTTAGCATGTAACACCATGCATAGCTGCACAGTTTTTTCCTTGTGATGAGAACTCCTAGCAACTTCGCACCACACAATACAGTATTAGCAATAGTCACTGTGCTGTACAGTTACATCCACGGGACTTCCATATTTTATAACTGAAAGTTTGTACCTGTTAACTGCCTTTGCCCATTGCACTTACCCCTAAACCCCGACCTCTGGCAACCAACCACCTCTTCTCCATATTTATGAGATATTTTTGTTTTGTTTTTGGGTTTCTCTTTGCCTTGCACTATTCATATATTATCTTATGGAAGGACTATTTCTCCATTGCCTGCACTGCGTATGAATAGCTGTGGCTCGGAGTATGTGTGGTGGGGGGCAGTGAAAGGAGCACGTGTGCTGATTACCTAGCTGACGGAGCCCCCCGGGGCCCTGTCACCCCCCCCCCCCAAGTGTGTGGTGTCTGCAGTGTGCAGCCACACCTTACCGTGAGTGCCTCACGGTAAGGAGAGGGAGTAGTTCCAAGGACCTCCAGACTCACCTGAACTCCCCGTTCACTCTCTGCTACTCTCTCTCCTTTGTTTCCAGCAAGCTCAGGCCCCGCACTCACCACTGTTGTTTGTGTATGTTTTACCTGATTCTCTCTTTCCCACTTTTTCATTTTTTTGTCTTGCCCACTTTTGAATGGAAGCTTCGTGAGGACAGGAGCTTTTATGCCTTTGTCACCCCCCTCTGCAAAATGAGCTTGCAGGTGGCAGTGAACTCTTGGTGGAAGGCAGGAGTGAAAGAACGACTTGATATGGAAGATTTACACTGTTATCTTAATAACACTACTGGTTCTCTCTGTGACACTAGGCAATACACTGAACATTGCTGGCAGCCATTTCTTCTCCTGTTTAATGAATCGCTTAAAGGCATTTGTCCAGGAGGTTCCGTAAGTCTTCTCAGCTCTGCTCCTTAACTGCTGTATTCAGATTCAATGATTCAAACTCACTTCTACCTTCTTGGGTTACAGGTGAGTGGAATGGGTAATATTTCTATTTGTATTTCAAGTCACCCATTTCAGGGATGAACTTTTACATGCTGCCTTATCTTTTTAATATTTTGGGAGGATTTTGTACCTGGACCCAGAGGACTCTGTTTTAAAAGGCACTCAAAATTTAGGGCATTCAGAATTTCCAAGTCCTTTCTGTGTTAGGCTATTTCCTATCCCCATCTTCTCTCCATCCTTCTCGGCTCTGTGATCCAACACTCCAAAACTTGCTTGAAAATCTGTACTTAACTTAGCCTACTTTCTAACATTGTTCTGGGTGGTCTATAGCAAAGTTCAGATCCACACGTGAAGCCACTGGGTCTAATGAATCAAAGATGGTGTCCTCTCCTTTGTCCCGCAGCAGCTCTGGAGAGAGACACCCACCTGCTTGTTTGTGCTTTCCCTGTCCCACCCTGAACCGGACAGTCTTTTTTTTTTTTTTTTTCTAGATCTTAATGCTGGATTTTCCCTCTTCATCTGATGAGCAAGATGTCCACTGGTTCCCCTGCTTTTCGGTCTGGATTGACCAGTACCTCTCCCTGGCCCAGCTTGGTCAGCAAGGCCACTCATTGCCCAGATGTGCTGACCTGAGCAGCCCAGGAGGCCCACCTTCCTTGCTGTGTAGAGAAGCATGTCAGATTCATACGGATTCTGCCTTCTCCCTCGCCCGTTTCATAAATTCTGGATGTTAAACTAACCTGTAAGCACTAAAATCAAATTTCTTTGAATGGTATTAAATTACCAGTTATGCTTTGGCCTCTGCTCATTACATAAGAGCTTATCCTGCATTTTCCACTCCACCATGACAAGACCAAATTCCCAGCCACTCCCTGAAGACGCCATGCCTTTGCACACGCTGGTCTCGTTCCCCAAATACCCATCCCTTCTTTCCTTCCTTTTTTCTTGTTCTTTTTGTCCAGGCTCAGTCCAGTTCTCCTGTTCCTAAAAAGCCGTTCCATTTTCGTCCCCTCAGTGTGCCTCTTCACGAAAGCATAGACCCCACTGGGCGGTGATGGTGATGGGTATTCTGCCCTCGGGCATTTGAGGTTGGCAACAGTGTCTTTCCCTTTCTGCGCCTGCTCGGTGCTGGGTGCTGAATAGTTGTTGAGCGAATGAAGGGAGAGAGGGATGGAGAAAGGGAAGGAAGGAGACCTGTTCCTCGCTTCCGGTCTAGAAAAGCAGGATCCCTAGGTTATGCCTTCAGCCCTCTCTTGAAGACATCTCTTTTCCTGGAGCTGGTTCCCTTTTCCCTTTGGCTGTTTTGCTCTCAGTGGTCACTCAGTCGTTCAGCAATCCTCCCAATTCCTCTTGTAATTAAATGCTCATCTCTGGCCCGTGTCCATCCTGCAGGAGAGATTGCTGTCTGCCAGGGGATCAGTGAGCACCCCAACCGAGCCAAGCCTCACCAAAGACACTCACAGCCAAGCTATTTTTATTTAGCAAATAAGGGCTTATTTTTGTTGATTGTCCACAAGCACAGGGGGAAAAAAATCATCCATTTCGTTTGTGGTTACCTGCACCGCAGGGCTAGCCTATCTTCTTGGCTTCTTTTTCTCATGTGGCGTTCTCCCTGACTTCAAGAACGGACCCTTGGATGGAATTTTGCAGGCTACACCGCCCGGAGCAAGCCTGAATGTTCATTCTGCATTAGAGATGAGGATATCATTGAGTCTTTGTGGCTAAGAATGTGAGTGTTAGATGGTCGCTGAGAAAGGAAGGCAGATGGCCCGAGTCCTCCGCAGATCCCAGGTCTGCCAGGTAAAAAAAAAGCAGAGGTTAGACGTCAGGTGGCACAAAAGATTTTGTTTGGGGGTGTCTAACATGAGCTGTTATGGTCAATTTCTGCTAGCACGATTGCGGCCGGCATGGTCTCGCCCCCAGTCCCATGTGCCTGTGGAGCCCTTGGAAAATGACTGGTGTGAACTGAGATGCTCTGTAAGTGGAAAATACACAACAGAGTTTAAAGACTTAGTATTCTTCATATCTTAGCAATGTGGAATATCTCATTGAACCTTCTGTGTAGATTTCATGTGGAAGTGAGTGTATTTTAGAAATATGGGTTAAGTCTAATGCATTTAACATAAATTGTGCCCATTTCACTTAACTTTTTTTTTTTTTTTAAAGTGTGGCTACTAGAAAATTTAAAACTAGCTATGTGGCTTGCATGATATGTCTCTTAGCTTTAAACTGGAAGTGTCGTTGTCAGATTGTGGTTCAGCATGAACCCGAGCGTCGCTTACTTTATGTGCATTTCCAGGGGTATGTCCTTTTTATACCATGGGTGGTCTTTGAGAGTACACGTCACGATAAGGACACCGACTTTGGACCGACGCAAACCTGAATTTCATTCCCAACTCTGTTTCTGGCCGGTGTACCAGCACCATGAACTCTCTCAGTCTCGGGTTCCTTACCTGTATGGAGCGAATAACAGCCACCTGAACGTCCTGTGGTTAGGCGTGGGGTCATGCAGTAACTTTTCTAGTGATATTAGGAGGCATTTTGTTTGAAGAATTGCGTAATGGCATTTTTGCGCAAGTTAACAAATTAAAAATCTCTGTTTTGAAATTTTGTTGCAAACAAACAAAACCCCCCAAACCCCCCCCACTCCTTGGCGTATGTTACGGTACGTCTGCCTGCTCCTCGTAATGGAATTGTGGTCGCCAGGGTTCCCCGGGAGTTACAGGCCAGCCAGCGCACTTTGCAGGAGGCGTCTCAGCGGATCTTCAGAACAACCCCAGAAGGGACCGCCTCTGGCCTCTTACCGTCTCCATCTGATAGCTGCTGCTCCGGGGCACAGGGAGGGGAGCTGCCTTGCCCAAGGTCACACAGCTCGTGGGTGGTCAACTAGGCATTGAGCCCAAGTGGTCTGACTGTGGAGCTACGTGTTTTGTCTCTCTTCATGACTGTCCACCAGTGAATAGAGAAGGGAACAAAAGAACCAGGAGCGAATGAGTGCTCACGGCAAACATGCCTTTCCTGAGCTCGCGTTCGCATGATTTTTAGCGTAGACCTGAGGTATTTTCCCTCTGCATGGGTTTCCTAGTTGTACAGGGGACTTAAACATATCCTGGCCTTAGAGCTTTCCTCAAAGATTGCCTCGATTCCCAGGCCCATTACAGTACGAATCAGGCTCAGGCAATTCCAAGCGAGAATTATACGGGGAAAAAAAGAGCAGCGCACACTATCTGGACCCTGACAGATGTGTTGTTTCTTGAGAGCCTTGTCTCATTGGTACATAGTTACTATCATATTTAGTGCACTGTTTTCGATATGCATATAGTAGGAGCTCAATAAATGTTACTTATTGATGTTTATGGCAGTGCTTCTGGAAACACATTTAGAAAGGAAAGCGTGCACTGTGTTAAAACTGTGATCATTTCGTTAAACTGTCTGACTTGTGATGGGGATTTGTGCTCTCATCCTGTATGATTGTCTCTTAGAATAATGACCTTTGGCTGGAGTTGAGCTTTGAGTGGTTTACTTCTCTGACGCTGAAATCCTCCTCTTTACTTTGACCCAACACACCCACACCCCCCAGACAATGCCTGGTCCTTCCATGATCCATGGTGTGGATCTTCCCTTATCGTTCCACGTTTAACCAAGAGGGTTAAAAGACGTCGGTGGTTTGGTTTTGTTTTGTTTCCCACTAAGACACTAACACCTAGATGGGCTGGGGATGATGGTGGGGTCCTCTGTGATCAAAGTTCACCACCTCCAAACTCATGTGGAAAGTTGAAATGCGCTTACATGCTTGGTTGAGACGGAGTTCGATTCATTAGGAGGAAATATTTGCCGACTTGGAGAACTCCCTGGAGAATATGCAGTTCAAGGTAAAGTTTTGGATTGACGGGAGCTAGAAGAAAGCTTTGCGGTGGCAGCCCTCCGCTAACTCTTAGCTCCCTCTCTGTGCACCGGTCCCCCCACGCCCCCGTGTTCCCTCCTCTGAGCTGTGGTCTGTAGTGGCCTAAGGGAGCTGGGCGGGCTGGGATACACAGGTGTGCGGGAGGCGCCTTCAGCTTAATGCACCCCAATTGGATTGCCACGTACGCCTTTGTGCCTTTAACAGGTTGTTAAACAGAAAGCAGGATGTGCTTATCGTGACCGTGACAACAGCTGTAAACACTCAGTCACAAAGTTCAGCTTTCTGGGTTCAGGTGGGCCTCCGCCTGGTGGGTGGTTACTTGGGAAGCCAACAGTGTGCATGGGTGGGGGAGGGGCGGAAAGAATGAGCCGGAGGCTCTGTAAGTACCTCAGAACAGGAAGAAAGCTCAGTGCCTTTCCTCCCCACCCTTCTTGTCCAGATAGTTCAACTGAGGCCCAGGGAGCAGGAATATGTATTTAAATAATAACAAAAGCTAACATCTGCGACCATCAGTAATATTCCAAGCACTTGGTTCAATACATGCTGTGTATTATTTAATGTCTAAGACAGCTCTTTGAGGTAGGGACTGGTATCCTACCTGTTCTTCAGATGGGGAAACAGAGTCTCAGAGAACTAAGTCACTTCCAGAAGGCTGTGGAACTGGGCAGTTCCAGAGCCGGGTTTGGGAATGGGTTGGTCTCTCAGAGCTCCCGCTGGGCCCCATCACACACTGGGGCCTCCTCAACAAAGCACGCTGGGCACTTCTCAGCCTGCCTCTTGTGGAACGCAGTTGTATACCATGAGACTATTTTGTGTGTGGGGTGTGTGTGGTGTGTGTGTTTTCTATTGCTGTGTCACAAAATACCATGAACTTTCTACCTTAAAACACACATTTCTCTTCTCACACTTTCTATGGCATCATTAGGATCTGGCATCTTAAGAACTTGCCTTCCCTGGGTCCTCTGCTCAGGGCTCAGAGCCTCGAAAGTCAGTAATGAAGGTATCAGCAGGTTCTGATCTCCTGGGAGGCTTGAAGTCCTCTTGTGAGCTCACGAGTTCTCCGGAATTCACAGACTAAAGTGCGTTGCAGTTGAAGGACTGAGGTCTTGAGCTTTTAAGGACCACCTAGTGTTCCCCGCCTTCTGGTTTCCTCCACAGATGGCAGCCTGCTTCTTCAAGGCCAAAAGAAGAGTGACTTTGTCCACAGTGAGAGCCCCAGTCCTCCTTTTAAAAGGCTCACCTGGTTAGGCCAGGCCCACCACAGGATATCTCTTTTGATTAACTCCTAGTTAACTGATGAGGAACATTAATTACATCTGCAGGATCGTTTTTGCCATGGCGTGACATTCCATCATCTCCACAGGTCCTGTTCATACTCACAGGGAGGGCCTAGTGGAAGGATATATGGGGTCATCTTAGTGTTCTGGAGACCATAGACACTGTAGCTGACGCCTGTTCTTCAGCTTCCTGGAGGGGGAAGGGAGCAGGAGAAAGAACTAGGTGAACTCTGGGATTGCGGTGGTGCAAGGATTGTGGGCAGAACAAGAGATAATAATGAAGCAATATTTCCGGGGGCCTAGGCTCTGCAGCCGCATTATCAGAACCTGCCTGCCCCTTCTGTTTCCTAGGCATGGGATCGTAAAGAGGCTATTTAGCCACTCTGTGCCTCAGTTTCCCCATTAGTAAGCTGCAGTTAATGCTAGTCCCTTGCATTTCATGATGACAAATGAAAATAATTAGGATTAGGTAGAGCTTGGTGTATGGTGAGTGCTCGTCAAAGGCCGCTCGTTAGTGTTGAGGTCTCCTATTTGAAGGACACAGGGAGACAGAAACAGGAGTATAGAATTCGTTTGTTTCCATGGGGTTGGTGGAAGTGTGTGCCTTCGAGGCAGCATGTGGGTGAATTCATACCACGAGGGCAGCACGGTAGACAAAAGCATGCATGATGGCATGACTTACTGGGAAGCAAAATGCCAGCCTGCAGAAAGACAGCGTGATCCACTAGAAAGAATATCTGGGAGTTTCGGGGACCTACTCTAGGACTGCGTTTGCCAATAGTTCTCTTCTTGGTTATCTCCCAGGTCAGTGGGCCTCAAGCTTCTTGTCTATAAAAGAAGCCAGTGGGAAAAGGTGGGTCCTTGGACTGTCAGGCCGTCTAGGGTGCCTGCTGGTTCGGAGTGTCGTCATTCTCCTGAACGGCTTGCTGTGCAAGGCGTGACCCAAATAATTAACCCTATTTCATGAGCTCTGTGTGAAACAAAAAGACCTTATAGACACATACACCCTATTGGAAATTAAGTGAAGGAATTTCATTTTGCCCACTGTTGGATAGGACTTTGGTCTTTCTGTACGGTGCAGAGATGGTTGTATCCCTGCCCTTGTGATTTTCCTTCCTGTGTTCTTCTTCCCAAGCGGGAATTTTTATGGCCCCCTTAATATACATGTGAGCGGGGACAAACTCAGTGGCCTTTGGGGCTTGGGGTTGGTGGGCGGAGATGAGCAGAAATGCGACCCTCCTTGTCCTGTTTCCCACACTCACAGATCCTCCCTCGGCCCAACCTTGTTCCCACCTTGAACTAGGCAGCCTTCCTGAGATGTTAGGAGTCTCCATGCATATGTGTATGCTGCCCTTTAATTTCTATGGGTTAGAGTCCGGGTCTTGACAAAAGAAAGTCAGTCAAATACAGCAGTAACAACAGCCACTTATGGCTTGTTCTTTGCAAGGGCTGGGATATATTACTTAATCTCCCAACAGATTGGCACCCTAAGTCGTCATATTCACGTGGCACTTGAGACCGAGACTGGAGTAAGTTACGTAAGTTGCCCGTACGCAGTGACAAGTGGCTGAGCAGAGATGTGAAACCACATGTACTATGTGCCAACGTCTGTGCCCTTAGCGAGCAGGGTACACAGCTGGAACGTTGTCGTTTTAAACCATGGTGTTCCCTCTTGACCTCCGTCATGCCTTCGTTTTCTCTCTCCAGCTCCCAAATAGTTAAGAATCCAGGGTAACTCCCAAAAGCTGATGTTGAAAAGACGGAAGCGGTACACCTAGCTTCAGAGGGCAAATATCCCGGCATACACAGAAAGAGATAAAAAAGGCCACATCAGAGTCAATAACGCCATGCCAGGTTCTCGACGCTGAGCCAGAAGAAAACTACATTCAAAAGATACTTCTGATGTGCTCGTGGTACAGTCATAACTAGAAAATGTACATGTGACAGTTCTTCATTTGAGTGTGAACTTATTAAAGTACAGTGCTTTTTTAACAAAGAGGGGAAACTATAAGAATAACTAGTAATGGTCTTTGTAGAGAATGTAAAAAGATGTCAGAAATTTGTGCTTTGGGAAGTGAGAGAATGTACTTATAGTTAAGGATTAATTTTCAGTCACAGATCACAAAGGTCTCGATGAGTAAGATCAGTATCGAGTTTCGGGGTTGTTGTATTTTTTTTCGTCTTCCTACAGACTGTCTGAAACTTATCTCAAGTATCATGGTAAAAAGAGAAGTGGCGGGTAGACACAAAAATGTAATAGATATATTTTAGGGATAGAATATGAACTGCCTTTCTAAATGCATATCAGAAGGAGAATTTATTCCAGTTGAGTAGGTTTAATGATATAACTTTACCATATTAAATCATAATTGCTCTTTAAAAGAAAGTAGAGATGTGTGCATTGCCCCGGCCGGGCTGTCCCCCTCCATCCAAACAGTGGCCTCCCTGGTACTTGTTGATTTCACCCTTCTTACACATGCACAGACACACACACACACACACACACACGCAAGTACACAGCAGAACCCATTTGTAGCTTTCCTTTGGAAATCTGCGTTGGGGCAGGTAGGAAGGAGGGAAAAATAGTCTGAGACATCAGAGAGTCCACATCCAAGCAGTTGCCATGGCTTTGGCAAAACTGTTTCCTGTTATTAGGCTGCCAAGTTAAAGTTTATGAAAAGATGACACCTCCGACTATCTGGAACCAAATTCTTTTTTAAAAATTCAATCACGTGTTCAAGATGATTGGGATAGCTACACTACTTAGGGACTAGATAACTTCCAGTGTTGTGGATCTTGGTAACCATTTAGTAGATACTAATGATTGCTTTTGTAGTTAAGTGATTTCCAGTCCTATCGCATTCCCTTCTTCCCCCTTCAAAGAAAGGGTCCGGGAGGGGGGCCTGGAACAGGGAACTGATAATATATTTGGATAAAAACAGACTTGGAGTCTCAGTAATAATAGTTTTAATAGGACCTGGCTTTATATCATGAAATTATTCGATGGAGGCCTGTTTTATCTGTGAATTTATCACCTGTACTCAGAGTATGAACTTAGATGTCTTTATTTGCATTATTATTTTTTTCAAGTAAACTCTGTGCCCAATGTGGGGCTCAGATTCACGACCCTGAGATCAAGAGTCACACAGTCTACTGACTGAGCCAACCAGGTGCCCCTTCCACGTCTTTTTTATTTTACTTTATTTTTAAAGATTTTATTTATTTATTTATTTATTTATTTATTTGAGAGAGTGGGGAAGGGATCAGAAGGAGAAGGACAGGCTGACTCCACTCAGAGCCCGACGTGGGGCTCGATTCCATGACCCCAAAGTCATGACCTGAGTCGAAAACAAGAGTCAGACACTTAACCGACTGAGCCCCCCCAGGCAGCCCTCATGTCTTTATTTTAAAAGCAGGCAAAATGATACTCAGCCTGTCCGGCCGAAGCAAGATGTAATGCAGTTTTTTTAAAAAACACTTTTATTATCTTTTAAAAATGTAATGCCTAATACATAAAAAAGAATATATTGTATTTCATTGCGTCTCTTAGACCTTTATTTTATATACCAAGAGTAAAGTGAAAATGCAGCCACGTCCACGAATCCATAATGCTTTCTTCTCTCATCTCTTTTACGAGGGCATCCCAGCATTGGAGATGTTAAAATAAAAACAACAACAGTGTACCTTAGGAACCGTTAAGTACGGTACACAGCATACTTAGTAAGTTATAAAACAAAACGTAATGAGCATTTACGAACATCCTCAGACCCAATCACTCCAAGAACTGGCCCATGAGCTACAATCCGTACTCCCCACCCCGCCCCATAGCCTGCACAGGCGGGCGGTCCTCCTGAATTGGGGGTTCATTATTGCTTTGCCTTTTAAACATATTTCAGTTCTCCTTCCTATTAAACTCTGAATTTTGGAAGGTAGAGGCCGAGGCCGTTTATGTTATCCACCACGGTTGTCTTCAGAGCTTGACAAGGAGCCTGGCCCAGGAAGTTTTGGTGAACACTTATTGACAAACTGTGTAAGCAGACTTGTCGGAGGCACATCCAGATTGTCTCTCCCCTTTCAAGGTGTGGTTTAAATATCATTTCCTCTGGGAAATCTCTGACAGCCTGAACTGGAAATGATCTTGCCTCCCTTTTGAACTCTCTCAGGGGCTTATCTCTATCCCCGTACTGTGGGCATAACCCCCTTCTCCTTTCAGGGATGGCCGTTTACACACCCCAGTCTTCCTGTTACACTGGCCATAGCAGATTCCCTAAGAGCGAGGTTAACAACCTTTAAAAAAAAAAGTATTTAAGAGGGGCGCCTGGGTGGCTCAGTCAGTTGGGTGGCTGACTCTTGGTTTCAGCTCGCGTCATGGTCTCAGGGTCGTGGGGCTGGGCCCGGAGTTGGGCGCTGCTTTCCGCTTGGTGGGATTCAGCTTGGGATTCTCTCCCTCCCTCCCCCTCTGCCCCTGCCTCCTGCACGTGTGTGTGTGTGCGTGTGCACGTGCACACACTTTCTCTCTCATAAATGAATCATTTTTAAAAAGTATTTAAGACACATCTGTATTTTATTTTGCATTATTTCCCTAGTTTTCAGTTGGATTTACTTATTCCCTTATTGATTTATAAGAGCTTCTTATGCACTATAAAAATTAGATATTTTTCTTAGGTTGATGATATTCAAATATTTACCTAGTAGTTCAGTGAAATTTTGAATTTGCTCTACTCTTTCAGCCATCTTCAATTTTTATTTATCTTTTATTTATCTTCAGTTTTATTTATCAGTTATTTCTTTATAGTTCTTGAGCTTTTTGCTTTTATACTCAGATAATGCATTTCTACCTCTGAGATAACAACATTTTGGTTTTTCCTTTTTAAAATATTTTTTAAAAGATTTTATTTATTTATTTGACAGACAGAAATTACAAGTAGGCAGAGAGGCAGGCAGAGAGAAAGAGAGGGAAACAGGCTCCCTGCTGAGCAGAGAGCCCGATGTGGGGCTCGATCCCAGGACCCAGGGATCATGACCCGAGCCGAAGGCAGAGGCTTCAACCCACTGAGCCACCCAAGTGCCCCTAAAATATTTTTTAAAATAAATGCAGATAAGGCTGAGATCTTAAAGGAACCTTCCTACTTTGGCACAATCATTTATTCCTCCCTGTGTTAACCAACACATTTATTTAGCTTCTGTGGTACACAAAGGTGAAGAAGACTAGAAAACGTTCCTGTGAAGTGCCAGGAAAAGCCAGCTACCTGAGGTGCATTTCCAAGAGATCCCTCCAGCTGATCTGAGAGAAGAGATTTCTGGGGGCAAGAAGGGAAGCGAAGAGAGAGAAAAACCATGCCTGCTTGGAGTCGACCCAGAATTTGGTTAGCCGATCCAAGGCTCAAATTTCCAAGTTAGAGCTTGGAAAGAGACTTCTCCAAATTAGAAGTAGAGCCCGTTTGCTGCTGCTGAAATGCTGGAGAATTCAGGCTTCCAGATTAAATGCTAGTTTGAATCTAGAGCAGAGAGGGACTTTGTGTGAGGACCGTTCAAAGGAAAGCTGGACTGGTGGCAGCCTTGCTCGCTTGGCACCAGCAAGTAGAGCCGTGCTCACTGGTGATGGATGGCTTCACATTGTTCCCACACAGCACTGTGAGGTGGGGGTGGCGGGTGGCACGGCCCCTGGGGAGCTCAGAGAAGTCTCTGGGCTTTTCTTGCACTTTGTCTTCCCCTTAGTATTCCAGCCAAGGTGTTAACTCTGTTCAAGCCATCTTTCTGCCTAGAAATCTCACTGTTGTTACGTATGCTCTTGTTCACACTGCTAGTGTTTATATTTTTTTGCATTTTAAACTCAAAAGCGCCTGAGTTTTCAGTGAAAATGAGACAAGTAGAGTAGTTTGCAAAGCACGGTAAAGGTATTTTTTAAGGACTAAAAGAATATGACTACATGCAGGTTATTCTTATAAGCCTCCCTTTCTCAAAAGTCCATGAATATATTCTTTTTTTTGTTGTTCTATTCATGCTTTATTTTTTTTGCTCTTTATTTTATAAATGATTCTTCCCCTTGACTCTCCAATCTCAGGAGACAACAGTATTTCTCTTGAAAATGCAGAGGGTGAGTCTACCCCACATGTGTGTTTTCCAAGTGTTGGTTTTCCAAGACATCCTCATGAAAAGGACTAGTATTGCCAAGTCATTTTTTAATATAAGGAGGTCCATGTTTGGGCATTGAAATTAATTTCCCTTATCTCGCCATACAAATAGCCACCATGGCTTCTTTGATTTATTACCTGGGATGGTTCAGCGGCACTAAAAACAGGACGGGAAGAGCTCACCTTTACGTGGCATCATTAGTCACCGTATTAAAAGCATTGCCCCAAATGGACTGCTTCACACAAGCTCCTGCCCGTGCCATGAGAACCCTTATTCTCGTCCTGTGTGCTCCAGACATTGGGCCCATCCACGGCCTCCAGTTCTTAATTTCTTAGTAAATTACCCCCACCCAAAAGCCTTCCTGTGTTTCCTCCCAGACATAGTGTAATGGAACTTTCTAAATTGCACATATAATCCCTGATTGAAGACCAAGTACCAGCTAGGAGAAAATGCATTAAAATCACACCTCCATCCGAGGACTTGTACATAGAATATGCAAAGAATTCTCAAAACTCTACAACAACAACAGCAAAAATTTAAACGGACAAAGGGCAAACAGAAATTTCACCAAAAAAGATACACAGAAGGCATGAAAAATTGTTCAGCATCCTTAGAATGTGGTGAGATGTAAATTCTAACCACCTGTTAACAGTGGCTAAAATAGAAAACTGCTGATAATACCAAGTGCTGACAAGGATGTGGAACAAACTAGCATGCTTTGCCAATGGAATGCAAGATGGGCTAGCCATCTGAAAAACAGCTGGGTCAGCTTTTTAAAAAATACACGCACACGCACACATGCACACATGCACATACAATATGCACGGTTTCTATGTGACCCAGCACTCACACTCCTGGGCATTCATCCTAGGGAAAAGAAGACATATGTTTATAGAAAAACCTCATCGGGCCGTTCATAGAAGCTTTATCTACAGGAGCCCCTCGCTGAGGTTTTCCTCAGTGTTTTCCAGCAGCTGAATGGCAGTAGGATATCTCTGCACCATAGACTAAGAATCCGTAACAGCAAGCGGGGAACTACGGATGTACCCAGCGGCTTGGAATAATCGCTGAGATATTCTTTTGCATAAAAGAAGCCAGTCTCAAAGGTTACATACTAGACGGTTTCATTTGTATGGCATTCTTGAAAACCTAGAACTGCAATGACGGAGAATAGATCCATGTTTGCCAGGAGTTAGGGATGGAGGAAGAAGGTCTGACTAGGATGGGAAAGTGCAGGGGAGTTTGGGGGTCATGGAGCTGCTCCATACCCTGATCATGATGGTGGCTATGTGAATTTATAGGTGTGTTAAAATTCACAGTACTGCATGCCCTCCATATCTGAAAAGTCAATTTTACTGTGCGGTAGATTTAAAAAATGATCATAATTAACCTAAGTCCAACTTCTGCACAAGATCTACTAATCACAGCTTCTCCCTTGTGGTTCGCCCCGCTCCTTCTTGGCATTTTGGCCCCTCCTGTGGGGTCACGTTTGTGTTTCTACCTGTAGGCATGCTCGTTTCTCTGCCCAGAACCCACTCCACACCCCCCTACACACTTTTCTGTGCACCACCCCCCGACTGACAGGCATCCTTGCTTCTCAGGTGTTGGGACATTGGCACCTGCCCTAGGTCAGCTGTCTCTGCACCCCAGCTGTGGACATCGGCAGCCCCTCCCTGGTGCTCTTGGCACTAACTTGGATGTCTGCTTCCTGATCGGCCTGGCACCCTCCGTGGTCCTAAGGTCAGGGAGAGCTGACTTCACCACTCACTTCCCAGCCCTGCGAGAAAGGCCATGAGTTCAGTAAGTGAACCAGTGAGGGGAAGAAGGAAGTGTGTGCACTGGGCTTGGAGTCAGCCTTTGTTTTGTTGTACCGTTGCCTTCTTTTCCTGGCTGCTCCTGTCTCTGACCCCCTCGCTGAAATTCCTTACCTCCCCTTGCCCTTGCAGCAGGGGGATCCTCTTTTCTGGCTTCCCCAAAACTGCTTGTTAAAAAGCAATAAATCACAATTTTAAAGTCCTTTATAGTCTTTTTTTCCTTTGAGCAAACATAGAATTATGCGGCAAAATCATGACTGTGGAGGGGTTTTCTTGCTTTTTCTTGTGAGATTAGATGGGTTTTATAGTGTACCATGAAAAGTCATTAGTGGTAAAGACCTTATTATGGATACATTTTTACATATTTACTGAGCCCCGTCTTCCAAATTCTTCCAAATTCCCTTGGGGGAGAAAACAGACTTTCTGGGGGGAAAAAAAAAATCAACTTCTATTCTGAAATCCATAGCAATAGTAATAGTAATAATAATAATAATAGCTCTTATATGGGGCTTACTGAAGGCCAGACTCTGTCTTAGAAGCACTTTCTGCGGGGGTGCCTGGGTGGCACAGTTGGTTAAGCATCTGACTCTTGGTCCTGGTGCAGGTCGTGACCTCAGGGTCATGAGATCGAGCCCTGCGTGGGGTCTGTACTCCACACAGCATCAATATGAGATTTCTTTCTGCCCTTCCAGCCCATTCTCTGTCCCTCTCTCAAATAAATAAATAAATAAATAAATATATAGATATACACACACATATATATATATATATATATATTTTTTTTTTTTTTAGCAGCACTCTCTGTGTATAATTTGCTTCCCACAAAGTCACTAAGAGATGGTGCTGTTGTTACTTCTACTTCATAGCTGAGAAAACAGCAGCATGCTTAGATCAAGGTCAGGAGTGGAGTTAGGATTTGAACCCAGGCCGTCTGTCTCCATCTTCCAAATGGCTGTGGATCGGGAGCCATGGTTCTTCTCCTCACCGGGCACACACACTGACCTTTTTGCGCCTCTCTCCAGGAGGGCACCACATCCTCTGCCTGGAGGGCTGTGAAGCTTGAGGGTGGTTAGGGTCCACCTTTGCTTTGCTAGCCCAGGATGATCCCGTATTTGTGTCTTGATCAGCGTTCTCACAGATGAAGGGAGTACTGGAAAAAGGGAAGCTGAGAATGAAGAATCCGCATGGCCCAGCAAAGAAGCAGTACAAACCAACCTCAGATGGTGTTCTAGGACTTCCAGAGTGTTTGTGCCCGTGTGTTCTCCCGAGCTGCCCCCCACCCTCACGAATGCCCAGGGCTTTCAACTCCTCTTTACAGGTGAGGAAGGTGAGACCAGGGATGGCCGAGTGGCCCTGTACGAGTTCACCATGTCGGTCCCCATGAGGCCAGAAGGCGCGCTGCTCCATATTTCCATTCCCTTCACCTCTGGCGCCCTTCCAGGAGCTTCTTCCACAAGCTTTAGACACAGGTGACAGGATTCCATCTCTTTCCCACATGTATTAGTTTTCTGTTTTTGCAGAACAAATGGCCATAAACTTAGCAGCTTAGAGTGCCCCTTTTTCAGCTCCCAGTCCCGTGGGTCCCAAGTCCAGCCACAGAGCTGCTGGCTTCTCTGCTCAGAGTTCTAGAAGGGTCGGGCGGTAGAAGGTGTTACCTGGACAGAGTTCTTGTCTGGAGATGCTTGGGGAATAATCAGCTTGTAGGCTCAGTCGGGTTGTTGGTAGAATGTGGTTCATTGTGGTTGTAGGACTAAGGTCCCCATTTCCTTGCTAGCTGTCAACCAGTGGCCACTCTGGGCTTCTCGAGGCTGCCCATATTTCTTGCCAGGTGGCCTTCTCTCCCTGATGCCAGCAGTGGTACATCAGAAATTTCTTGTGCTTGGAAAGGCTGACTTTCTCTCTGACTGCTAAATGCTAGTATAAACTCCCAAATATAAACCCCCTTTGATTTTTTTTAAGGCCTGTTTAGATTATCTCCCTATCCTAAGATCAGCTGATTTGGAACCTTAATTACAGCTGCAAAACCCCGCAAATCAACGTCTTGACCACTGATGGGTCAACTATCTGGGACAAAGGGTAGGAATGTAGGAGATCATCTTAGCGTTCTGCCCACCACCGGTGCACTGCAACATTGAAGAAGGTAAAGACAGAGACGGGGCCGCATCGAAGATATTTATTTTTCTGTCGAAACCACATGAACTCCTTTATGTGTTTAGAGTTTTTTGCCACCACAATGCATTTTATATTCCAGGCCATTGGATCGAAAGCATATTTGCAATCTGCATACATCTTCTGCCTTAAAAGGATTGAAAAAGAAAAAGAATCTTTTTCAAAAGGCCTGAAGAGACCGTTGTTATTGGAACAGCACAGTTGTATAAAAGCAGCTACTTTGAAGTTCATCTTTTAGCATCTTGTTTCTACCTGTAATTTTTCAGCCCCCGTGGTCCATCTCCTTGAGCTTCTCGCTCTCTTGCTTGGCTGGTTGATTCCTTCTCAGCTTGGGTGTCTCATCTTAAATATCAGCTCTTCATGGACAATCTCAATGGTCTTATCTAGAGTAGACTAGAAAAGACAAGGACATGAAGTTCTTTCATTAAAGATTCCTCAGTGGTGGCTTTCTATTTCTGGATCTGTGGGTTGTCGGCACCTTATCTCTAATTCCTATGCAACTGTAAGCCTTGGGAAGGGGCACCATCCCAAGGTGCTCATGCATCAAAAGTTGTGTTTATTTGATGTGTCAGTAGAAGGTATGGTCTGGTACTTGTGCAAAGGTAACTTTAACGTTCATATGGAAAGGTTGCTAGAGTCATGAACCCAAGTTAATCATGAGATCACTGGTACCGCATTTATTGTTTGAGAAGCACCTGACTACAGATCACAAAGCTCTTGAAAGGAAGAGAGCCAAATGGTAGAGCCAAAGAAGACCAATTCCCATATGCTCCTTTGAAATACGCAGTGCCACTGGGCAGGAGGTGAGTGACGAGTCTCTAGGTCATGGCCGTCTGATGTGTAGATCATGGCTGCCTACAAATTTTTATTGCCCCAAGATAGGAGCCTTTTTGTTCCCAGCCCTCCTCTGAACGCCTTCTCTCTCTGACTTCTCCTCGGCTTCACCTTCACCTCCAAGCTGTCGTACCCCCACTTTAGAAGGTGTTTCTCCTTGGGCAGGTTAGTCAACCTCTCTGACCTTGTCTTCCTCCTCTGTGGAATGGGTATGGTCACTCCCAGCTTGCAAGGTCGTTGGAAGTGTAGAAGGGCAGTGAATGCCCGTCCCTGCTACACACTGAGACGGACCAGTGCTATTTCCCTTATTATTGGACTCTATCGCAGCCCTGCAGATCTGATGTGGAATTGAAATGCTCATCCGAACAACCATTGGTTTTTGGAAGTTATACAAAAAGGTTACGGTAGATTACAGGATCGCCACCAGTAATATTCTACTTAATTGAGTTTTATCATCATTGCACTAAATAAAGACTACCCAGTTTCAAATCAGTAGGTTGCAGTAAATGCTTTCACATTTCAACTATCCAGAGCACGGTTTTATCTCTCTCTCTCTCTCTCTTTTTTTTTTTCCCCCCTTTTTCTTTTTCTTTCCTGATGATTCAGAAGGTACTTCAGAGCCTTGTGGTGTCTCTGGGTTTTCATTTTGAACTCCAGTTAGCATTTTATTATAGCTGTTGAGAAGTGTTGGTTGCTCATGTTCTAGAAAGCAACTTCTGCCTGTTCACCTTGTTCCATTCCTTGATGCCCAATATAAAAACCATTCCTTTCCATAAACACAGAACCCCCCCTTCCCCTTCCCCAGTTGCTGGCCTTCTCAGTGGTGAGGACTGCCCTGCACTGGTTTGTGCTGGGAAGTCCAGTCCCATCCCTGGAGCCAAGAACAACCGTCAGTGGGCTTCGAGGAGCTCATTTGCCATAAAGTGCCGTAAGTTGCTCATAATCGGTCAAGCTGTTATCACATTTCCGACGAGACCATTTTAGAGGGCAACAAGGCCAGAGTAGACCAATTTACATATCTTTTACCTCTGTCGCTGGAAAAGGACATAGTGGCCGCATTCTCAAGGCAGGTTAACTAGTCACAGTGAATGTGGTAAGGGAGAAATTGAGGCGGCTTCCGTTGTATTTATTACGGGGGTGGTCTCTACCCTCAGAGCTGCGTTCCGATCTTTGCATCTGTTTTGCCTGCCTTTCCTTCCCTGAGTGTAATTTGGGGAAGTCGACGCATTGCATGACCCGAGCATTAGAAGACGGTATTTCTGAATTAATTCCTGCAGTGTAGGTCCAGAACACACACGTCCAGGAGACCCTGTCCCTGATCAGCTGGGAGAGTTTGGACAGCGGGCGCAGTATCTCTGCCTACGTCCCGAGTGTCTTCTCCTGTAAAATGGGGCTATTTGCTTCCTATCAGAGGCTTGGGATAAGGGAAGGACATGTCCTGTAGATGCGAAAAAGAATTCTCGACACCATGCACATGTTTTCGGTTTTATTTTAACTCAGATCAGTATGCAAAATCAAGATGCTGCCGTTGCCAAAGTTGTTGGCACCGTTCGTCATATTTCTAGGTGAAGTACGTGAAAGTGATTATAGGTAATAAATATCTTTTTTTTTTTTTAACTTATTGCAGAGGCAGTTTTTCCACTGTTAATGAGGGCAATTTGACTTGGTTGAAGGATTGCAGTTCTTAAGAATTAATGCAGTAATCCAATTCAAAGATTTAAAGAGATCTAAGATTTTTCACAGGTCGCGTGCTAGTGAATGTGCTCCTATCACATAGCAGCTAATGGACTTGAACGCCAGTCTGTCATTTACTCTGTTCGCTCACGGCACAGCAGCTTTGCCCTTGGTAGTGAGTCTACTTTCCAAGCATTGCAGGTTATTTAGAAGTGTGGTATATTTGTAACACTTTTGAGAGATAGGATCCTATTTCCCACAGCCCCTAATTACTATGAAAACTGGGGTTATCTTTCTTAATTACACGTTTGAATCCTAATCTGCTAAGGTCTGAGGAGTATCAGGCTCACAGGAGCTGCCTTCTCACATTTTTCTCTTTCTTTCTTTCTTTTTTTTTTTTAAGGAGGGCTTTTTCTTTTTTTAATGTATTTTTAAAAACTAATTCACGTATCATTGTATTCATACATATAGGTTAATTCACGTGAATACAAAGGTTATGTGCCTGGTATTCATAACTTTCCATTTTTGATAATGATGTATTATTAACAGCTAACAATATTTTGTAAAGCCTTATTTGTAAAGGATGTTGGAAATGCTCTTATTTCCCGATCCCATTATGTTCCTAAATATTAAAAATCCCATTTTGAAGCAATTAGAAGCATTCACTTTGCCTTCCACGTGTGTTCTGCAGACAGCGTCACCATACTGTGCACACAGGAACCTTTGTTCCTTAATTAGAAAAAGGACTAGAGCTCATTAATTGTGGTTCCAAGTGGTATCTGCTCGAACACGGAGGCAGCAATACATGGAGAGGAGAGACCCAGCCTAAGTTTGGAGGCTCTGGGCAGTTCTCTGTACTGTGGAAAGGTAAACAAACAGCAAAGGGTCCTTGTAGGGCTGTCCCCACACCCTGGGCTGTCCTTGAGGCCCGGCTGTCTGCTCATCACTTTTAAAGCCAAAGAGATTTCTGTTTTCACAGAAGGAGGGAAGGGGAGATGGCGACAACTTGTATAGAAATGTAGACCATTGCCTCTGTCGAAAGCCTATCATCTGAAGACAAAAACAGGTCAGGAATCTCTTGGGCTTTTTTGATAAGTGAGTGGACCCCATCTAGATGCATTTAGATGTTATTGAAAGTGAGTGGATTGCTGGCAGACATGATAGAAGACAGATCGGTTTTATAGGCCGATTTTCACTGCTGGCTGGAAACGCGGACCTTCGGAGAGGAATCGGGGAGAGTTTTGAAAGCTGAAACTCCCAAACAGAATTGGCAAAGCCTTAGACCCACATCAGTCATCAACAAAGAGCCCTAATTTCCACAACAAGAACGGGCATTTCTCCAGCCTCCCGGAAACTTCCTGCATCTAAATGTTCCCAGAACGTCTCAGTCAGGCAAATGGTGGACTCCTCTCCTCCGGTCAAGGTGGAGGTTCCAGAGGCAGGGAAGCGAGCAATTTTAGCAGAGCGTCCCAGACCACATGGGAGGTGTCTTCTTGTGGCTTGTCTGGACTTGCGAGGGGAATGCCGAAATAAAGGTTGGGAGGGATAAAGCAAAATGTCAGTTTGAAAGCCAGAGAATGGAAAGTAGAGCAGTTAATCTGAGGGTCAGTTTGCTCTTCTTTGGGAAGGTTCTGCTCCGTGAGATCCACTCTCTGGAAGACAGAAGACACAGGAGCCACTAGGCAGGGCTGTGGTCCTCTCCTGCCACACCTGTCAACTCCTTCGTCCTTCTCTCTTTCTCCTTCCGTCCCTGCCACAGGATAAATTGCCCTATCCCACTAATGCTAACGGAAGATGTTATTAACAAAAGGTAGCAGAGATCTGGGAAGGGGAGGCATGGCTCCCTTTCCCCTGTGCTGGTCATCAGTGGTATGGGTCAGAACAGGTGAACGTGGAAACAAGTATTTTTCCCTAAAATGTTCTGCTGTTTAAAGAGACGTATCTAGCGAGCAATACACACACACACACACACACATATATATATATGTATATATATATATAATTTTTTTCTTTCCCCCACCAGTAATTTTTTCATGTTGTATTTCTCAGAGAAAGAAAAAAAAAATAGATTTTAAAATGTAAAAACCTGTTCTTCAATTGAGTATGCAAAAATCTCATTGCAGTATTTATTCCAAACCTGCTCTCATAATGTTCAGTCAAGGAGAAAACAGCAAAAAACAGTTGTTGATGGACTTAGCACAGAACTGGATTAAATAAGCATTAGTCTACTGAAGCTGATTACAGGAATATGAAAATGCAGTATCTTAATGGTACATATTTTTATGTGGCAGCTCAGTTGCCTTTCATTTTGCAGCTAATATGTCTATTCTTATGAGTCATTTACTTCTTTAATTACCTTTTGCAGGCAAGGCACCATGGTATATTAATGTGAATGATTTTTACTGCCAGTTTATCATACAATGCCCCAGAAGTTGAAAGGCGTAATTGACTTGGAAGAACAGCTCATGAAGGAAACAATATTTAGTTGACAGCTTTCCTTGTACTCTCTGTTGACGTTTATGAGTTTACACTATGCTAAAGGAGTAATAAACACAATTTTCTTTCAATAACAGGAAAGGGTAGCTTCTAAAATACATTTGTGGAAAGCACATTTGTTCATTTCTTGAATAATATGAAAATAACACATTCCTAGTGATAAGACCTCTCCGATTGCCAATTGAATTAAACCTTTGAAGGTGCATTTATAACCTGTCTCGGAGCATTAGGAGATATTAGGGTTCATGTGATTGCATCAATTTAATGAATATTTAAATTATATACAGATTTGGATAAATCATATTTAAATCTAGGTGTTAGAGTGAGACTTCTGGGTCCTGTCCTCCCAATTTCCAGAGGGAGGGAAGACAGGAAGGGAGCTCGAGAATTGTCTGGAGGGAGATTTTCTTTCTCCAAAGGGAGGGGAAGTCTGACAGTGTATTTTGGGAAAATCAAAAAGAAGGCGCAGTCAGTACAACTCCTTATAAGGAATGGGCTTCGAACAGTTAAAATCAAGACCAAGGAGGGTCTCTGCTCTTCTGGGCTCCGGACTGGCACGTTGAGTTGCCTTGGGCGTTTAGCAAGTGCCCTTTTGTTTTACCCATCACTTCCAAGGTCCCCTGGGCCGCCCTGGCTCACTGGCTCTGGGCAGACCCTGGTTTGGCACATCGGTTTAGAGGGAGTTAAACTTTTCACAGTTTTCTGGATTGTTTGCACTTCAGTCCTGTGCAGCATAATGAAAGTTTTCTAGCCATCTGTTGTTAAGCTGGCGGTGAGCAAGGCCAGTATATCCAAACAAAGTTCTGGCCTGCCGTAAACTGAACCTGTCAGTCTAGCATAGCTTTGCTGACCCCTCCGAGGAATAGGGCAGCCCTTGGTACCAGGCACTCGCTGCATAGAGCTTTCAAAGGGGAAGTATTTTGGGGGTGGGGATGGGGGCCTGTTTACTTTTCCCTTGGTGTTCCTCTCCCTGGCTCGGACTAGTTTATACTTAATCTTTATGTGGATAAATGGACACTCGCTCCCTCCACCCCCTTCTCGGAGCAAGAGGCATTACTTCTTAATAGGGGATTATAAATTTTAGGACAAGGCACAAGTGTCCATAAAAGCCTGCGAGGTGGCTGGGATTGGAAAGGGTGTGCTGCGCAGTTACTTTTGTTAAATTGTTTTGTCTTTCCATGTTTGGGGACAAATAGTCCAGGCACTGCAAGTTCCTGTATTTATTACTTACCTTATATAACTAAAAGCATTCCATAGCTTTAAAGGGACTTTTTTTTTTGCCCTTTTTCTTCTGCACTTTGTGTTTTACCTTCAGAAGTTAATCCACAGCAGAACTTAGCTGAGCCGCCGCCATTCGACAGTGCTCCCAGCTGTCGGTGGTGTTGCCCGCTTCTCTGTGCTCATGTGCAAGGTGCATCTATTGCTTTTAATTGCCTAGCCTAAACATAAAATAATTTCATTGTTTCGTGGTTTTTTTCTGTAGTAAATGTTTAATTTCTGTTTTCTCCTTAGCAGTGTTCACTTGACTCCATAGGAGTCTATATGTTCAAATTCTTGATACTTATATATGCATGTATATGTGTGTGAGCATATATGTGCACACCTACATATATTACATAAAAACGTGTGTGTATGTATATATATGTGTGTGTGTGTGTATCTCAACACCTGTCTAGGCCTGCCTCTAACCCTCGTTGGTTTCCTTTTAATGACACCTTGTAGGTGCTGTTGTATTTTTTCTTGGTCTTGCTGCAGTATATTTCCTATTAAGAGGGGACTCTGGGGAGCCATTGTCAAACCTCTGTATCCATCTCAATTCATTAAAATATCCAGGGAGAATGGCCGCTGTCATTGAATAACTATGTCAGCCACTCCCATGGCTGCCTTAGCCCCTAGATGAGAAGCAGACCACAGTCCCACGCAGTAACAAAGGAAAAAGGCCCCGAAAGGATGCACATTTGTCTTAAGCACCAACATGAAGGGGTGTGGGTTCCACTTTAACTGCCATCATGGAATCTACAAGGGTCAGGAGTTCCGTACATGGTGGGGAGAGGGTGCAGAAGCAGCAAAAGAATAAACAAGGAGATACAAGGCTTCCCCTTTAAGGGACAGGGAGTATGGCAGTAGTGGAAAAATATCCAAATTAAAATTTAAATGAGTGCACTTACTTGGAAATACCATACAGTCATAATCTGTTTGTAAGGTGACTGACATATAAAGTGCTTTTTGTTTTAAGGTAAAAAAAAAATGTATTGGGGGTAGAGTTTCGGGTGTAAATGTCAGGTGCAACGTAACATGGACTCACTGCAAGAGTCAAGCAAATAACCTTGGCATTTAGGACACTGCCTCTTAGAACATGAAATTGTATTTTGTTGTATGTCTTTTTTTTTTTTTTTTTTAAGGAGGACTACATTAAGGGGTCACCTATTAGCTGTGTTTTTGCTGTCTTAAACTCAGCCCTTCTGTCTATTAAAATCAAACCACTGTGTAAACATTCCAGTGTTGTTCTTGGTCTCTACAATGGCCACGGGGATCAGGTTTCACCTGCCTGCACATCTTCAAGCAATTAGAGCAATTAGCGTGAAGCCATTTCACATTCAAGGATTCAAGGTCTATGGTGACATTCAAGTCCAGAAGTCTGAAAGGGAGAGAGGAAGTGTCCTGGAGCATGGCTACTATTCCATGGCCCTGAGCAGACAATTTCTCTTTTAAAAATGGGAGCTCTTTAATGATATTATTATGAGGTTTTTAAATGACATATCAAAAGTTGTTTATATATAAAAAAAAGCCCCAACCGTCACTTAATTATACTAATGAAGGTCTTTATACATGGCAGATCTTTAAAAAAGACCTTCAGCGTCCCTAGGAAGTGGAGGGTAGCCCCTTGCCCCGCTGCAGTAGTGACAGTGCTGTTTGCAGTGGAAGAATGTCTTTGAGTGTAGAAGGGCACGGAATTAGCATTCTCTTTCTTTCATGGTAGACCTCCCTGTTTTGGGTAAAGGTCATATCTACAGCAACATGGGATACTTAGGAGATGTGGGGGAGTGGGTATTAGGCCCCCCCCCTTTTTTTTTTTTTTAAGGTTAGGGAGGAAAAGTAGCGACTTTAAGACATGGGCCTAGGGCAGTTTAAAGACCAATAATCAACTTTATTTAGCAAACCAACTCTGTAGGCATGAGAGAAGGTAACTTTTAAGAACAGCCTTAGAATCCAGGAGGGCTTTTGTGTTGTTTTGTTTTGTTTGCTTGTTCCTGTGTTTTACATTTGCGACTAAGTTATGCAGGCATCTTGTTTGCATGAGGCCCACCCTTAAACTGATTACATCCTTTTAAATAGGTTAGTACATTTTTAAAATCTACATTGTACAGTTGATTTATTATGCGAAAGGCAGGGAGGGACATTTAAAAAAAAATCCTAGGGTGCTGCAGAAGATCTGGCTCTGTAGTCCCAGAAGGTTGTGCAGAATCTGGAGGAACCGCAGGCTAAGTCTCCGAAGGTAGAATTCTATTTCCCTTTAACCTGGTGCTGCCCATTCACACCGTGTTTGTTAACAAACAGCTCTGGGGACAGACTTGGTGGGAGAGTTACCTTTTCTTTATATGCACTGACTTTGATTCAAATAAGAGGCTTATTTTTAAAAGAAAAAAATTGCGTGCCTCCAAGAAAGATCTTGCGGCAATTCCTTTATGGAACTGTGCTAGTGGGCTTCAGAGCTACCAGGTGTTGAGCACTTCTCTGTCTGTAGGACGGAGTGCATCTGTCTATTTTTGTGACCGAGGCTGGAGCGTTCGTGCTCATTCGGTGACTAGCCATGTCAGGGAGCTAGAGCCCTTAGAGCTCTCCAGCCCCATCTCGAACTACTTAGAGCCCTTCTGTGGAGAGCCGCTCTTCCTGACCGCCCACTTGCATGGCGGCCAGGCTATGTGTCTTTTGAAACTGCATTGCAGTTTCAAATGCAGATGCAGAGTAAAATGCAGCCTGCTGGACCCTGAGCAAGGTAAGGGTCTGCCTTTCTCCCCTGCCTTTCGGAAATCGATTGCTAGAAAACCATTTGCAGCGTTTATAACTGGACCAGCTGAGTTAGACAGCAACATCTGAACTGGATACTCCACCCCTCCTAAAAGTGGGGAGGCAGGCATGGAAGCGCTGTGGGGCTCAGAAGGGAGGTGAGGCAGTAAACCAGATCTTTCCCATTTTTTTTTTTCTCCTAGCCTAGTCCTCTATTTCTATGATCTGCCTTTTGAACTGTTTTTGTGGCTGATCAGTTCCACCTAATATGTCTCTTGATTTCTGCTATTGTAATACTCAGGCGACATGCTGTTCTCTTCATTTTTATAAGCTTTAGATGCTTCTGCCTGTCATATTCTGGCGGTTTATCTTCAGCGTCTGGATTTGCTTTCAGACTTGAATGTCTATCAAGCTGCCGTTGCTTTGAATGTGAGATCAAAAGAAGATGAATTCCAGTAAAAAATTTCCTTCCATGAAGAAAAGATTGGGGCCTGTGTAAACATCCCACTGACAGTTCCCAATGAGTTATTTTAGCCGAGTATTAGCACCTGGATGACAGACAGTCCAGCATTCCATGCTAAATAACAAATCAGTTGCTTCCGTGGCAGAAGAACATTGCCACAACAGCAATACATTTTCAGAAGGAATTCTTTTCTTCCTCCTTCCCTTCCCCCTGCTTCTTTTTTTATTGAATATGGCTGTTCAGCCCCTCGTCTTATTTTTCAAGCTGACTTGTTCTGCCTTTAGCAGTTTACTTTTCTTTACAGCGTTTGTCAAGTTACCCGGGTGACGGAAGACAGGACTTTGATAATTAGTTTGGGGCGGGTTAAGGAGTGTTCGAGTAGACAAGCGAGGCATCCGGAGATAAACAGGTAGTTTGGTTGATTGCAGAGAAAGAAAATGGAAAGGAAAAGCAGCAAAAGCAAGATCAAGGGCATATCCCGGGAATGTGGGACGATATGTTCTTTAAAAATACATGTGACAAATTCCTCTAAAGTCTGCAGAATCTGGATTTTCTTTCTTTCTTCCCTGTTTTTTTTTTTTGAAAAGCATCCTGCCTATGTAAATGTCACCACAAAAATATCTCAAGAGCAGGTTTCCCAAAACCCTGTCGGTGTGTATTTGTCTGCGAGAATGAGCCATTTGGCGAGGGCTTGGTCTGGCCAGGGCACACTTCTGATGCTGTGTCGCTGCTTGCAGACCTGGAGTGATTCAGAGACGGGTCGCATTAATAGATTTCTTTAAGTGCTAAATACAACTTTGAAAATTACCTGCGAGCTCCAACTGATCTTTCAACTTTGAAAGTGAAGAATTACTTGAGGAATTCTTGTGGTTTCCTTGTCATTTAGTGAGAGCCCAGCCAGCTACTGTGGAGGCAAGTGTCCCTGAGGTTGCCTACAAAGGGCAATGTTCCAGTGTGTTTTCTCCTCGAGTGTGCTTCAGCCGCACAGCACTTCCTGTTTATTCAAACATCTTTTTTACCACTCGGCAACCCCCGCTTCACAGAAACAGCCAGAACCCATCTACAGCAAGAAGACGGAAATCCAAAGGCAGACAGTGCGAGCTCTCTCCATCAAACTCTTCATTTTCTCTGTAAGTGTCCAGAGAAAAAAAAAAAAAGGAACATTTTTGCGGGGTTAAACTTTTAAACTAGGGATCCGCTCCTGCGCAGATGATCTCTGAAGGGCAAAATAAGATGATCCAACTTGTTTACTGCTTTCTCTCCACCGCCCCCACCCCCCCTCCTCTCTCCATCACAGGCGGTTTCCTTTTTAGAGATTTGAGAAGACCGGTTGGTTCTAACTCCTTGTTAATTCACTCTTGCTTTCAGAGGGGTCTTGGGATATGAGCCGCGAAGTAGGCAGCCGAGGGTCCTCGGGACAGTTTTATAAGCTTGAATGTAGTTTAGAACCCTCTCTGCTTATTTGGGACTTTGTTTTGTGTTGCCTTCTTTTTCTTCCTATTATCACCAGTGGTGAGAGGGTGCAGGGACGGTGCCTTTTGTAATTCTGCCCCTGTGGAATTGTCCTCTGATGTTTGCATCATGACACCGTCATCACTTGTGAATCGGTCTTGATAATATTTGTACCAATTTCATGCCAATAAAAGTCAGACTGCTGAAACAAGCACGGTCATTATCTCATTCATATTACTATTGTTTAAACGGAGTGGGCTGCGAAAGGAAAGAGAAAGCCCGCCTCACTTTCCGCGATGGTTGTTAACTTTGATGTTGGAAAGCTCTTTTCAAAATTCTCATTGTGGGTAATTAGTACGGTTGGGAAAGCCCTTGGACCTGGGCTGCTGCTTCCCTCTGTGTCGAAGAGCAAAGAGCGGATGGGATTGCTCTCTGAGTCCTTTCTGGTGAAATGAGTTTCTTAACACATGGTTTGACATTTTTTTTTCAAGGGTTCCACCTTTTCCTGTCTGATGTCGTCGCCCCTTTGTGCCCCCCCCACCTCCCGCTGCACCCCTCCCCCAACCCTGACCCCCAACTTCACTGTAATTGGTAAGCCAGGTGCTAATTTTTTTTTTTTTAACTATGTACTGGTCAGGGAATAGACAGGAAATGGAAAATTAGCTCTTTTGATCTTAAGAGAATTGTTATTACTCTGAACCTTGTTTGTTAGTCCCCAGACTAAATATCCTTAAATTTTACTGTCTAAAACAGCATCTGTTAGAATAGAGAAAGAAATAAGCTCTGTAGTTGTCCGGACCTCTGATGGAAGAAATAGTTAAACAAATAAATAAGTGCACGCGTGTGTTGCTATTGCTATGCTAGCTTTTTTAATGTTCAGAAGTTGTTCTACTTTGTAGAGAAAAAAATTATGTTTGCGACTGCCTTAAGGACAATTTGTTTAACAGTAGGAGTAATTGCAGGGAAAATGGAAAGAGTGACTGAAGGTATTTACTCAGATGTTAGTGTAGGTGTGGGGGCCGAAAACTCAGTGTGGGAACAGTGGGCTGCTTTTCTTGGTATCTCAGTCTATTTGATGACCATCAAATTTCCCAGCTCGCTGGTTTTGTTTTTTCTGGATGGCATGTTTGATTATTTATCAGAAGGGGAAGGGAGTAGCTGAAGCAAATAAACATGTGACCAAGTTCTGTTTTGTTTTCCACTCAGAAAGCCATGCCCTTTAACAGATATACAGAAAATAATAAATGCATTGTTTTATGATAAAAGGAAATTATATGTGCCTTTTTGGGGGGGGGGGTAAAAGCCGAGTGAGTTAACCCTTGAGACTCAGGAACATTTTTGACTTCTGCGAATTTGCCAGGCTTTTTTTCCCGAGGATTAATCTATTGCGGTGTATGGTTTTATGGTGCAGGATTTCCCAGGATTAGTTGTTCAGCAGTGAGGCTTTTCTAGATGCTGGGCTTGGTTATGCCTGCCTCAGTAGCTCTACCTTGCTGCTGTGCTTGTGTGTGTGTATGTGTGTGTGTGTATGTGTGTGTGTGTGTGTGTGTATGTGGACACATGAGCAGCTCTTGGAGTTCTGCTGAAGGCCCTATTCTGACTGTAGATCTAAACACGAACAGTTGAGTTAAAGGAAATACACCAGAGTTTATGTGACCAGTGTGCAGCATAATTGATTAGAGGCCTACTTCTGCTCCTCTCTTTAAATGTGCCCAGCAGATAGTATAGTGGCAGATGACGACGTGTACCTCATCGTCCCTCAAAAACACCTTCCAGACTTCAGTATTACGTAATGCATGTGGTACGCTTTGGGATTTTTATCTAAGACCGAGGCCTCTCGAGACAGAGGGAAAGGCTCGAATCTACATTAAATGTAGATTTTGAAGCAATTATGCCAAAAACATCATTGTATTGTTGTTTGAAATCTCAGGTGGGGTTTGCGTAACTCTCTATAGACGTTCTCTATACTTAAGCCTGAGCTGACGAATGTGCACACACCAGCACCTTTTTGATAACTTCGAGGATGATTTTCTACAGAGGCTTCCCCTTTCATCTGCATCCTGAAAAAGTAGTGGGCAGGAGCCTAGCACAGTGCCTGGCCCGGTCATATCAAGCCCTATAAATCCCCGTTGAAAATCTGCTTCATTGCCTATACTGTTCTGGAATGCGGATTGGAAACGTGCACACAGAAGGATTCCCTCTTCATTGACTATATAAGGGAACAATGCAGCAGACACTCGGACATAGCACAGCCCCCACCAGCCTGGCCCAGCATGTATGTCACTGGGAGATGGCTTTGCTCCGGAGAGGGCAGCAATGGAAGCAGGAGCCCCTCTCTCTCTCTCTCCTCTGTCGTCCTCTTGGGTGACTCTCCAGAAGGCGGTTGGGTTGGATAATCATACTTTGTGCTTGTACAAAGCCTTTGTCTGTGAAATCAAAGTGGCTGACTAATGCTAACTTGTTAATACTCAGAACACCCTTGGGACATAGGTAGGCTGCAAAGATTATCCCACTTTTGAGGTGGGAAAATGTCCTGTTGTTAAAATAGTTTACAATTTCCGGGTGTGTCTGTACTTAATGGTCAGGCTAGACCTGGAAGGGCTATGATCTAGATGCCATGAGAAGCATTTTTCCGGTGCCATATTCAGCCCCGACCACAGGCAGTCTCATGAGAAAGTGTTTTACCATGAAGAAACTGGACTGGAAAATATAGCTACTGCGGGATATTGACGGGGTGGAGAGGGGAGCCAGTGAAGAGTACTGAAGCTTAATTTTAATCTATTTAGGGTTGAAGTGAGGATTTTGTTGTTGTTGTTGTTGTTGTTGTTGTTGTTTTTAAGATACAACATGGGCCGGGATTTTTGATTTTTGTTTGATGTCACATGAACCCAATAGGATGTAGGTAGTTTAACTTCCACAAAAATCAAGTTCATTTGTTCTTTGCAAAGACACAGGCACCACTCTGCAAAGTTGAGTCAGAAGTTACTCTGTGGCGGGGTGCTTTGGGGGCAAAAGAATTGAAACATTCTGTTAAGTTTAGATGTTACTATGTGATTCTTCAGTTCTGGTGTGTCTTAAGCCTCTCTGCTATGGTTACTAAGCACAGTGAAAAAATTAGTCATGTGCCCTTTGCTGTTTAAAGTCTTTTGTTGAAAGCTTTTTCAGAAGTCTCTAGAGTAGGGTAGTAGTGCTTAGGTTGTTTGGGCTCCGGTACTGTTTATTTGAACCTGAGTATAGAAATCAGATTTGGAAATTCTCTCTTAAAATGGGTTTTTAACTTTAAAAAAAGTAATTTTTATTTTATTTTATTTTTTTTAAGATTATGTATTTATTTATTTATTTGTCAGAGAGAGAGAGAGAGAGAGAGAGAGAGAGAGAACAGGCAGACAGAGGCAGAGGGAGAGGCAGGCTCCCTGCTCAGCAAGGAGCCCGATGTGGGACTCGATCCCAGGACGCTGGGATCATGACCTGAGCCAAAGGCAGCCGCTTAACCAACTGAGCCACCCAGGCGTCCCTAAAAAAAGTAATTTTTAAAAGACCATAAATAATTCCAGGTATGCTTAAGAAAATTACTTCGCTTAAGCATACTCCCAAATGTTGACAATGTGCCAATATGTAGGTGATGATATGACACTTTGTTTTTTTCTTTTCCGAATTAATGTATGGATGCTCCATGTCTTCTACCATGAGCTTATCGCGTTCATAATCAGGGATCATGTAGGGGCACCTGGGTGGCTCAGTGGGTAAAGCTGCTGCCTTCGGCTCAGGTCATGATCCCAGGGTCCTGGGATCGAGCCCCGCATCAGGCTCTCTGCTCCTCTGGGAGCCTGTTTCCTCCTCTCTCTGCCTACTTGAGATCTTTGTCTGTCAAATAAATAAATAAAATTTTAAAAAAAATCAGGGATCATGTATGAAGCGCTTTTTGAAGTCACTGAAGAATCACTTACTGAGTGTCAGACCCTAGCTCGTTCACTTTACATGTACTGATTGTAATGGAGGAACGGTTATCTCCTTCCATTCTTATAGATGAAGAAACTAGGGCACAGAGAGGTTAAGTAACTTACCCAGCATCACACAGCTAGCAAGTGGTGGAGCTGGGGTTCGAAGGTTCAGGTAGAAAGGGTTCACATCCAGATAGAACAACTGGCGGATGCTACACTACCATGCTTAGTGCTTTTGTGTAAGCACATGAATATTTCTTAAAGCTAATTTCTTTTTCTTCAGAATTGCTGTGATTCTCTCAAGGCCAGTAATTCCCCCAAATTCCCAGAGAATCCCTATTTCTTCATGCTTGAAGACTCAAGTTCCACCTTATGCTAAACTACAGTTACTAGAAGTTCCAAAAATCATTGTCGCGCTGTGAGCACAACTCAGTGAACACAGCTGCCCATCTGATGAACAACGTTTTGTTTTTATCTCCTTTTTGAGAAAGGATTTTTAGTTCCTTGACCAAAGCAATCAAATCTATTTTTCTTTTGCCATATCCTCTACGTGTAGCCTATGCATATATATTTATATTTCTAGAAAAGATAAAATCTCAAAAAGTTTCCTATAGGATTGCCTTGGTGGCTTCAGTTCTTCTGAACATTTCTAATTTTTTTTCCCCTTGACGATCTGTTCTGTTTAGCAAGTAGTTCTAGTTCTCTGTGAATGGAAGAGTTCCAAATCCATGGATCTGTGGTTCAGTGGCCATTTTGGGTTGTGTCATTCCCAAAGTCCAAGTGAAGGGATTCTAATCCAAACTGTGTGACCTTTGGCATATTATGTAAATGTTCTGTTTATGTAAAGCGCTTTAGAAGTAAGCCAGATCCACAGTTGGCATTCAGTATTGGCCATCTTCTTCTTCTTCACCAGCAGCAGCGTGAGTATCTTCATCTCCCGCTAGCTCACTGTTTGGCCCCGAGGACGCCATTCCTGCTGCATTGTTCTAAGAGTCAAGGCAAGGCTTGGTTAGGGTTTGGTGAAGGTCAGAAAGAACCACGCTTGCTCAAGTGCCTTTGCAGGCAGAAGGAGCCAGGACTCTTAGCTACACAACTGTGTGACCTTGAGCAAATCACAGATCCCCTCTTGCCCTCAGCTTGTTTTTTGTACAGTGAATGGTGTCTGCCCTAGATTCCTTTTGGTTCAACAGAGGGTGCTGTGGTTTTCTCGTTGGCTCTGTAAAGAGGACAATGACTGGTTTGAGATTACTGGGAAACAGGAATGTTTGCTTTCCAAAAAATATATTTTCGTAGGTATGGGGTAATGTGTCGTAGTAATATGTTATATTTAGTAAGTATCATGTACAAGTACTGTGCTAAGAACTTTCCATGCACACCTCACATAATGCTTATAATTAACCTGTCTCTTCCTATGTTTCTGTGTATGTTAACTGTATGTGTTAACTGTGGGTATAATAATTGATTTTATTTATTCATTTATTTTTTTTTTAATAAAGAGAGAGCATGAATGGGGTTGGGGGGAAGGTTAGAGGGAGAGGGAGAGAATCCTTAAGCAGACTTCCCGCTGAGCGCAGAACCCGAAGCGGCACTCGGTCCCACGATCCTGAAATCATGACCTGAGCCAAAATCAAGAGTCAGACACCTAACTGACTGAGCCACCCAGGCATCCCTTAACTGGGTGTAATAATCCCTCAAAGAACTGTGAAAATTAAATGAGATAATATGTCTGTACTCTTCAGTACCTCTCTGGTAATGAATAGCCAAAATTACAACATTTATTATTATCTTCCTCATCCCCATTAACCAGGAACCAAGCATTTTGTATTTAAAATACAAAAACTGTATTTGAGGAATACAATTATTTGGAAATGCAAATCAAAACCTCAGGAAGATGGTGCCTCACAGCTGTTAGGATGGCTATTGTCAAAAAGACAAGTAATATCAAGGGTTGGCGAGGATGTGGAGAAAAGGGTACCCTTGTGCACTGTTGGTAGGAATGTAAATTGGTGCAGCCACTGTAAAAAACAGTATGGAGGTTCCTCAAAAAGTTAAAAATAACATTATTATATGATCCATCAATTCCCCTTCTGGATATATATCCATAGGAAATGAAGTCACTGCCTCAAAGAGATACCTTCACTGCCACATTCCTAGCAGCATTATTTACAATAGCCAAGACAAAGGAAATAACCTAAGTGTCCATTGATAGATGAATAGATAAAGAAAATGTGGTGTGTGCGGACTATTATTCACCTGTAAAAAAAGAAGGAAATCCTGCCATTTGCAACAACACAACTGGACCTTAGGGTCACTGTGCTGAGTGAAATAAGTCAAACAGAGAAAGACAAATACTGCATGATCTCACTCGTAATGTGGAATCTAATGTAAGTAAACCCTTAGAAGCCGAACAGGTTGGTGATTGTCAGAGGCGGGGAGTGGGGGTGAGAGGTGGGCATGGGAGTAAAGGTTGTCCAAAGCTACCTACTTAAAGTTACAAGATAGGAAAGTTCTTAGGATGTAATATGCAGCTTGGTGAGTGAAGTTAACCATATTGTATCAAATGAATATTTGAAAGTTGCTAAGAGAATAGATCTTAAAATTTCTCGTTACAAGGAAAAAGATTATAACTATGTGAGGTGATAGATGTTAACTGAACTTACTGTGATAATCATTGAGAGAATGTCTATATGTATATATACATATATCTCTTTATATCATATAGATATCAAAACATGCCAATTTATATGTCTCATGTATCACTGTGGTGTACACCAAAAATTAAAGTATTATATGTTAAGTGTATCTCACTAAAACTGAGAGGAAAAAAGCATCCAGAGAAAATGTTTTTTAATAAATGATTATTGCAGGGGCTCCTGGGTGGCTCAGTCGGTTGAGCGTCTGACTCTTGGTTTCCGCTCAGGTCATGATCTTGCAGTCATGGGATCAAGCCCTGCGTCAGGCTCCTTGCTCAGCGAGGAGTCTGCTTTAGATTCTCTCTCCCTGTTCCTTCGCTCTCCCACCACCTCTTTCTCTCTCAAATAAATAAAAATAAAATCTTAAAAAGATTATAGTGATTTAATACTCCCCTCCCAACAAAAAGCAAGTGGTCATAGCAGAGTGTGAGAATCCACGATGGGTGAAAAAACACGGGCCAGCAATCATGCTGGATCTGAAAGCCATTCCAGGTGGGTGGGAGAGGTAGGTCTAACCTAGATGATGGGTGAGCAAAGACACAGGTGCCTAGCACCTGAGCTGTGCTGGACTTGTATTAATTTATGACAGGAAGTCTGTGCTCTTTCAGTTCAGCCTCTCTGCTGTTGGCATTATGAAATGCTCTTTTTGAAAAATTGTATTCTTGGCCCTGCTGAACCAAGGAATGGGGTGCTTGTCCCTACAAGGGTTTGAGGAAGGAACGCACTTCAGTGGATGATGGCAATAGCATTGGAATCATAAGAGAAACTGGATGAACTTGGATAGGTAAAGAGGTGAAGCCCAGTGTGGGGGAGAACAGGTGTAGCTGGGTGTGTCCATTCCTTCCCGTCTGCCTGCTTGGGGGTTGCCATCGCAGCCGTAGAC
>PISX010000072.1:379509-419843 GCA_004024625.1 Mellivora capensis | reverse complement strand
TGGGCACTGACTCCTGACCCCCAGCTTCTGTCGGGCTGGGACTGCTTGTCTTCCTCATCACCATTAATGACAATGATCCAGCTTTGGCCTGGGGCTGGGCCATTAGACCTTGCTTGCTCCCCTCTGACCATCGGCTGAGCCCTGAAGCCCGTGAGTGGGCCCTGGGGCCTACACTTCCTTCTTCTGCCTGAGGCTGTCAGTTCCTCCCTGGGGGCAGCAAGCGGCAGGCAAGCTGGCTGGGAATGGACTGTTCCTCTTGTCGAGGGAGGGACTGTCAGGAAGCTATAACCAATTAAGAGACTGGGCAGGGAGGCAGGGTGGGCTGTGGCCTGGCCCATCCAGAGGACAGCATGGCTGAGCCCACCTGTGTGGGTGGGAGAGATAGACAAGAGGGCAGTGGAGGGCCAGGCGTGCAGGGGCCTATGGTGGGGGTGGCAGGTAGAGGCCCAGGGGGAAATCAGCTCTGGAACAGGGAAAATCTGACGCCCGAGTCTGCATCCAAGAGAAATGCAGATCTGAGGGACCACTGCAGGCCTGCTGACTGGGAATCTGCATTTTTAAAAATAGTTATATGTGTCCAAGTCTTCTCTGTACTCAACATGGGGCTCGAACTCATGACCTGGAGATCAGGAGCTGCAGGCTCTTCTAATTGAAACCAGCCAGGTGCCCCATGGGAATCTGCATTTTTACAAGCTTGCCCAATGATTTATGTACATATCATAATTTGAAAATCTCTGGGCAAAAAAAGGGGCAGTGGGGGTGGATGGGTGGAGCTGGCTGGAACCCTAACTGGCAGAAGGGCAGGGCCCAGGGGCTCTGGGGCCCCAGGGGAGCGTGGCAGCTGCCATGCCAGGGCCTGGGGAAAGGAACTCTGAACTGAATGATGTCCAGCAAGGGCTTGAGAGCCCACAAACTGGTTTCCCTCGCTCTACAGGAGGGACTGGGAAGGGACCCTGGGTCCGGGGAGCAGAAATTACTTGCCATCCAGTCACGTCCAGTAGGAGCAGGCATCAGGTTCCCCAACCTCAGACCCTAAGCCTCCTTGGGACTTATGAGGTGACAAAGCCCTGATTGACTGCCACCTGCAAACCACCGGCTGCCCCATCATGGGTTTCTCACTCTGGGTTCTTCCCCCAGCTCAGGCGAGACACATGGCCGTGACTCACTGCTGCCACCAGGGGGTGAGGTGTAGGTGCCTTGGTGGAAACGCCCCAGATCCATAGGGCTGGGAGCCCCGTGGAGTGGGGTGTGCACAGAAGACCCTCAGCACAGTCCCAGCAATCAGGACCTGGGGGTCTTACTCTTATCTTTGGGCCCCAGCTAGCCCCCAGCAATGGGGGCTAAGGGGAGGTCCCTGAGAGGGGGAAAATGAGCCCTACTCCACCAGGAGCGCCAGCTCAGACCTCCCTTCAGTGGGACACCGCCCCAAGAGAGGGGACACAGTCTGCCCCAAGCCTTTCCTCCTACAGATCATAAAAATACCTCCCATGTTTAGGTCTTCTTGGACCCCTACTCAACCCAGAAAGAGACTGAAGGAACAGGGGCATTCTTATTCTCACTGGACAAATGAGGAAACTGAGGCACAGAGAGCCTGTTCTGGAGAAAAAGCTGAAAAAAGAACCCAAGCCTTGCTCACTCTGTCACCATGCTGGTACCCGTACCCGAGTGGACAATTCCCATGCTGTCACCAATTGTCACACGCATCCCCTCCCTGGCCCCAGCCTCCCACTTCAGCACCTGCCTGGAGCCCCAGTGCCCTGCCCTTCTCACCATGAGCATCTCACTGGTGAGGGAGTTGACGAGGTCCGAGACGGAGGAACGCGGCTCAGTCCGGCGGTCAGACTCATCATGGGGTGTCTGGCCCGGCACCGGGGCTGTGTTCACTGCCTTCCCTCCTGCGGGCAACCTGGAGGCGGGGGGAATCCAAATGAGTTGGGAGATGGGCTGGGCTGGGCACCTTGGCCGGGGTGGCAGCGGCACGTCCTCTGAGACCCGAGCAGCCACCACCTCCTGCAGGCCAGCAGGAGCTACGCTCTGGTCCACAGGGAGGCCTGGTCTTCCCTAAGGCAGTGCCGGGGCCCATCTCCCTCACTTAAGTGCAATCCAGGTAGACTGCCCCTGTGGGTACTCCCACTCGTCCTGTTCCCCAGGAAACCCCCACCATCCGGTCACTGCCTGCATGGTGGTCTCTGAGCACGCCCCTGGCCCCAGAGGCCCCTGGCAGCCCTCATCGCTCCAACCTGGCAGGGGAGGCTCCCCGGCATGTCCAGGTCACCCCCTGCATCATTACCCTCTGCAGACACGCCTGGGGTGTTATCTCCCAGAGGCTCTGCCTGTGTTTGTTCAGCCTGAGAACGCAGGTGCCCTTCAGACCCAAGAATGACCAGGTGAGGTCAGGACCACTGCCCACACAGCTCTGGCCAGTAGAACCTTTTACAATGGCAGCCGTGTTCTATGTCTGCACTGTCCCTATGTGGCTACTAAGCATTTGAAGTGGCCAGTGCGACTGAGGGCAGAGTATTTTGTGTTATTCGACTCAAACTAATTTAGATTGAAATAGCCACCTGTGGGATAGGACGAGTCTACACCCCCTTGCTCCCCAATCCCCACCTGCCTCCCGCTCTGAGGACTGCGCGTGGGATACGGCTCTCACCCAGGGTCAAAGAGAGACGGGGCACCACCGAGAAGCCCCGGATCTGACCATTCCGTGCGAGGCCCTGTATGCACCCCGACTCCATGCTGCTCCCGGGAAGCTGGGCTCTCTGGCCCGGCAGCTGGGTGGTGAGCCCAGGCTCCGTCCAGCTGGGGCTCAGGAAGGGGGCACTATAAGCCTGCCCAGGGACCAGGCTGGAACATCTCATGAAGAGGATAGGTGGGGTGGGCAGCGAGGAAAAGACAGGAAGTCCGGCAGCGTGGGGCTCAGGACAGGCTGCAAGAGAACAGCTCTGAGAGTCCCAGAGCCTCAGACTCGGGGACACACGCAGGTGAGACACGCACCCTTGGCATGGACCAGCCGCTGGCACACAGTTAGCCACGACAGGCAGACAGACATGCACAGAATCTGTCATGCCCTGGAGGGGAGTTACCAGGACCCAACAGCAAGGTGTGCACATGCGCGTGCATACACGCGGACGTGCACACACACACACACACTAGTGCACACAAGCCCGACAGACACCCGGGGGCACCAGGGAGAGAAGGGCACAGCAATGAAGCAGGTCGACCACAGCAGTGAGATGACACGCACACAGCGATGCACACTTAGATCCCAAGAGGAAACATCCAGGGAGACCCAGGCATGCTGAGGTGTGCGTGACTCGGGACCCACTGAAATGGACAAGAGCAGGGAGCCGTGTCAGGGCCAGACACCCTGTGAATCAGACGCACACACACCTGCTGCGAGAACCCGGCCCTGCCTAGATAGCATGAGACACCCCGCCCTGCCTGGGGCCACCCCAGGGTCCCTCCCAGAAGTGCGGCCACAGCGATGCACGCACGCACGCGCGCACACACGGGGACACACACTCACGGACACGTGCGCACGCAGACAGGCACGGGGAGGAAGAGGACACTGAAATAGCTGGAGAGGTAAAGTCAGGTTAAAAATAGAGTGGGACAGGAGGAGAGCGCCAGATTGACTGCTGAAGGTATGAGAAAGTCGGAGTTATTTTGGCCACACCACAGCATCAGCACAGCTGCAAAGCAGCCTGGGAAGATGGTCAGCGCCACTGAAGCTACCGGAGGTCACGGGACAGAGAGAGACAGAGAGACAAGTGCACAGAGAGGCGGAGGGAGAGGCGGAGAGGCCCCGTCACTGGCCCAGGGACATCCCTGTGAGGAGCAGATGGGAGGAAGGAGACGGGGAGAGAGAGAGAGGCCAAGAAAGGTTAGTTGGAGACTAGTGAAAAAGGCTGCAGGGTGGACAAGGGGACGAGCGAGGCGGCCGAGAGGAGAGGCAGAGAGGAGGTGGGGGACACACACCGGGACAGAGGAAACATGGTGGTTTTGGGGCGAGGAGAGCGATGGGGGTGGCCAGGTCCCCGCCCTGCCCCGCGCCCCACTCAGGTGGGGGTGGGGCCACGGTGGACACCATTCGGATCCCGAGGAGCGATGGAAGGGATGGCAGGGAGCATGACATGGGCATGGATGCAGGGCAGGATAGGTGAAGGCAGCAGGGAACGGGGGCCAGCGGTAGTCCTGGCCTCCTTCCTTCCTCCCTCCCGGGTCCAACAGCATTCTGTTCTTGGGGCCCACAGAGCTGAAGCTAAGGGGCTGGGAGATCCTGGATGGGGGACTTCCGGGCCACCAAGGATCCTGGGAGGGAGGTAGTGACCAACCTTCCCATCTCCATGTTGCTCGCTAGACGCACCCCTACCTTGTTTGGGAATTGGAATGGCTGCTCCTCTTCCCGGGGCCCTCCTGTTGCCCAGGGACCTGCTGCTCACAGACCTTGGGGGCGAAAGTCCTCCCCAAGGACAGCCAAGGGTTCAGCTGGATGGGAAAGGGTGGGGGAATCGGGGCAGAAGGGCAGACTCTGGGTCTGGAGGCAGAAGCTGAAGAGAAAGGGACAGATGACCCAAGCCCACCATGCCAAGGTCCAAGGAGCCAGGAGTCTAGAGGAGTGGAGCCCTAAGGTGCCGGGAGCCTGGTGGGGTGCTGCCAAGCCTGGGGCCGGGGAGAGTTCAGGGAAGGAAGCCCTCAGTGCCAGACACCCTCTCAGCGCCCGGTCGCCTGGGAAACACCCCAGAGGCCCTGAGATGGATGGGGTGGGTGTGACAGGGTGGGAATGGCATGTGTCCACCCGGGGAGTCAGGCAGGGTGGGGGGTGAAGGCCCACGGCCTCCACCCCCACCCCCACCCTTCCCAGGAAGGCAGGGACAGCTGATGTAATGGTCGGAAGGGATGGGCGTGTTAGAATACGGGCGGGAGACCTACATGGCAGAGGTAAAAAGAGGCTGTGCGTGGAAATGGAGCCAGCTAATGAACACAGGGGTGATGTGAAATCTCGTTTCCAGCCTGCGTCGCCTCCTGCACACTTCACACCTTTCCCCCGGGCAAGGAGCCTGGGTTCTCAGCAGGCTTCCAGAGGTCTCCAGCCCCCTCCTGCCGCCTCTCCCCCGTGGCCCCTGGTCCCTTCCCCGCAGCACTCTAGCCTACCCAGGGCCAGTCCAGGACTCCTGGGGTGACAGGTGGGCTGGAGGTGGTAGGCTCTGTTTCTCCCACTCCCCCAGGACATGGGCTTGGGTGTGATACCATCTGTGCCACTGAGTGAAAGAACCCGTCCCGCTTTTCCCTCCCACTCTCTGGGAACTTCTGACTGTGTCCACCATAGACATTGAACAGTGAACTTGGAATAGGAAGAAAATGCAAGAAGCCACTGGAGGGACAGGCAGTCCGCTAACTCTTGACCTATCCTTCCATAACCCATAGGCCCCTGGTGGTGGCCTGGGACAGTCCCCTCCTGCCTTAAGGGGCTCAGGGAATGTCAGGATCCCTGCCCAGTTCACAGGCTCTGACAGGTGCCCCAGTCTGAGGGTCTATGAGAAGCTTCCATGCCCAAGCTGGGAGGGGTCACCCTTTCCAGTCCTCCATTCGACAGACAAGGAAGGCTCAGAGAGGGGCAGTGACTGGCCCGTGTCTGTAGAGCGTGTCTCTGCCACAACCAGAACTAGAAGGCCAGCATCCTGGCCATCAGCCCACATGCTCTCTGGGAGGCTTTTGGTCGTGTCGAGAAGCAGACCGGACTGAGGTGAGGAGCCCTCCCTCTGCAACTACAGCTGTGCATCTGGCCCAGCCCAAGGCCAGGAGACAGGCGGCAGCCACCCAAGGGCAGGCTCACCCCACCTTGGTGGCGCTGCCCGAGCCCCCCGGCCCTCCAACCTTTCCCCGTCTCCTTTCCCACAAGTGCTTCACGCCCTCCCTGAGACAGGAGGCGCCAGTAGGTGTTCCCCTGAGTTTCTGATGGTCAAGACTATGGCTAAATGCCCAGCCCTCTTCTTGGGCCGTGCAAACAGGGAACCCAGCCGGCACCTGCGGCCTGCTCTCGGACCCTCCCCCTGTCCCTCCTCCTGATACCTCAGGTTCAGGGCTGCCTCTCAGTTCTTTCTGGTCACCAGGCCTCTCCCATGCCCCACACCCTCCCACCAGGGGTTCTTCTTCAATCAGCCAAGCAGCTCAGCCACACCTGTGCAGTACCCCTGCGGTGACGGGGTGCTACCTTCACCCCAGTGGGACCTCCAGGCAAGAGGGAGGTTGAGGTGGCGGGGATGAGGGAGAAGAGGCTGGTGCCCCTTCCCTACATCCCCCCCTGCCCACCAACCACCAGAGAAACTGGGATTTCGAGGTTGGGAGTGGGGCAGAGATGGAAGATGAGGGGCAGCAAGGGAGGAGGGAGCCAAGCAGGGAGATGGGGGCAGAAAGGCTGGCTTGCTCCGGGCGAGGGCAAGCATGCCTGGGGAGCAGGCTTGATCCAGAATGGTCCCAGGATGGCCACACTGGCCTCAGACCCAAGGGACACCCGGGTGTGGCGTGTGTGAGGGCACCAGCTGGGGAGGGGGCTGTCCTCCCGCTCCAGGATCGCTGAGGGCACCGCCGCCTCATCCAGCAGCCGGGCCAGGGCTGGTGGAGGCCGGCAGGCTCTCCACGCCTCCATCTCTGCCGCTGCCGCTGCAGGCCCTCGCCTGTGCTCGTACCTCTTGTCCCCCTGAGCGTTCTGGTTCTGCTGGGTTCCTGGATTTTGCAGGTCAGGGATATTGGCAAAGTCATCCTGTTCCGAAAGCCCTAAGACCAAGGATAGCACCACCATCCTGCCTTCCCTGCCCGAGGTGGGCAGCCCACCGGCCGGGAGGAAACGAGGAGGCCCCACGGGTTGGGGCAGGGAGGGGAAAGAGAGAGACAGAGACAGAGACAGAGACAGAGACAAAGAGAGAGAAGAACAAAGCGTAAGAAACTGGCCCTGCAGGAGAGAAACCACACACTTCAGCACTGTCAACAGTGGGTCCGGTGGACGTGGGGAGGGGGGAGTGGGGGGGGTGTCCGCGGCCTGAGACCCTGCCCGCCTCGGGGCCAGGGAGCAGGGTGCCCTGGAAAGACTTGGGGAAGGGGCTGGGCAGAAGCCCGCTGAAGGGGCATGTGCCCAGGACACTGCTGAGGAAACTGTTAAGGAAGGCTGGCAGGGGTGGGGTGGGAGAGGCCAGGGGATGGAGGGGGGGGAGCATATGCCCTGGGGCACTCGGACTTCCAAGGAGAACTCATCTCCAGTTGAACAAAGGCGAGAGGCTACACACTGGGCCTCTGGGAGAAGAGGGAGGGGCTCTGTTGCCATCTTCCTTTGGGAAGGGCAGGCAGGTGTGGGCTCCCAGGTGGGAGGTTCTTAGAAAATCTGGAAATCCAGTGGGCGCTGCACCCTCATAATGACATCTCTAGGTCATGGTCAGCCAGATATCCTTGACACCAGGGGTCCCTGAACACACAGCCTGTCAGAGGAGAATGGAAGTCTCTTCTGGTTTATGGTGTGCTGGCCATTATGGGCCTTCTTTTGAGTCCCCCTTCCTGGAAATCCAGGGAAAAACCACCAAGGCTTTTGAGTCCAGTTCAGGGGCCTTTCCTTGGAGAAACAGTCCAGAAGTCACCAAAAAGCAAAGGTGGAGAGAGAGAAAGAGCAGGGACCTGGCCAGGTCTGGAGTCCAGGCAGACCAGGAGCTGGCATGTGGGTAACAGCGTGGGGCCAGAGGTCAAGGTGTGACATTTTTCACAGGTGACATTCTCAGAGAGCTCCATAGCAACTGCGGGGTCACCCTGCATTTTCCAGGGACGGAAAGTGACCTGCTGCCCCACAAAATTATCAGAGTTCATGGGCATTTTCTGGTATTTTGTGGAGCTCATCCAGCTCTGGGTCTCTCAGCCAAAGGAAGAGGAGGAAAGCATGTCTCAGGAAGGGCCAAGGGTAGGATGGTAAGCCTGATGAAATATTCTGGAGAGTGGGATGCTAGGTTGGGAGATCTTCCCTTCAACCACCGTTCAGGGGGGCAAGGTTTAGACAGGGAGAAGACAGGCTTTGGTTATTTCCTAGAGAGGCTGTCAGAAGGGAACTCAAGCAGGTGACACGTGGCACCTGGTGGGGGGGCTGGGCTCGGGGAAAATGGGAGATGGCAGTGGGGGCCCAGGGAGGGGAGGAAGCCAAGTGGTTGCACTGCCTACGAGGAGGTCATACATCTTTGTCCTGGGCACATTACTCCAGGCTGACACTCCCGCTGGCATCTAACTTTTGGGTAACAACTCCCCCTTCCTTCAGGACAAATCCTCGTTTTCTTTGTTCTCTGCCCACCGGTACTGTTTCAGAGTTGGTAAAATTCCATTTGGCTGCTTGGGAGCTGGTGGAGCTGGGGGAAGGAGAACCCAATGAAAACAACATGTTTTTCCCTGGTTAATGCATTTTCCAGATACTCCTTTTTCTCGTCTTGAAAACAAAACGGCTCTTCTGCATAAATTCCCAATTTGTCATTCTCTCCAGCAACACAGGCTGCAAGGGTGAGAACGAGGGGCAGGAGGAGAGTCTGGGGTATTGGGGGGGTCACACCCATCCTTCCTGCAAGAGGGGGTGGGGTCCTGGGAGGTCTGGCTAGCCCCCCCGCCCTGGCTATCTCTGTAGACCAGCAGCATCTGGGGCAAGAGAAGGGCCTCAGAAGCACACCAGCTAAACTGTAAGGCGGGGGTCAGAGGTGGGCAAAGTACAGCTGGTGGCCTGGCTTTCTACAGCCTGCAAGCTAAGAATGGCTTATGCGTGTTTAAAGCATTGCTTAAAAAAATGTGATTGAGACCGCGTGCCCCACAAAGCCTAAAATATTTATAATCTGGTCCTTTACAGAAAAAAAAATTTGCCGACCCCTGCTGGGAAGAATGACAAGTGGAGGAGGGGGAGCTGGGTGATCTCTAATGGTGGCCAGCAGGCGAGGGGCCCATGGAGCAATGGTGGGCACGGCAGTGTGGACCGTGATGCTGGCCCAGCAGTGGCACTCATCAAATCCCAGTCGAGCAGGGGCGCAGTGGGCAGGGAAGAGTCGGTACACAGAGGCTTTCCTGCAGCCGGCTCCCTTCTTCCCAGAGCCTGGGGATGGCTCCTACCCCAGTTCTGATAGCTGCTAGAACAGATAGCAGGGTGACAGCTGTGTAAAAAGCAGCCGGAGGGCAGGAGGAGCAGAGGGGTGCAGGGGCTTGCCGGTTCTCAGTTCTGTTCAAGCCACAGAAGAACCAATTCCCTTGACTCTCCTAATCTGCACCAGTGCCATCGTATCCATCCCCAAACAAACTGCAGCCTGGAAGCCAGGAGGCTCTGCTGGGCATCTTGTCTCATGCAGGCACCAGCTGGATTCCCAAGGGTCCTTGGGTGGGGGAAAGCCCCGGCAGATGTGCTCTCTGGACGGGCCAAGTAGGGCACGGGCAGCATGGACTGCCAGGCCAGGGCAATGGGCCATTTGCACGGGTGTGGGAAGCTGGCATGGCAAAGCCTCTTCTGTTGGGGTGCCTCTGCCAGGGGCAGCACTCCTGTCTGCGCTGGAAGCTTGGGCTGGGGTCTCAGCTGGAGAGGTAGGAAGCTTGGAGGAACCTGCTTGCCTTCAGAATCCCTACCATCTTGCCAATGAGCTGGACCTTGATCTTGGCCTTCCCCTTCCTCCTCCCTTTCTCCTCTCCCAGGCTTAGTGCTGGTCTCTTGCTCCATGAAAAGTGCTCCCAGGGAAGACCTGGGCGATGGAAATAATCCCCAGAGCCTGGAAGGAAGGTCATGTTAGGCCGGAGGAGGCGAGTGATATCAGGGACAAAAGCCCAGGTCTGCCTGGGCTCTGAGAGTGAGTGCAGATGCCCAGAGCAATGCCAGAGAGAGGGAATGCGGTGGGCAGGGCCCCTACCTGTCACAGGGCGGAGGTGGAGAGGGGGGCAGCAGAGTACTGGAGGGGGGATGAGGAATGGCTGCAGTTAGATACCCGAGGTGGGTGGTTACTTCTCAGGGCTGTGCACTTGAAAGAAGCCTCTGATTTAGAAAGAACGTTTTCTAAAGCTTTGGGGGGGAACATCTGAGGTTTGTCCCCAGGGGATGGGTCATTCTGGGAGCTGGAGGACAGGTGGCTGTAGAAGGTCAGAGAGGCAGAGGACAGGGCTGATGGCAGGAACAGGGGAAGTGAGAGGGAGGGAGGAAGTGCGGGCGTAGGAAGGTGAGCAGAGTCTGGTTACAGGGAAGGGGGGATCTGGAGGCTTGGAGGCAGGGCCCGAGCCCAGGTTTGGGAGGAGGTGGGGAGGCTGGCAGGGGGGCCGGGAGCAGCCTGGCACTAGCCGGAAGGGGAGGCAGACCTGGCAGCCTCACTGGCACTGTCCAGTGTCCCCGTTGACTTTTAGCGGGGGTTGGGGGGGAACCTTCTCTGAGCCCCGGGAGGAACTGCAGTGGGGGAGCTGGGGTCCTCAGAGGGGCGGCTCAGATAAGAATCCTTCCGTGGGGGGCTTCAGGCACAAGCCTCGAGCCACAGGAGGCTGGGGAGGGGTGGGCTGAGTCTGCGGGGCACCCTGCCTCAGAGGGCCAACCGCTCCCCAAGGAGATGAGGGTAGAGAGGCTGGGTTGGGAGGTGGGGGCCGGACCGCTCAAGGGGGGGACTTACAGGAAGGATTTCATGTCCAAGCCTCGGTTTCGAATCTGCCCCACCACGTGGTCCCAGCTGCCTGGGTTGGAGCGGCTGCGGCCACCGGCCGCCCGGTACTTGGAGCCGGCGGAGGTGCCCTGCCGAGCCTGGCCCCGGCCATAGGCCCGGGGGTTGGGGCCCGGCGCCGGCGCCGAGGCCGCGTGAGCCTGCAGCTGGCCCAGGCTCTGGCTGGTGGTGGGCTGGCTGGGCTGCCGGCCCCGCTGGTGCTGGCTCAGCGGCTGCTGCAGGCTCTGCTGCCGCATCAGGGTGCGGGGTCGCTGGCATTTCGGCTCTCCCGTGGAGCTGGGGATAGACTCAAGGGTAGTGGCCGTGGACAGGGTGGAGTCCTCGAAACTTGGGGCGGGTGGAGGAGAGGAGAGAAAGGAGAAGCAGGTGAAGGGATCACAGTGGAGGAGAAATAAGCCGAGGGTCAGGACTAGGAGGCCCCAGTGCAGGGCGCGCTCTGCCGGACCTCGCGGGGCCTCCATCCCGGTTGTCGCCGCCGCACTGTAGCTGCCACCACCTCACCCGGGAGGCCACGGAGCCCTGCGCCCGCCCTGAGCCCGCCCCCCCCACCCCTGGGCTGGCCCTGCCCAGCCCAGCCCACCCTCTGGCCTTAGCTTGGCTGGCGGACAAATGCCTCTCAGACCCTGGGAGCTGTGCAGGCTGCGTGGTGAAGGCGGCCCCAGGGTCCCGGACCTGGCGTGCTGGACCGGCAGGGGGTGGAAGGAGCTGCCGCTGCTCCCTCCTGGCTCCCTCCTGCCGTCTCGCTGGGGGACCCCAGGAAAGTCTGCCTCTGTGATCTAAGTATGACTGGCCTTTGGAGACATAAGGAAATCCAGGCCAGTGCAGAGCTGGCCTAGTAACGTGTGACGAGACAGGGAAAGCCGGCCTTTCTTATGCTTAGGGCCACAGAGGCTGGGGACTGTCCTCGGACACCCTCTGTCCCTGGGCCTCTGCCTGGTTGCCCTGGCTGCCTCAGGACTGCAGACCTTTGCCCTCCTTTCAGGGTTCCTTGTTTCTGAGGTGCAGGGTCCCTTCCTGATTTCTTGGGAGTGACTCCCAGTCAGAGGAGGGGACCTGGGAAAGGACCAAATGAGGTGGGAGCCCCAGGAACCACCTGTCTGGTCACTTTGCCCCAATTCTGATGGAGGACAGGGTGACTATGCATTTGCAAGAGGGTGCCCTCCTAGCAGGCCCACCAGCATCCCTGAAAAATGCTGGTAAGGGGGCAGGGACAGACAGGAACCCGGACATGGCTGATCAGAGGCAGGATGAGGTCAGAGGCTCATCCAGATGGCTCAAGCCCCAGCTCTGCTGCTTCCGAATCAAGGGACTTTGGAAGAGTGAGCCCACCCCTCAGTTTCTTCATCTGAGTATCTTCATAAAGCCCGGGCGAAAATCATCCCTGAGCTGCCTCTGTCCCAAGGTTGCCATGGGGACCCGGTGAGGTTGAGCCCGGGGACGTGTATTAGCTAACGGTTGCCCATACCAGGGGTACCTGCAAATGTCTCAGGAGACGGAGGTAGGAAGAGTCAGAGACCCCTGGCTTCCCCAGGCAACCTGCCTGCTTCATTCCCCTGGCCAGAGACATGAGCCCATCCCACAGGCAGGGCCAGAACCTCAGAGGTCCCAGCCTCCTCTTCTGTCCCCTCTCTCTGTCTCCCAATCTAGTGGTCAAGGGCAGGGGTTGACAAACTGTGGCCTGTGGGCCAAATCTGGCCCACCACTTGTCTTTGTAAATAAAGTTTTACTGGAACACACTAATTTACATCCTGTCTATGGCTGTGACAGGCTTGAGTCGGCATGAAGGAGACTATGTGACTTGCAGAGCCTAAACATTTTCTTTCTGACCCTTTATAAAGAAAGCTTGCCAACTGTTGGTCTAGGACCACAGGGCAGCCATGTCCCCCCTCCCTGCCTCCCCGCCCAGGCTGTCTGTGGGAGGGGCTCCAGGGCCCTTGGAACCGCTTTCACCACAGCAACCAGACCTCAGCTTTGCTCCCCGCCCCCCACCCCGAGCCTACCCTGGGAAGCAAAGGACAACAGTTAGGCTGCCCCTATGGGCTAGAGAGAGAGAAAGAGAGCAAAAGAGGGAGAGCAAAAGAGGGAGAGAAAGTCAGAGAATAGAAGAGAGAGAATGAGAGAGAGAGAACAAGAGAGAGAGGGGAGAGAGAGAGAGAGAGAGAGAGAGAGGCAAAACATGGCTTTGGCTGGGAGCTGGAGTCCTGGAGGGGGCAGCAGTCTTGCCCAGCTCGGGCCTGCATCCGGGGTTACCACCAGGGTCAGGCCCAGGCCTGGCCAGCCAGGTAGGCCCACAACTCCCTGTTAGGGGGCAGGGGGGACAGGTGGAGGCAGGGAAGGACGACACTTGGACGGCCTCCTCCTCCTCCTTGCTGACCTCATTTTGGTTTCCTATCACATCCAAAATTAGTCCAATTTACAACCTCTCAGTCACAGGAAACTAAAATTGGTGCCTCCAGGCCTGGAGCCAGCGGATGGCATGGAGGCTTCAGCCAGCTTGGAGTCTGTGGCCGGAGCAGGCTGGGGAGGGCGGGGTGCTGGGCCTGGCTCTCCGGGGAGTGTGGGGCTTCCCTCCGAGACCTTCCTGAGGCTCAAGGGAGAAATCAGCCTGTGTGCCTTCAGGCCAACAAGCAATAAGGTCTCGGCACAGTGGCCCTCTGTGGTCCCAAAGCAGGAATCATAGGCCTTCTGAAGAGAACCGGGGTGGGGGGTGTGTGTGGTGCTGAATGGAGGCAAGAGGACAGCCCCCAGCTAAGAAGGGGTCAGGGCTGCCAGTCTTCTAAGTGAGAGGCTGTCTGCTCCCTTAGCTGGGAGGGCGGCAGTTCTAACAGCTGAAAATGGAACGTACGTCCCAATGGGTGAGAATGGTCATAGGTCAAAGGATTTAGAGCCTGGAAAGGCTCAGCTGTGGGGAAATGGAAGTTTCTAAAGCCAAGATGAGAATAAGGCAGCCCCATGGTGGGGGAGGAGAGAACATACTTTCTGCTGTGATTAGGGGCCAGCCCTATGTCCACGGCCCAAGAGAGGGATGGTCTTGCCTGGAAAGCTCAGAGAGCTTTTAAAAAGGAAACGGCTCTTCTGTCTGACATCCAGACCACCCTCGTCGGAAAAGAGAAGCTAGCTGGGGCGCTCAACAACCCAACCGCCAAGAACACGCCACCCACCAGCTGACAGTGGGACAGCTCACTGCCCAAGACCGGGACAGCCAATGGGGATGGCTGAGATGAGGATGGCCCCATGGGGACAGCCCAGCTGCTCAGGGTGGGCCTGCAGGACAGACGGGGGGAATGGTGCAAGCAAGAGTGGGACAAGCCGATGGAGGCGCCTGATGGTCAGAAATGGAATGGCTCAGCCTCTGGGTCTAGAGCCACCTGCTGGCTGTAAGAGGGAAGGCCGGTGAGTGGCGGGGAACACAGGCTGAGAGCCGGCCAGCTCCCCAGGGATGGGATGGTCCGATGGCTGAACGACCACGGGTGGCCCACAGAGGGATGACCTGACGGCTGGGATGGGGCGGCCAGTCAAAGAGGATGGGATGGCCTGAGGATTGAAATGAAGCCGCCTTGGGGGCAGAAAATGGAATGGCTTGGTCACTGGCAAGGAAAGAGACTGATGAGGGGCAGCAGCCGGAGGCTGGGATGCGACACGGTATGGCTGTTGCGCCCAATGGCGAGGATGATGCGTGTCTTGTGAAGGAATGGAATGAGCCAGAGGCCGAGGACGGCACCTCTGGGGGCAGCAGCGGGCGTGCCGGGGGGGTCCCGCTGTCCCCACTGGCGGGGGGGCCCGGCCCGAGCTCACAGCTCCGGCTCTGGTGGCCACAGGGCCATGACTCACTTGGACAAGTTGAGCTTCCCTGCGGCCAGGTGGCTCTGCACCGTCCGCCAGCGGCCTCTCCCCGCCTTGCCACCGCTGCCCGGCTCGCTGGGGGCAGCCCCGCCGCTTCTCAAGGCGTCCTCTCCGGGTGGCGGCACCGGTGCTGGCTTCTCCCCCGGCCGGCCTTCCCGCTCCACCGCCAGCCCCGCCGCGGCAGCCACCTTGGCGCCCGACAGGAGGGTGCCACTGGAGGCGCGCGGGCCAGAGGGGCGCCGGGGGTGGCGGTGGGGGGGAGAGGGCGGGCCACACGCGGGGGTGGGGGTGGGAGAGGGAGGAAAACAATGACAGATAAAAGGAAGAAAGAGACAGTGAGAGAGGAGGAGAGAGACAGACGGACAAGAGACAGACAGAGAGAGAGAGAGACACATCAGCACTGCGAAGTGGGTGAACAGCAGAGCCTGCAGAGAGGAGAGAGGGGGCCGGGCGGGCTGGGGTCGGAGAACAACGCACCACGACAATGGAGGGGCGGCCCCTCCCCACCGCCTGGGGCAGGGGCGGCGGGGGTGGGGGGGAGGGCAGCCACCTCCAACTCTATCCCACAGGACAACGAAGGGTTAACGACGGAGGAAGAGCGGGCTGTCCAGGCCAGGAGGCCCCAAGGCAGGGAGAAAGAGAAAGCCGTGTTAGTCAGAATTCATCACCCCACCACCGTCACCGCCATCACCGACCACCGCACCGCGACCACCGACCACCGCTACCACCGACCACCACCACCGAGCAGCCTGGGCAGCGGCACACAGCAGGGAGGAGAAAGCGAGCCACACTGAGAGGGAGGGACCAAACGGGCAACCCCATCCTGACTGCACAGAGAAGGGGTGGGGGCCGAGGGGGACCCACTGTTGGGGGTGGGAGGCTCTCCTGCTTGGCTGGCCCTGGGAGACGGGGAGGAGGGGGGGAGTGGGGGAGGGGAAGGGGGGGCGGGAACGGGAGGGAGAGGGGAGGCAGGAGGGGTTGCTCGTCTCCATGGTCGGCCTGCCCATGGGTGCACCGGTTGGGGGAAGTCGGGGACAGGAGCAGGAGGGGAAGTGAGGGCGTGCGCAGATACTCGGTAAATAGGATCAAACCAGGTAAAGTCACTCACTTGAGGGACAGTCGTGGGTCGCCATAAGGGGCGTAGGGTGAAATGTTTAGAATAAACTCCTTGGGAGGATAGGAGCTCCATTTCTGCTGCACTGTGCTCTCATTGTTATTCCAAAAGTCTCTGTCTAGATCGCTGGAGGGGCAGAGAGAGAGGGGAGAAAACAGGGAGATACAAGAAGAAACAAGAACCGCAAGTCCTGCGGGGGCAGAGGGGACAGGGGCCCCGGGGCCGCACACACAGAGAGCGGAGAGGGCCAGGGTCTGCTCCTGCGGGAGGAAGAGAGGGGCAGCTGCGCCCCATGTGGACGTGCACACACGCGCCCGCACACGCTCACGCGCTCGAGGGGCCGAGGGCCACGAGAAGCCACGCAGAAAGGAGGCGAGCTGCTGGTGGGCAGGCTGGAGCCTCGCGCCCCGGGAAGCTGGTGGGAGAGAGAAAGATGGTGAGAGGGGAGGGGAGGAGAGGGGGCTGGGGACGGGCCTGGGGGAGGATGGCGTGGGGAGTGGGAGGAGGAGAGGGTGCTGGTTTCTGGCTGGAAAGAGCTGAAAGGTAGATCAGATCCTGCTGCCAACTTCTTGGGGGCGGAGGTGTGGGGGGACCCACTGCTCCTGGCCTCCGTTTCCCCACCTGCCAAACCAGAAGGTTGGCCATAACCCCTGGGCTGTCGGTTTTCCCACAGCAGAGACCCAAAGTTCTCTCCTCTTCCATCCACCTCCACTGAGCCACTGCTGGGGCAGGCCGAGCTCCCGGCCCATCTTTCTCCTCATCCCGTTGGCCCAAGGTCCCCCAGCCTCCTCTGCTCTCTCCCCTCCTAGGACACGGCCTCTGCGGGAGCTTGGTGGATCTCAGCTGAGCTGAGGATAGTCTCCTCTTTGCAGATATGGTGGTTGGGTGGCCTCCCAGAGAAGAGAAGGGTCTCCAGGCCTCTGACCTTGCTGAGGGTGTGACCAGAGTCATCCGGAGCCCTTTCAGGTCCAATGTTTTGGGGCCTGTGTGGAGGGAGACTGTGTGGAGGGAGACTGCCTTTCTCTCTGGGGGTTGATGGGCAGACTCAGCCCCAGGCCCTTGACATGTACCTGACCTGCCAGCCGGGGTAGCCTTTCTGTGCCCCTGATCCTTTCCAAGGTGGAGCTGTTAGGTCTGGAAGGGACCCTCTAACCCACTCTTCCCACCCCCTCCTGCTCTGAGACAAGTCACACAAATGAAGCAGATAGGCTGGAAGAAGAGAGAATGTGGGGACTTCCGCTGGGGGCTGGCTGCAGAAGCCTCGGCCAGCAGAAGGCACAGCCTGGAAATCCTAGGAGCCAAAGACAAGGGGCTCCATCAGATTGTCAGGCTCCTGGGGCCCTGAGGAGCACAGGGAGAGGAAAGACAGAAGAAACAGGCCAAAGGAACATTCTAGAAGGGAGTCATGCCAGAGCCCTCAGAAACACATCTAAGGAAAAGGGCCCTAGGAGGTATTGGGGTGGGCTTGGCCTGTGCTGAGGCCCTGCCACTGCTCAAGGCCAAGGCAAGGGCCGTGTTGTGGGGGAGGCACACCCTCTGAAGATGGAGCAAATGTGTTCTTGGGGGACCTGTTTCTTTCCCCCACACCCCACACCAGAGCTTGACCTTGACCTTGGTTCTCTGTCTCAGACCTGGGAACAAAGGAGAGAAGTTGAGTGGCCACCACAGGCCCAGAGGAGATGGTGGTCCTGGCCCAAGGGGGGTGTGGGCAGCGTCTGTCTTTCCAGAGCACACATTAGAAACGTCTCACAGGGACTCCGTACACAGGGTTCGAAGCCAAAGTCCTGAGTCAGTCTGTGAGGGGCACAATGGAGGCTGAGGTGGGAGAGGCAGGACAGGCCCTCAGCACTGGGAGGCCCCTCCCTGGAGAGGCTCCCTCGAAGAAGACCCTATTCCTGCCAGAGACATCCTTTGGTCTACCTCCCCCAGTGTTACAGAGAGATGGAACAAGTTGGACGGCCTCCCTCCCCTTGCCCCCTCCAGATCTCCAAAATCAAGTGTCTTCCAATCCTAGGTCCTGCAGAGAAAGAGCCACCAGGGTCATCACTGCCAGGCTGGTTTCCCACCCTCTGTTCCAAGGAGCTCCAGGGTCCCTCATGTAGTCCGTTGCGGTACTGGAAAAGACCATCTTTAATTTTAAAAGTTTGGGACACACAGGTTCCTTTACTGCAGGACTTCTCAGAGGCTTTAATGTATCAACGAATACCCTAATCTCCAAGAGGGAGATAGAGTGTGCAGTGCTTCCCAAACTTAGTTGGTCACGGAACCCATGAAACCTCAGTAATTCACGGAACCACCAGTAATCATTTATGGAGTGCTTTGAGGAACACAGTTTGGGAACCACTGCTAAAGAATGCAACTTCCCAGAATCCTTGACAAAAGATCCCTTCAGAGGAGGTCCTAAGTGCAATGGGTAAGCTCTGCTTCCTGCCACTTGACTGGCTTTGGGCCCTGGCAAGAGGTAAAGGCTTAAGAACCTAGGGGCATGCAGAATGGTGGCTTCCCTCCCCTGAGACAAAGGCTCTGTAGTTCAGCAGGTGGGCAGAGGTGGCAGCTATAGAAAAGAGGGGACAGCCACCGTTGTCCTCACTTTGTTTTCAAGAACATTCGAGGGTGCTGCCCCAGCCTGCAGAGCCTGCAGCCCACTGTGCTGTCGGCCTTCCCCCTTGCTGGTCATCCCATCTCCTCTCACGGGCCCTTTCCACGACTATCTAGAACATATCCATCCCCAGGTTATGGTCACTCGGCAGACAGGCCCCCCAGCCCAGCTGCAAACTGGGTTAGGGGCCTGGTATGGAGGCGGCACAGGTGCTGGGCCGGGCCCCACGTGGTCCTTCCCTGCCTTCAGAAAGCCCGGAGCCTGGACTCGGCATCAGCTCCTGAGACCTGCCAGCTCTCTGCTTTGAAGACTGGAGAGTGTGCAACCAAACCACTTCAAAGGCTCCCCGAGGCCTCCTCTCGAGCCTCCTCCCGTCCCCAACCTCAGCAGCCCCACCCCTCCACTTGCCCGTCCCCCCACCCCCAACCGCAAGGCACACGCTGGAAGCTTCTGTGAAGGCCCCAAACAGGGTCAGAGCAAGAGATGAAAACAGAGGAGGAACAGCAAGGAAGCCCTCAGGGGCAGGGGAGAAGGGGAAGGGAGAACACGGACAAGAAGGAGGGACTAGGCTGTGGGAAGGGGGAAGAAGGGAAGGTGTGGGGCGGGGATGGTGCGGGGCCTTGAGTTACAGGAAGGAAGTGGGCGTCAGGGAAGGTTGGGGCAGCTCCCCTTCAGGCAAAGCCCCTTGCTGGCAGGCTCGGCCGTTAGAGTTAGGGTTCTAACCCTAACCCTAACCCTAACCGCTAGGCTAAGGTGGAGGGGAAGGCCTGGGTTCATCAGAGAGAAACCTTCCAGAGAGAACCCTCCTTCCCAGAGCCTCCAGCCAGGTGGGGTGGTTGGTGGTGGGGGCTGCCCTGCGTGTGTCCCAGCGACCCTAGCTGTAGGCTGGCCGAGGTGGTCTGCGGAAGGCAAACCCACCTCCTTGAAGAGGGATCTCAGAGCAAAAGCAGGGAGCCTGGGTGAGTCTGAGGCAATAAGATGGGCCGTGGGGACTGGGAGTGACAGGGAAGGGAAGAGTCCCCGCTGCTCTGCTTCCCAAGTGGCCCAGCACTGAGGTCAGCCACCTTCTAGGTCACCCTCGGGACCTTGGTGAGGCCTTAGAGAAGAGCCTGAGCCCCCCAGGAGAGGGGATCCCAGCGGGGGGGGGGGCGGGGGGCTCGGATATGCCAGGGAGCTAGGAGCGTGTTGGAGATGGCTGCGATGTTAGGGGAGATGGAAGAAATGGCAACCATGGTGGAGGGAGGAGGCAGACAGAACGGGAAGTGACAGCGGCCAGAAAATGGAGCTGGGGTCCTTGGAACATTGTGAGGGTCTGGGGTGGGGGGCGGGGGCACAGGCAGAAAAGCTAGAGCCCGGAGCCACCCTGAGGCAGTAGGAGTGTGCAGGCAGGGGGCAGGGAGAGAGAAAGGCGCCAGGTGCGAGGGGGGAAACTGAATGGGTGTGTGGCCAGCTCCGGGCAACGAGGCTCCTCTCACGCGGGGCTGCCTGCGTGTTCCCTCCCCAAACTCGAAGCCTGGCACCTACTTGATGGCCTTCTTCTCACTGCGCCCACGCCCTGAGTCTGGTGTGCCCACCGTCTCCAAGGAGTTCTTGTAGCGTTTGCCCTGTGGAGACAGCATGAGGGTCACTCCGGGGAGACAGTACTGCGCCCTCCCTGCCTCCTCAGCACGGGCCCGGGTGGGGGGCAGGGGGAGTAGGCTGGGGCCCAGCCTTGGTCACAAGGATCCAGGGGGCCCTGCGTGAAGCTGTCACCACCGTGGGAGGCCAGCTCCACTGCTGTCTGTTCCCCCGCTGGTAGCTCCTTGGCCCCATGAGGCCTGAGGACAGACGCTGCCCCTCGAAGGGCACCCCAACCCTGACCCCCAGGGATGGGGCCCCTCCTTTCTGCCTGTCTCCTGGGGCTCTGGGCTGACTCCCAGAAACACACCTCCCTCTGCCACGGACAGACGGCTCTCAGGCGCCTGGCCACGTCATATGGGCCACGTCACCACCCCCAGATGGTGGGGGTGGCATCCTGCAGGGGCAAGGTTGGCAGTGGCCAGTGACGTGAATGGTGGGGGCAGGGAGAGGGCCCCGTGCCCAGTCCGGCCCAGGACCGGGTCCAGCACTGTCTGGGGGCTCCCTGGGGTCCTCCTGCCTTGGGCAGTGAAGCAGGACAGGGCCCAAACACTGTCCTTTATAGGAAGGCAGCCTCAGGGAGAGGCTGCCCACTGGCTCTGAGGCCGGGGCAACTTTGCCTGCACCCCAGAGTTCCTCCCACCAGCTTGGGGTGGGGGGAAGGCTGGGCAGGCCAGGCGGGGGGTGGGGGAGGTCTCTAGTCTCCTGGCGAGAAGAAGGGCCGTGGCTGCAGTGGGGACCGGGCCTGCTGCTGGGAAGGTGAGCCCCATTCACCTTCTCGGTTTGGGTTTCTAAATTTAGCTCCCGCAGAGCCCGGCACCGTTAACATTCCTGGCTGCCACCGAGTGAGCGTCCTCACGCGCACCCATGGGCCACGGGCTGGGCCCCGGGCCGATGCGTGCAGCGGGGTGGTGACAGCCCAGACACACACACACAACCACACACACACCCGACATGTGCACACACATCTCCCCACCATCCTGTCCTGTGCTCCACACTGCGGCCACAACAGTCTGCCCTCCCTGAAGCAAATGAAGAGCGGCACAGCCGTGTCCCCAACACTCCTGCCGGCTGCAGCCCCTTCCAGGCCCATGGCGGGAGCCTGGCAGGGCTGGCGGGGCTCCCCAGAATGCTGTGGGCAGAGGGGCAGACTCCTCACTCTACCCCCAGCGCCCCCAGGTCTCAGGGGTGCCTGGGTCCTGGTCCCAGCAATGCCGCACCCTCCCCGTGTCGCCCTGGTCAAGTCCCTTGTCCTCTCTGACCTCCTTTCCCTCCCTTCTGAAAAGGGGTGTTGTCACTGGATGAGCCCCAGGTCCCTCATCCTTCCAGGCTCTCCTCACAGAAAGGACAGGTTCTCTCCTGACTCACTTCAGCAGCCTCCCACCCCCCACCTCCCAGGGGAATGCAGCCCGAGACATTAGGGACTGTCTGGTCTCTAGGACTCGGTGTGGAAGATAGTATCCAGCAGTGCTCAGAATGGATCCCATGGGAGTGCCCCGGCCCCCTGGGGTCTCAGCCCCAGGCTGTTGCCTCTGAGACAAAATTTTGAGAGTGAAAAAAACAGAGCTGTTGGTTCCTCTGAGGCCACAAAACCTGTCTTCGCTCTCTCCCATCATTACCCAGAAGTTCAAATCCCCAGGAATGCCTAGTCCAGACTGGGACGATCAGGGCCTGGAGCTGCCCATGCTGGCCAAGAGCCTTTCTCCAGACAGGACACAGGGAGGAGCTCCCCCTACCATCCCCCCCAAATCTCCCTCACTTCAGGCGGTGTCAGGCAGGGACGACCGGGTTGAGGGCCCCCCAAACCCACCACTTACTCCCTCTCCTCTTTCTCTCTTGGCAGGAGAACTTGTCCTCACTTCTAAGGGGGAGTCAGCTGCCCCTTCCTGGAGGAGGGGCATGGCTGGGGGCATGGCTAGGTGGGCTGTTCCCAGTTCAAGCAGGGCCTGCCTCTCTTCCTTCCACAGCACAGAGAAATTTCCCCTCTGGCTGCCATGATCAGTCTGCAGCAGGAGCTGCGGGACTGTGGGGGACACCCTGGACTTGAGTCGGGGTTGGGAGGGCAATGACAGGAAACCCAGGCAGGGTCCAGGAGACCCTGGGTGGCTCTAAGGGAAGCCAATCCCATCAGCCTGCTTCTTAGGTTGGGGGTTGGCCAGGCTGATCTGGAAAAAGCCAGCTGGAGATTAAGGAAGTTATTAATGTTTGGAAATGGGATCTGGGCTGTCGGGGTGTCACATCACTATCACTGCTGCTGAGGGGACAGATGGGCAAGGAAGGCCCAGGAACTGTGCAAGGGGCATATGAAATCCCCTCCCGGAAAGCACAGAGGCAGCCCAGGCAGAAAGCTCCAAGCTCCCCCCATGGGGGGTGATGGGGGAGGAATTGAGGCAGGGTTGGGGGGCTGGGCAGCTCTGGGGAGAAAGTCGCATAGACCAACTGTGGCTGGGACCCCCGGGGAAAGTCCCTGGCTGGAGGCTGGAAGGACAGGCTGGGTCAGGGGGGTCCCCCACCAGCTCTGAAAGCTGTCATCTTTGAACACTGGTCCCCAAGTAAGTGGGGTAGGGGAGAGGCCCTCACACCAAAACACACACGCACACACACACACATGCACGTGCACACACGTGCGTGTGCACACACACACTGCAGCACTCACCAGGAGAGATCAGGACAGTGGCTATCAGCTCACTCCGGCAGCACACCCTACCAGGCAGGGATGAAAACACACACACACTGCACCAGGACCCTCAGAGTGGCCCACTCAGCACACAGACCCCCACTCAAGGTCACGGGCAGCGCCTGCTCACACACCTTCCTCAGCCTTCAAAGGCGGACTTGCATACAGACAGCAGAACAGACCCTACACGGGGTGGCAGCACAAGCGTGTGTGTGTGTGTGTGTGTGTGTGTGTGTGCGCGCTCAGCCCCTCCCCTGGCCTGGGAGGACGCTAGCACACACACAGGCGCGTGGCCAAGTCCCCTCCTCCACTGCCCCTGAAATTCCGGAAACAGATGCAGACACCAGGGATCCCGGAACAATGTGGGGTGGCCAGCCTGGGGCACCTGCACGGCATGTCCAGAGTGGGCTAGGGCCTGGTTACCAGTACACTCACACTCGGGACACATGGAGCAGAGCTGGCCTTCTCCATGGTTTCTCCCCAGGGGAAGAAGCCCCTGAAACCGAGTGTCCCAGGATGGAGAGCCATGTTCCCCATTCCCGAGTCTGCCTTTCCTGAAGGAAACATGCTGGGTTATGGGCCTCTAGGGTCCTTCTCAGAGCTCTCTGACCCTTATCTTCTGTAGGATTGGGGCTTGAAGCCCCTGGCTACATGGTACCCAGGGCCATGACCTTCCCTGCTCATCCTTAGGCCCCTCTGTCTCAGGCAGGGAGAGAATGCGGGTCTCAGATGTGGCGCCTGGCCCCCTCTCCCTCAGTTCTCAATCTAGGGGCTAGAGGTGTCTGTCAGAAATGCTTTTTCACCTAATCCCAGGGAAGGCCCGACATTGGGACACCTCTGGGTCCACCTTTGGGGGTGCCCCATGCTTGCTTTGGCAGCACATATACCACCTTTGGGGATGCCCCACTGCAGCCCCCAAAGCCTCCCACTGCACTTCTGGGCTGGGGCAGCAGGACTGAGGGTGGGGGGTTGGGGAGGAAGCAGGGTGGTGGTCTAGCCTTGGAGCCAGCCCCAGGGCCCCTTCCGGGGAGCTGTGGGCTGCATGCGGGCGGGGTAGAGGCTCAGCCCGGCTTCTCCTCCCGGCCTTCCGGTGATGAATATCCCTCCTGATGGTCTCGTTACTTATTGATGGTCTAATCCTGCTCGTTAATTCCCCAGCCCTCGTTAAAAATGAAAAGAAGCCGTTTGTGCTTGTACAAACCCCAAGAACCAGGATGGATGTACCAGCGCTGGGGGTGGGGCGGGGCGGGCGGCGCCTCCTCATTGGTCAGGAGACTCCGCTCGGCCACGCCCAGCCCTGGGTTGGGGGGAAGTGCGGGCGGCGGGGAGCGGCGGGGAGCGGCGGGGAGGGGGCCTGGATTCTCAGGCCGCGCTTACCGTTCTTTCCGCGGGAGGGGGCGGGGCGTGTGTGCCGGTAGTGGCGAGCGTGAGAATGCCCGAGAGACTCACGTCTGTCCTCAACCGTGTCCCTAGGTGTGTGGTTCTGGGTGTACACACGACGCATGGAGCCAGCACCCAGGCAAATGCAGTGCGTGCGTGCGTGTCAGTTCCTGCGGAAATGGGCCGGACTACGTGAGCAGGTGGGTCAGGAGCGCTTGAGAAGGTTCAGGAGCCAGGGACTGTGGGGGGCGGGACGTAGGGCCCCGCCCGCCCCCTCCCCCCAGGAGCCTCACCAGTTTGCGCTGACACCAGTGGCAGAGGCCGCAGAGGACGACAGTGACGCTAAGGCTGACGGTGATGATGGCAGAGACCAGCAGGACATCGCGGGTGGGCGCCCCTGGGGAGGACATACACAGGTCAGACCCTCATTGGTCAGCGCCGCCCACCCTCCCTCAGCCCTGAGCCCCCCCACCTCCAGAGCAACTACCTTACCCTACCAGCTGGCCCCCACACTGGGAACTCTGAGCCTCAAGTTCCACTCCCAGCTACGCTTGCTGGCTGACCTTGGGAAGTTCCTTTCTTTCTCTGTGACTCAGTTTCCTCATCTGTAAAATGGGGGAATTGTGCAGGTTGAAGTTCCTCCCACACCCTCCCTGCATGGGCTCCCTCAAAGGGAGATGCCGAGGGTGCCCTCTGCCCAGCCAGGCCTCAGTGGACACTTCTACTTCCCCTAAAAAAGCCACTGCCTCTGCACAGCCTTCCTGCTCAGCCCCCTTCCACCCCCTCCAACACTCTGAGCCACGACTCAGCCCCATTTTCCCAAAGGGCATTATGTCTGAGGACATCTGCTCCATGGGCACTAACAGACCCTCAGAGTGTCTGGCCCAAGCTGGATGGTGACATGTGTAGTCCAACAGGGAATTTCTGGAATCCTCTGACCAGCCCTTACCCCCTGCAGCTCAGCTTTCCTTGGGCCGGAAGACCACCCAAGTGGCCTCTGTAGGCCCTTAGCCCCCTGAGCTTGCCTCTCTTGCTCCCCCAACCTGGTTAGCTTTAGCCCAGGGTGGGGCGGGGGTAAGGGGGTGGGGGAGCACGAGAAGCTTCCATTCCAAGAGCTCAGGGGTCTTATACTTCAGGAGTGGCTATGTTGACAGACCTAGCCCAGGACGCAAGCCCCAGGTTCCATGCAAATCCCACCCCTTGCTCACTGTGGCTTTGGACGAGTCACATAACCACTCGGTTTTCGCCCATGCAAATGTAGATTAAACCTCCTCCCTGTCTTCTCACAGGTGGTTGCAAGTATGAGCCTAAAGCAAATGCAAGGCAGGCAAAATTTCACCAGAAATTCTCGTGTGGGGGAGTGAGTTGAACGAGAGCAGCAGAGATCACACATGCACTGTAAACACGTATGTACTAGGGTATGTACAAGTAGGCAAGTAGACGCTGTTTATTTACAGAGGATCCTGCGTGGGCGGTAATTAAGAGCTGACCATATCTGTCTGGTCCTGGTTCCTGCGGTTTTAGCTTCTGGGCTCCTGGTCTCGATTGCTTGGCTACGGGGCATTGTGAAGGGCCTGGCGGTTCACCCAGCTCTCGGGGCCCTTGGGGTTCCTCCTACCAGCACTCTAGTGCCTTGGGTGGTCTGTTCACCCCCTGCTCTCCCTCGAGTCCCACTTGGGCACCACCTCTCCCTTCCCGACTTCCTGAGCCTCCTAGCTGTGGGAAAAGGCCACCTTCACCTGATCCCCTGCAGTCCACCTGCCAGGCCAACCAAGCTTCCTTCTGTCCCGAGTCTGCAGCCTCCCCGCCCCGCCCCAGCCTTGCCCCCAGCTCCCTGTCAACCTCAGAGCCCCTGGCACCCAGGAGCTCTGGCCTGGACAACTAGCAGAGGCCAAGATCCTGGTCCTGCCCTTTCCTCTCTGGGGTGGAGGAATACAGCTCGGCCTCATTTGCCAAATGGGAGGCTTTTCCGTCTTTAACCACCAGGCTTCTGAGAATGGTGCAGAGCAGGACAAGGGGGGAGAGTGATGGCCATTACGTCGCAGGTCACGCTGCCGGTGCCCCAAGACTCAAGCCTGTGGTAAAGAGAGGGGCGAACGTACATCCCAGGAAGGGGACCTGTGCTTTTTCCAGCTGTCTCTGCAGGAACTGCCCCTGCCCCCTTGGAAGAGTCTGGAAGGAGGGAGGTATGTGGGCCGGAAAGGCAGGTGACTTCACACCTTCCTCTGTTGAACTCACTTTTTTTTTTTTTAAGATTTTATTTATTTATTTGACAGAGAAAGAGAGGTCACAAGTAGGCAGAGAGGCAGGCAGAGAGAGAGAGAAGCAGGCTCCCTGTTGAGCAGAGAGCCTGATGTGGGGCTCGATCCCAGGACCCTGAGATCATGATCTGAGCTGAAGGCAGAGGCTTAACCCACTGAGCCACGCAGGCGCCCCTGAACTCACTTTTAAATAAAATAAATTCTTTTGGCCTGAGCTTTCTTCAATCACTATCTGCTAAGAATCTAGCATGAGGCACGCGGGACAGGAAAGAGGCAAGATTTCAGGGGATTATCTCTTAGCATGTCAGTGCCCCAGAGCCAGTGAGGGGCAGAACACCCAGCTCAGGCCTCCAGACTCCAAAATAGCCACGAAAAGCCCAAAGGGGAGTGCAGTTTCTGCCTCTTCGTAGCTGAGTGGCCTTGGACAAGTGTCTTAAGCACTCAGGACCTTCCAGTAGAGACAACAGCGGCACCTACCCCAGGCGGTTACTGTTGGCACTTGATAGATACATATTATGATTAAAGTTGGCAGTGTTAGTTTCCTCTCAGCCGTAAACAGAGGGCTCTGGGAATACAAATGAAGAAACGCCTGCTGGACTAGAGGGCTATCTGGGAAGGCTTCCCTGAGGAGGTGGTATATGGTGTGGTCTGGCGGATGGCTATGCAGTGAGGGTGAGATGATCCAGGGACAGGAAAGAGCAAGAGCAAAGGCAAGAAGAGGGGGTAGGAGTAGGGGGGAGAGTCCGGTGCGTTGTTTGAGGAGCTGGTCTAGGTTAGTGGGTGTGAAGTGGAGGACCGGCTGGGAAGGGAGTGGGGCCTGATGGGGAAGGGATTTGTCTGTCAGGCTAAGGGGTTTCCTGTGGGAGCCATAGGAGGTTTTTGAGCGGGGCACGGTCAGGACCAGAGTGGGTATGAGCAGGCTCTTGATCTGGTAGCTGTGGGGCCGTGGTAGGAGGCTGTGCTCTGGCTGGGTTCCTCTGCCCCCCCCCACCCTCTCCACGCACCTCCCCTTCCACACACATCTTGGCCATGGGGTGATTCTCCAAGGAGGTCTACCTCCTCTCTTGACCAAAAAAGTCTTTCTCAAAACTGCTGTAGGGGGGCGCCTGGGTGGCTCAGTGGATTAAAGCCTCTGCTTTTGGCTCAGGTCATGATCCCAGGGTCCTGGGATGGAGCCCCACATCGGGCTCTCTGCTCCGCGGAGAGCCTGCTTCCTCCTCTCTCTCCCTGTCTGCCTCTCTTGCCTACTTGAGATCTCTGTCTGTCAAATAAATAAATAAAATCTTTAAAAAAAAAACAAAAACAAAAACAAAAAACTGCTGTAGGGAGAGGACACCTGACAATGGAGCCTGTCAACCCCAGAAGCCAGAGGACATGCTGAGAAGAGCTCCCAGAGACCCAGGGAGTGCCCATCCAAAACAAGTAGCCTTCTGTGGGCAGGCAGCATAAGCACTGGGCTAGGAGTCTAGGAGAACCGGGTGGAGGCCCTGTTCTGGCCCCTAAGCAGCTATGGGGCCGAGAGCAAGTTGCCCAGCCTCTCGGATGTCCGCACCTTCACCTGTGGGAGAGCTGACCCCTCCTCTGGCAATAAGCCAGGTGTTCTAGATGCTCCCCATGATGTAACAACTCAGTCCTCCCAACAACAGTGGAAGGAAGAAGCACTACGATTGTCCCCATTTTGCAGATGGGGAAACGGAGATGCAAGGGGGGGTCAAGAACCTTGTCCAAGGTCATTTGGGTAGGAGGTAGCGGAGCCAGGGTTCAAACCTAGGCCATCCAGCTCAAAGTTGGCTCTCGTTGCTTTGTGTGCTCTCTGGAACTGTTAGGGTTCCTGGACTTTGTCAGGGGCTACAGACGTGGATGCCGAGATGAGGCTGTGGTCTCTCAAGCCCTCTTCCAAAAAGCAGCATTTCCCTGTTTCACATCTTGGGCTTTTGTAGAAAGTTCCATTTGAAGAAGGAGGTGTGCTGCTAAGGCAAGTTGCACCCCCTAATGGGGGCCCCCAGGATCCTCTGCTGTCATCTCACAGGCAAGGAGTCCGACCCCTCCCCCTGTCCCCCCTACTGTCCACCCACAGCCTTCGAAGCTGGGGTGAAACACATGCTTGTCACTGCAAATTGCACTGATGCGGTGACCGAAAGTGACACGGTGTCCTCAGCCAGCAAGCGCTGTTATCATCAAGGGGGTGCAGGTGTGTGTTCTTGCCTGCCAGCCGGAGTGACCCCATTCCCAGAGCACGGATCACTAAGTTTGGGGCTGGAAGGGACCGCTGCTGTCATGGAATCTGGCCCCAGCAACACAGGAACTCTCTGGGCAGCCCTATCAGGGACAAGAAGCTGCTTCTGGCAGGCCCTCCACGACCAGGCGGGGTTAGGGAGGGTTGCTGGGCCCCGTGCTGAGCGGAGTCTGTCTCCCTAGAACTCCCCCCCACCCCCGTCCCCCTCGCTCCCAAGCTTGCCCTCCGGAGCCACTGGGAACACGCCGGATCCCTCTGCCACATGACAGGCCTCTAAATCCTTGCCGACAGCACTCATGTCCCCTTCCAGTCTTCTCCAGGCATCGCCGCCCTGGCCTTTCTAACCTGTCCTCCGATGACATACATGGTTTCAAGTCCCCTTAGTGTCAGCATATTAACATCGGGGGAAAGAAAATATTGCAGCCCTCGTCATCCTGTGACAGGGCCGGGTTCCACAACCTCTCCTTGAGTGGAGGAGACATCCTGGGTCCCGGGGGCGAGACACGGACAAGGGCAGACGGGTGACACTGGGGAGCCGTGGGCGGTGGGGGCAGCGGGGAGTGGGGAAAGCCAGGCCTCCTGGGTCTGATCCCAGGACTGTCTGGGGAGTGAGGCACGAGCTTGGGCACGTAGCTACTCCCAGCCCCCTGTCCAGGCCTGTGGTGGGCACTCAGCCAACTCGAGTTTGGGGTCAACCATGGTCTGGTGGGGTCCCGTGCTCCAGACCACACCCCCAGCGCTGCGGCTCTCAGGGAAAAGTCTGTGTGTTTGACGAGGCAGCCCACCTCCGAGGGTGCATGACAGGCTGGAGCTCATGCCGTGTCCCCTCTAGAATGTCTGCTCCGTGAGAGCGGGGCTTGCCCTCTGTTCCCCACTGTCTCCCCTGCACCAAGGAGGGGCCAGTCATACAGCAGGTGCTTGACAAAAGCTTGCTGAGAGAATGAGTGAGCAGGAACCCCAGGCCTCTAGGAATAATGATACTAATAGAGGCCACCATTTATTAAGTGCCTACTGTGTACCAGACTCCAGGGTCCATGAAGGTAAGGGCTTTATCTGTTTTGCTCCTTCTGGATATTCTGCAATAGGCTGACGTAAGGGAGGTGCTCAGTAAATACTGTTAAAAGTTTCAGTGCTTGTAGGGGCACCTGGGTGGCTCAGTGGGTTAAAGCCTCTGCCTTTGGCTCAGGTCGTGATCCCAGGGTCCTGGGATGGAGCCCCGCATCAGACTCCCTGCTTAGCAGGGAGCCTGCTTCCCACTCTCTCTGCCTGCCTCTCTGCCTGCTTGTGATCTCGTCTGTCAAATGAATAAATAAAATCTTTAAAAAAAAAGTTTCAGTGCTTGCATGTTATCCCGCTTGTCACCCAAACAAGATGGGAGGGGAGAGGCCGCAGTGACAGAGTTTGAGCCTCTCTTCTATACACACACACACACACACACACACACACGAGGACCCCTTTCAATCTCTCCCCATGCCATCTTTGTCTGACAATTCCTGATTTTTCTAGACCCTGATGAAAAACACCTCCTCCAAGAAGCCTTCCATAAGATCCCCAGTGGGAATGAATTTCTCCTGCCTAGGAGCTCCCATCGCACTGAGCCTGAACCCTCCTTTTAGGGTACAGTGATTAAGTGCCGGGGCTCTGGAACAGACTCTCTGGGTTCAAATTCTGGCTCTTCTTCTTCCAAGACATGTGACCTAAGTTTTGTGTGGCTCTGTGTCCCCATCCCCCAAAATGGGGGCCAATAACAGTACAGGTTTCCGAGGACGGTTGTGAGGTTTAAAGGAATGAGCCATACAGTGTACTCTGCACAGTGCCTGATGCAAAATAAGGAGCCAATATATGCTTGTTGTTACCACGGTATTACCACGTTTGCCCCGTAGTGGAGACATCTGGGGCACGGAGCCAGCGCACAGTGAGTGTTGAATAAAATACTGAACTAGATACACATCTAGTTCTTCCCCACCAGACAGCACGGGCCAGGGGTCCTGTCTTATGCAGTTCGGTGCACCCGGATCTGTGCCCCGGGGCTTGACCAAGACCTAGAGCATCAGTGAATGCCTGCAGCGAGGAATAGGGAGGGCTGGGGCGAGGGGGCATGGGGGAGCCCTCAGCTGGAAGCCAGGCTGGGCTTCAGGTGTGAACCACAGACCTGAGCCCGTCCCTTGCCAGGCTCTGCCCCCACTCCCAACTCCTTCTCATCTCCTCAGCAAGCCATAATTTATGGATGAACAGAATCAAACAGGACGGCTGGCTGCTGGGATGCCCTGGGGAGCTGCCGGAGAGGGAATGGACTTCTGAGGGCACGCTCACCAGCTGCCCGGCGGGTGGGGGGGGGTGTGGGATGGGGGGAAGAAAGGCAGGGAGGGGGAGGAGGTACACACATACACAGGTCACAGACATGAACACCCATGGCTTGTACACACACATGCCTACACCACAGAGACTCACTCTTGGCACAGACAACCAAGCGCCCACACTCCACGAATGCGCATGCAGGTATGCACACACACACACACACACACACACACAGCCCCAGAGACCCACCCCTTACACAGACACTCATGCTTACTCAAACACATGATAAACACATTGTGCACAGATACCCATGTCCACACACACACACACACACACACACACAAAGCCTTGGAGGCTCACGGCGTGCATGGATACTGTGCTCACACTCACACACACAAACGCATGCATGGCCATGGCCACGGCCACGAGTAGATGCTCAGCCCACTCCATCATCCACGAGGTCTAGTTGTTCATGCACATCCTCTGGCGTGGGACCTTCTCCCAGGACTTGTTATTCCTCTACTTGAATTCTGTCTGTCCTTCTGAGGCAGAGTAGTGGGACAAGAAGTAGACCTGGGGGCAGGTGGCCCGGATTCAAGTCACATCTCCACCCCTGGCCTGCGACCCCGGGTAAGGCCCATTCTGGGCCTTAGCGGTTCACCTTCAAGCAATGGAAACCACCCCTGATGTCCCCTGCTGGGGTTCTAGCAGATACCACGATCATCCCCATTTCACAGAGAAGAGACAGGCATGGCGGATTAAGGACGCGAGCCTGCCCTTTCCCTCTGAGCTGAAGGCAGTACCAGCCCTCCACTGTGGGCTCTACTGTGCGGTCCAGCCTCGCCTCACTTTCCTTCCGCCTTCAAGAAGGCCAACCTCTTTCCCACTTCGGCACAAGCTCTTCCCTCTGCCTGGAATACTTTTCTTCAATCTCCTACTGTTACTATCCCCAGATGAGATGGTCTTCATTCCCTCCCACATTCCTTTCTGCCTCCCCCGTAACTATGGCAATTCATCATCGTGGGTTAATAATTAGTATTTTCTGTCTTTTCCCCTGATGGGAACCCCTCGATCACCCATCTCTGTAGCCCCAGGTCTGGTACCCAGGACAGCTGGATAAATTAGAGCTGAACAGATGCTTGAAGTTATTCAAGGCCCTCAGGTAAGCCTGCCTCTTCCAGGAAGCCCTTCCTGATAACAAGTGCTCACAGCAGTCTCTTCATTCCCCAAGTTTGAATTAACTGACCTTCTGTCCAGCACCCTTTTCTTGGGGGTAGGCCTGTCCCCCAAGCAGAGCCAATGGGGTAAGATCATGTCTCCCCATCTCTTGGGCTCCCCCACAGCCCGCAGCCCATCTCTTGGGCTCCCCCACAGCCCGCAGCCCAGGATGCGAGGCAGAGAAGGTACTGAACATGCTGGAAATCTGTGCACACAAACTTTTCTCCCGGACTTTGCTTACTCTTGTACTCCCAGCTGGTGGCACACACACTCTCCATATCCAGGCCTTCCAAAGTTGTCCCATCACCACCACACCCTCCCAACCTAGACTGCTTCCCTCTTTTGGAATCCCCAGATTGCAGGCCCTTGTTCTCCCTACCAAATACCTCTCATCATAGTAAGTAATGTACGCTAAACACTGAATCATGTTCACATCTTTAGCTCCCCTCTGGAGGTAAACATGCTGATACTTGTTTACAAAGAAAGAAACTGAGGCTCAGAAGGGTTAAATACTTGCCCACGGGCACAGAGCAGAAGAGAGGTAAAGCCAGGATTGCACCTGGAGTCTGTAAACCTCAGACCTTATAGCTCTCTCTCTCTCTTGTTCCATCCAAGGGGAGCTGAGCCTTGAGCCAAGTCACCCTGAGGACAGCCAAGTGAAGAAAGAAATAGAGGGAACACAAAAGAAAAGGCAGTCAGGGGGAGGAATTTCCCCCCAAATTTTACCAATGAGAGCTACACCTGAGTTACTCGAAGAGCTTCACAGGCTCCTCTCACACACACCCTTCCCAGAGATACTTCCTCCCTGCACTGGCCCAGCCCTCAGCCTCAATAAAGCACTCACATTAGAGGCTCAGTCCACCTAAAGATCCCTGAACAGGCTGGGGAGCTGGGCCCCTGGGGTTAGACAAGGGTGAGCAGGAAGCAGAGACAAGTGGGGTAGCCCAGGATTTGCCCAGGGCTCTGTCTCTGGTACCGTCTAGGGCACAACCACTATTCCGGAGATAAAGCAGAATGATGTTGGGGGTGGTTGGGGCTACGTCTGCCAGCGTCTTCCCAACCTAATCCTGCCTCCTCCCACCTGATTCTGCACTACTTACGACACATCAGGCCCCAGCGCCTCCCCCCTCCATCCTTTGGTGGCTGCGTGATGACGTTCAAGATGGAAAGCAGCAAAAGCTAGAGTCGCAGGTTTCCAAAGGAAGCGCCCCTCCACGTGTATGCTGAGCAGATGGAAATGGTGGGAAGGTGGGAGGGTATTTACAAGTGCAGAGCCTACCAGCCCTAGGACTCTTTGGGCATGGGAAAGGGGGACCTTTTCAGTACCTATCCCACCTTCCTTCCTCCTCCTGATCCAACACACACACACACACACACACAGCCAGAAAAAGGCAGAACTGGGGAGAAAGCAACAGAAAACCAATGAGCAAAACTCTGAACTTTACACAGCCAGGCAAAGCTCTGGGCCTCCTGACATGCTGAATTTTCTGCCCTCTCTCTCAAATCTAAAACTCCTCCTCCAAGCTACCCACCTTGGGAAATAGAAAATAAGATGGGCAGGTAGAAGGAAAAGGAGGGGAAAGAGAGCCTGGCATTCATTTCCCAGGAAAGCTGGGCCTCTACCTTAGCCCCATGCCCCCTGGACAGTCTGCCTGAGTGTCCTTCAGAAAGCCAAGGAGACACCCACAACCCCTCAGGCTTCACCTGGGGCGGGCGGGCCCAAGGCTGGTGAAAGAGGAGGCCGGAGGGGAATTGTTTTGGAAAGTTACAAGTAGCTGAAAATAGGGGCTTAGCACGAGCAAGCCTCCTCAACCTTGTCTGTAATAAAAACAGATAATGCGTGAGTGAGCTAGGGAGGGAGCGCTGGCAGGGGCCGCAGAGGCCGGCTGGATGCAGACGGTTTAGAATTCAGAGGAGATGCCAAGTGAGTAAACAGCAAATGAAGGATTGTTCGGATGGGCCAGGAGCCGTTCCAGCAAGAAATTGGACAGGGACATGTCAGGATCCACCAGCACATCAACTCCTCATCAGGGGAGCAGGGCCTGCTGAACTACAAAGGCCTCATCCACGAGTTCTCTGTGCCTTCTCTACCTTGGCGCTCTCTTCCAGCAGAGAGCATGGCCTTGGTAATAACAGCTCATGTTTGTTCAGTGCCGAGGAGTTTACAAAGTACTCCCGAGTTTACCTAGGGTTTCAAATCTCCTGCCATATTTAATGGCGATGGGGTATCTTCTAGTTCTCCCTCACCACAGCCACCCCCCCCCCCCAGTTCCTGACCTAGGGAAGCCTGGTACATCTGGGTTCAGTTTTCAGCCTCAGAAGGGGAAGAAGGGTTGAGACCATCTGCGACTCTAGAGAGCTGGTGAGTCTGGAAGTCATGGGGGTCAAAGCCATTCAAGATGAAGGGGATCAGGTGCCAGCTCTGAGTTAGCTGGGAATCAACCACCCTCCCCAACCATGCTGATCCCAAAGCCGATGAGCCACCTGGATACCCCTGAAAATGCTCATGTCCATCAGAACAGCAGGAGTACAGGAAGGGAGGAGCTCAGGTGGAGGCCTTTTCCACCAGGAGTGTGGAGCAGGGGCAGGATCAGGGATGTGTGATGATTAAGTGCAGGTCTTGACCACTAGTTACTATGAATAATGCATCGTTGTGCCTTGGCCTAAGTCAGCATCTTATTGTTATTAATAATACACGGCTGCAAAGAAGCTGAGGTTGGAATGGTGTGCTCTATTTTATTCGAGGATCTCAGAGCACTTAAGAGTTCCTCATGCTGATGACTCAACTCTAGCTCCCCAAGTCACAGGCTTCCTTACAGGCCAGGGCACCTGTCCTGCCCAACACCCACCCACCTGATGCTTGGAGCCAAGAAAAAGAAGCCTCAGGGGCTAGGAATCTTCCATCCTGAGATTCAGATTTTTTTGATTGGTGTTTTGGTGGGAGAAAGGGTACAGTTAATCTTTGACAGCTCAAGGGATCTCTCCGGGATAGAATAGAATGCGAAGCTTCTCCCAGGGATGTTTAGGAAGGAGGGAGAGAACTACTGGAAATCCACTCGGGGGAAACGTTTGGAGAGAGACCACTGGGGATCTGAATCCAGTTCTGCCATCCACTATGTCATTGTGGGTGTGTGGCCTTAGGGAACTAACTATACTCTCTGGTCCTAAGTCTCCTTGGGGTGAGTGACTGAGATTCCGTCTGGGAGGTGCCATACTTCCATATTCTGGGGGTATCATTTGCGCCACAAATACTAGGAAGGAGCCGCTTAGAGCGCGGTCCTGGGATCTGTCCGCGGTCCTGGGATCTGTCCACGGTTCTGAAACAGGGGGCAGGAGCAGTGCTCCTGTCCTTGGTGCTGAACTTCGTTTCAGTCCTGGGACTGCTCCCTCCTCTAGACCGCTCTCTGCATTGCCCCTAATGAGCAGGGTGCAAAGGACTGGAGCTGTTTTTAGCACTAAAGCATAGTGATCCCACTTTCCTCTGCCAATTGCTCCCCGATCAGCCACGAGCTGAAGCCACGGCGGCGACCAGGCAACTTTGAGAGCTCCCTTTCCCCGGTGAGGTCCTCAGATGTTGAGGACCCAGTCAGCACTCGGACTCAGGACAGAAAAAGCCTCCCCGCTAATGTAAATGCCGCTTCCCATTCCCTCAAGTAGAGCCCGCCGAACCGCCTCCTGGCGGCTGGTGCGGGTACTGCGCTTAGAGCAGAAATACAGAAGGTCCTCCGCGGGGGCGCTGGGCGGGTGGGGAAGGAGTGGCATAAGGTCCGCCGTTACCGCCCCCTCATCCATCCCAGGAAAATATGGCGCTCCGAGCTTGCAGCGCCGCCCAATAACTCGCACGTTCCAGGCAGTCCGGCTGCCCTGAGGCCGTCTTGAAACACCATGCTGCCTGCTGCACAGCGAAGACTCAACCTAGTAGTCAACCCAGGCCAAGCGAAAAACTTCTCGCTGCCCCTAACACAACTTTTCTTCCTGCGATTGGGTGAGTCCTACCACAATGAACACAAAGGCTTGTAATTAGCTTCCCTGAGGGCAAAGGCTCCCTACCTCACATCCATCCAGATAAGAAACTTGCCCACAGCGGCGCCTGGGTGGCTCTGTTGTTAAGCGTCTGCCTTTGGCTCAGGTCTTGATCCCAGAGTCCTGGAATTGAGCCCCATGTCTGGCTCCGTTGAGCAGGGAGCCTGCTTCTCCCACTCCCCCTGCTTGTGTTCCCTCTCTCACTGCCTCTGTGTCAAATAATTTTTTTTTTTTTTAAGTAAGAAACTTGCCCATAGCCCCTCTCTAGGAAAAAGTGGTAGTCAGGGGAGAAAGCCACAGTTTCTGCCCACTCCTGTTCGCTACTCCATAGGTGGGGGCTCTTTGAAAAGCAGATCCGCTTGGTGTTTCTAGGGACTGCTTCATATTAGCCTCACTGGGTGTGGAAATTCCCCCTCTTTCCAAAAACAAACATCAAAGCAAATAAAACCTCCCAAAGACAATGCCCCAAATCACAGCCCTCAGGATCCAGGTAGGGAGTAAAGATAATAGTCTTTACGGTAGATACAGATAATATAATTTATTGAGCACTTACTATAGGCCAGCAGCTGCTAAGAGCTCTGTAAACATTTTCTCATTGAAAACTACAACCCTGGGCACCGGGGTGGCTCAGTGGGTTAAAGCCTCTGCCTTTGGCTCAGGTCATGATCCCAGGGTCCTGGAATCGAATTCCACATCGGGCTCTCTGCTCGGCAGGGAGCCTGCTTCCTCCTCCTCTCTCTCTCTCTGCCTGCCTCTCTGCCTACTTGTGATCTCTGTCTGTCAAACAAATAAATAAAATCTTTAAAAAGAAAAAAAGAAAAGAAAACTACAACCCCTCCCTCGGGAGGAAGCATGAGGGTCAGCCTTCTACAGATGAGGAAAGTGGGGTCCAGAGAGGTGAGGTGGCCACGCAGAGTGGTGCAGCTGGCACGTGCTGAGACTGGCACTGGACACATCTGTCTGCCCTTAATCTTGCAGCTCGCCATCCTTCCATGTTCTGGAAGCCTCGCTGCCCCACTCCTGCACATCCTCACATCTCATCTGAGAGCACACTGGAGGAACAGAGTGACACCTCACACTCCCACAGCACTTACAGCCTGCGAAGTGCTTTCATAGCCATTGTCCGAGTCAACCCTCATGATACCGAGCGAGGCATTCTTCCAATGGGACAAGAGAGAAAGCTAAGGCACAGAGAAATAAGATGCTTGCCCCAAGCCACACAGTGAGTAGTGGAACCAAAATTCAGATAAAGATGGTGGTACTACCAACCCAGTGCTCTCTCTGTGCTTCCATAAGGCTGGGGTCCTGGAGGTAAGCCAGGGAGGTAGGAGGGGGTCCAGGGCTTCCTGAGACCCTGACCTGGGCTGCTTCCCTCCTCCTGGTCCCTAGGGGCCATCAGTTGGCTCAGCTCTACCTTGGAGTCTCAGAGTCTCATTCTAAATGAAATTTTTTTCCAGGCAATTACTTCCAACTAATTAGGAGGCAAGGCTGCCAGTCCCTGGGCCCTGGGCTGACCCCCTTTCTCAACTCACACGGGTGGGGGATTGTTGAGGTACTGAACAGCACCACCAGCCACAGAAACTGCCTGGCTCGGCCCCATCAGCCCCATCATCTGAAGGAGGCAGGGAAACTCTGAGGGCAAGGGAACCGGTGGAGGAGTAAAGAGTGCCAAGGAACTGGAAGAATGGAGGTGGAGCTGGGGACACTGGGGAGGAAGGGACTCTGAAGTGGGAGCAAGCCAGAGGACAAGAAATGAAGGAGTCTAGACATGCCCATGCAGAGGAAGAGAGAGACCTGAGCTCAAGAGCAGCAGGGGGAACTAGGAAGATCCAGAGAAACAGGGACATTTGTTCCACGTTGTAGGGAGGAAAGAGAAGGAATCTCAGGAAGCAGAGAGACAGAGGAGGGGGAAGAGGCCTCCCATCTGTGGAGGGAGAGGAAGGAAGAAGGCACCCTGGAAAATGGTCAAGATTACTGAAGTGGAAGAGGCAGAGAGAGGGAGATACTGGGAGACTCCCAAGAAGGGGAAGGAGAGAGGAAGGACAGGGAGGAAGGATGGCTGAAGGAAAGCCCTGGGGAGGAGGGGAAAGTGGGGGAGGATGGCTGGAGTGGCAGCTCCCAGGGCCCCAAGGAGGGCTCTCTCTAGTCATCGTCCTTGAGCCTCCCCCAATGTCAGTGCCCAGCCAGTCGGGCCTGTATGCCCTCCTACGCAGCCACAGGTGCGGGCCAGCATGATGGCAAGCCACCAGTCAGCGCAGGCCCCAGATGCTCCACTCATCCTGGATAGCCAGCTGACCTCCCTTCCTGTCAACCTGCCACCGCCTCCAGTGGCCTGAGCCAGGGACTCTCCGGGGTCACACAGCAACATGACCAGGCGGCTCTGGGACTATGGGGTCCAGCCTCTCTACCTGAAAGAGGGAGGACCAAGGACCTGAGAGGAAATGGTGCTTGTCCAAGTTCCTATACTGAGTGGGTGATGAGGCCAGACGTAGAAGGTTCAGGGTCTAAGTCCCACTGGTGGGTCCTGTTCCTTCCTGGGCGAAGCCAGTAACAGGAGACAAAGACGGGTCTTCGTTGTTAGCAAGTCTGTCGCTGATCAGTCTAGGGGAGTAAGGGCAACCAGAGGCTGAAAGGAAGAGACTGCTTCTGGAGCACTGGGCGGGAGGACTCTGCACGCGCTCTAATTGCAGCTAACATAATTGAGCATTTACTAGGTACCATGTTCCAGCCACTGCATGTACGATCTCATTTAGTCCTCAAGAGAGCCCTATAATGTATGTATTACTGGAATTCCACTATAGGGAAGAAACTGAGACTCAGGAGAGTTGAGTCATTGGCCACGTCCACAGGCCAGTTAGAGGCATGTTACTAATTCAGGGCACTGACCGCTCCCTGGAGGACCCATCCACCCGGCGTTATCTGAAGACACTCAAATCCCCAAGTTCCCATGACCCCAGCCAGCCAACCCCTGGCAGAATCCAGGCCCCGAATGCCAGTGGGGTTGCAGTCCCAGCCCCTTCTTGGGGTCCGAAGTGGGGGCGCGATCAGGAAGTGCTGCATTGGAACAAGCCCCGTCTCCAGACAGTGGAGCCTGGTTTCTAGTCCTGGCTCTGCCGCTAACTTACTGTGTGACTTTGGGCAGGTCATGTGCCCTCTCTGAACTCGGTGCTCCCACCTGTGCCACTGAAGGGGCAAACCAGACGGGAAGAGCTAATGTACCCATGCTGCCGACACGGCGACAGTCACGGTTCTGGCCAGTTCATATGTGTCAGCCCCTCGAATCCCCCCAGCGGTGCCCTGAAGTGGATGCCATTATCACCTCCCCTTTATGGATGGGGAAATGAAGCAATGAAAGGTCAGCTTGCCCAAGGTCACATGACTAATCGATACATGTCAGAACTGGGATGTGAACCCCATTACTTAAAAATTTTTAAAATTTTTATTTATTTATTTTAAATCACCTCTACACCCAATGTGGGCTTGAACTCATGACCCTGAGCTGGAGAGCGGCATGCTCCAGCAGCTGAGCCAGCCAGGTGCCCCGGGAACCCCATGACTTCGATCCACAGCCCATGCTCTGGCTGCCGCTCTGCATTCCGTCCTTCATGAGTCTCTTAGGTGCCCCGGGGAGCCCCTCCCGTGTCCCTCTGCATGGGCACCCGTGCCATCACACTTCCACGCGGGAAGCGACTGTGACCATCACGGGGCCGCGTGATGCACTGTGTGTCGGCTGATACCGCTATGCCGGCTCCCGCGCCCTCACCCAGCTTCCGTCTGCAACAGCCACTCTCGCTCCGTCCTGCAGCTCCGTGAGCTTCCTGGCGCCCGGAAGAGGCCAGCTCCAGCAGGGCCACAAGCATGCACACACGGGTCCCCTTTTCTGGGCGCCAGCTGACTCGGTGGGGGGGGGCCCTGTGCCAAGCGTCAGCACACGGCCACGTGGCAGTGACGTGGGCCACCACACCCCTTCTCCTCGGCCCCCCTCTAGTGCCTGGGTGGCTCACACATCACATTGCACACCTGCCAGCACCCTCATCCACGCTGCCTTTCCTCACGCCTCTCCCCTCACAGAAGCGGGCCCCTTCTCCAGGAAGGAAGCAGGCACACGCCCAGCCTGGCTCCCACCGCCAGAAGATGCCAGCCAACTCAGGGGCGGGGAGGGAGAAAGAGCCACCGCCCGGAGGATCCGAAGGGCCTGGGCTCCATGGTTCCTGTCTGACACTAAGCCCTCCCTTGGTCTGAGGGTCGGGGCTCTCGAGACCCAGAAATGGGGTCAGATGGGGGCATCGAGGGAATTGCTGCCCATCACGTCTGAGTAGGACCGTGGAGCTGTGAGGGTGTCTCTGGCCAAGTTAGCCCTGCACACCCCCCCCC